>CM053786.1:381682259-382282259 GCA_028749045.1 Cupressus sempervirens
TCTCTGGTAGATTTGTAGTTAGTTTTTTTTCTTTCCTATTTTAGAATAAGTGTCGATCCTATATCTATAGGGATTGGATCAATAGTGTTTGGAGGTTGGAAGAAAGTTTATAAAAAGAAACTGCTGACTCTCGTAGTGAATTGTTTTACAGTCTTGTGTATTGTTCTTATGTAAGAAATTTTGGAATATAATGAAATAATTCGTGGTTTACATTCTATGCTAGTAGATTAGTAGAATCTGACCAAGGAGGCCCACTTGGGAGGTGAATTAGACTAGAGTAGTGTATATTTACTTCCTACATTTCTTGTATTTCAAGTAGAAGTTGTCTCTTCCTACAACATCATACTTTGTGAGTGATTCTGTTGCATTTGTGAGAACAATTATAGTGGATGGTCACTATTGCAGGGAATGGTGTCAAGTTAGGAACAACTTTTTTGGTCATAGATTTTTTAGTTAAGATTTTTTAGAGATTTATAGTCCTAAAAGTTTCTTCACAAGTATGAAGAATTCAATTGCATGCATCAAAGAGGAAGACAACAAGATGAGTATGGCAGATTTCTTCCATGAGAGTTTGTTAATTTGAATGAAGAAATTGATGAAGGAGTTGAGTTTCCTTTTTAGGATGCAAGCCCTATTTTTCCTACACAATCTTTCTCTAGAGAACAAGCCTTGGATACAAGTGGTCTTCAACCTTTTGCCAAAATTTTGGCTAGCTTTCTTGGTAGTTCTACTCCAAATCCACCTATTGTTAACAATTTAGTACCCAATCTTCCTTTTTAGTGGCAACCTCATAATCAAATACCTCCAGTAATGGCACAACCTACTTTTCCATTTCCTCTCCAAAGCCTTATAACCAATGATAATCTCAAAAATACACCAGTAGCTACTCTTCAAATTTTTATTGCCTTGCAACTGAAGATCCTAATACTTTCTTGTTTGTGTTTGACATACTCTATCATAGCTTTGAATATAACAATGATACTCATAAGCTCAAGTTGCTTCAATCAACACTGAAAGAATCAACTTTATGATGGTTCATGGGTTTAGAAGCCAATGTAGTAGGTACTTGGGATGAAATGCAAACTCTATTTTTGGAGAAATACAAAGAGTATTGCAAGGAAAATGACTCAAGAGGAGATGATATCTTTAGAATATCATAAAAGGAGGATGAAACATTGGCAGACTATGTTTCACATTTCTTGTATACACTGCAGAAGAACCCCCAACATGTACTAGCAGAGGATTCATAGAAACTAGTCTTCTTAAGAGGGGTGAATGATAATTCTCTAGAAGCACTAGACTTGATGGTTGGTGGTGATGTATATCAATCTTCTTGGGATGACCTCAATAAAAATTTTCTTAACTAGACAAGGTCAACTATCAAGAAAGGTAGAGGACACTAGACCATAGCCACTAAAGGAATTAGTTAGGGTATTTCAAAGCTTGAGATATCTAATCTACTCTCAAATTTTAAGTAGGAAATCATAAATTATGTCACTACACATATCAACATAGTGACTACAATGAAGAACCATGTAGAGGCTGACACATAATTAGTTAAGTACTATCCACATTGCTGGAAGAAAAAGAAAGATTGTTAGTGCAAATTGGTTGCTAGCATGGAAAACCAACATCTTCAAATCGAGTACATCAGGGTAGAAGGAGAGGATGAACAAGTATTCTTTGTCGCTCAATGCTGGCCATGAGTCTCACCTCAAGGTAACCCTCAAGACCCTTTACAAAATTGAAATCTATATGGTAATCAATGGTAAAACTATAGTACCCCAGGTCCTCCACAATATAGTCAAGCTAACTGGAATAAAGCTTGGAAAAATAATCCACTATAGCCTTAGTGGCCTCAGAATCCCCAACCTTCCTAGCCAAACTACTGAACCAATTATTGATGTAACCAACAAAATAATCAATGGAAAAATCAACATAACCAATGGAAACCACCCCAAGGGAATCGACAGTCTACAAACCAATGGAGAAGACCTCAACAATAGCCTAACAAAATACTAGTAATCCACAATTACCACCTCCACTCCAATAACCTTCACTAATGCCACCTCTTGCAAGTTCTACACCTCCAAAGAATATTTAGTTGCCTACACAACCTCATCCAAATCCAAATAACCAATAGCCACAATAACCCATGTATTTTGTTGATGCTCAGGAATACCCTTCTTATGTTCTAAATGTTGTAGATATAAATTTGAAATTTGGTACAACCCAACTAATGCCTAAACCACCTCTCATAAATAAAATACCAGATACTCTTGCAAAATTTTTGACAATATTTATAGTGGATGTTCTAAGTTGGAATATAAGTTAGCATTTTACTTTCCTACAACATAAGCATAATGACTCTTTAAAAAACCTAGTGCATATACTGTGTTGACCATTTCAAGTATACATCCCTGAGTTGACAAATTAAATGCTCCTCATGGTAGGGAGAATAATCCTTAGATTGAATATACTATTCCTAAGTAAGCCCTTGGGCATGATTACCATACACCTATTGTGAGCCAGATCATGTTTTTGACATCGTTGCCAGGGATCGAACCTTGCTCAACAATACCCTGCTTGTGTGCTAAATTTTGCAGATACCAATTTGAGATCTGGTACAACCCTACCAACACCTAAATTTCCTCTTATAACTAAAATACAAGATACTCCTATAGCATCAAAACTCGCAACTTCTCAGCCACAAGTGGTTGGCCCAACCATTGTAACTAGCTTAGGTCAAACTCAAATAGTAGTTGAACCTCCTTTTCCACAAAAGCTCATACAAAGTAAACCTACACAAATAGAGGAACAAACCTTTGACATCATTGATCAGCTAAGAACATTCATGTTCAAATTCCTTTATTCCAAGCCATTAAAGATGTTCCTATTTATGGCAAAGCCATTAGAGAAGCCTGTCCAAAAAAGTCTAGGAGAAAGAAAAAGGACCCCACTACAATCCATGTTGTAGGACAATTGACTAACAT
Organism: Cupressus sempervirens; assembly: GCA_028749045.1. Lineage (NCBI taxonomy): Eukaryota > Viridiplantae > Streptophyta > Pinopsida > Cupressales > Cupressaceae > Cupressus > Cupressus sempervirens. The sequence continues at coordinate 381,685,253 of CM053786.1, forward strand.
TGTGTTAGGAAAATTGATTATTCCTTAATACTTTGATCCAAGAAGTCAAGTTGTGAATGTGATTACAAATGGTTAGTCTATTAAAAATGGTTTGATTGATCTTGGTGCTACTATAAATATTATGACTAAGGATACTATGAAAACGATGAATATAGAAGGGTTAAGAGCTACCCTAACAATTCTATAGCTTGTTGATAGTTCTACTATCACTCCTGATAGGATGACATAAGACATAGTAGTAACCCTAGACTCTCTAAAGTACCTTACAAATTTCATGATTCTGTCCCCAAAAGTTAATTTATCTGGTTACCCTGTCATTTTAGGATGACCATGGTTATCTACAACTAATGCAAATATAAGTTTTAGGTTAGAGAGTATGACCATATTAGATGGATAGGAAACAAAGAAATTTGATTTGTATCCTCTAGCACAACCACAACCAGCTTTAAGTACATCCGTATGGCTAGATTTAGGGGATGGAGAAGAAGAGTTAAAATCTATAGCATAGCTTATGATGTTTCATAGACAATATTTTTTGAAGCTTTAGGAAGATGATTCAATAATTTAGAGTATTCTTAATAATACATGTGTGGTAGAAAAAGATGCATCTGATAGTTTTGTGTTGGAATTAACTACATATGACGAATTTAATGAGATTTTTTTTTTGCCTAAGGAATTAGATATCATCCATCAACTTTTACCATGTGAACTAGATACAAGTCTATAGTTGATCTCACAACTACTATTAAGTTGTCAAAAGGTCATAATCTCCATGTCAATGACAAATTACCTCCCAAATAGATGAAATAGTTAATAGATCTCCTTCAAAAATATGAAAAGGCTTTTGTATGGGATTATGGGGATATGAAAGGGTTAAGTCCTACATAATGCACTCATAGAATATATATCAATGAAGGGTGCCTACCACTCCATCAACCATAAAGGAGGATTAATCCAACACTCAAAGAAATAGCTAAAATTGAACTGATAAAGTTGATTGATGCTGGTTTTATATACCCTATATTTGATAGTAGACGGGTCTCGCCTCTATTCATAGTGTCTCAAAAGGGAGGGAAATGGTGGATTTGTGTAGATTATAGAGAATTGAATAAGGCAACCAAGAAGGATCACTTTCCTTTACCATTCATTGATCAAGTTCTGGACACTTTGGCTAGTAAGAAATATTTTTCTTTCCTAGATGGGTATAGTGGTTATAATTAGATAAGTATAGCTATTAAAGATCAAGATAAAACTAGATTTACATGCCCATGGGGTACTTTTACATATTGTGTCCTGTCATTTGGCCTATGTAATGCCCCTGTGACATTTCAAAGAGCTGTGATCAACATTTTTGTTGATATATCGCATGACTACATGGAAATACACATGGATGATTTCACAGCATTTGGAGTCACCTTTGAGGATGCCTTGATGAATCTAGAAAAGGTTCTTTTCTGATGCAAAGAACATAATCTATCACTCAATAGTGAGAAATATTTCATGCTTATGTAAGAAGTGGTGCTTGGTCATTTTATATCAACTGCTGGATTACAAGTGGATCTGACGAAGATAGAGGTAATTATAACATTATCCATACCTACAAAACCAAAGGATGTAAGATCTTTTTTAGGTCATGCTAGTTATTATAGGAATTTCATTAAAGATTTTAGTAAAATAGCTAGTCCCTTGTATACACTATTGACTAAAGAAGTTGAATTCAATTGGACAACTACATGTCAAGAAGCCTTCCTACAACTTAAGAAACTCCTCACTATGACACCATTTTTAAAGGGACCTGATTGGTCAATTCCATTTCATATCCATATTGATGCATCAGACTATGTATTAGGTGTTGTATTAGGACAAAAGCTTGCTAATCTTGAAAATGCCATTTACTATATTAGTAAAAGCCTTCATGGTCCTAAACTAAATTACATAGTAACTAAAAAGGAAATTATAGTTGTAGTATATGCATTAAAAAAATTTAAGTATTATGTAGCTGAATATCCTATTTTTGTTCATATTGACCACTTAGTTATAAGGTACTTAATGAACAAACCTATTGTAATAGGTAGATTGGAAAGATGGCTCTTGTTGTTACAAGAGTTTTATATAACAATTATTGATAAGATAGGAAACTCTAACATATTTGCTAATTATTTGTCTAGACTGCACATTGCTGATGAAGATCCAACTCCAATTGAAGATACCTTCCTAGATGAGAATTTTTTCCATGTAGCAACTCATACACCACGGTATGAAGATATAGAAAACTATCTAGCTACAAATAGAATGCCCCCACACTTCTCTCATAAGGACAAAAATAAGTTAGCAGAGAAAAGTTTTCATTATTCATGGATCAATAACAATCTCTTCTATACTAGACCAGATTAGGTCATGAGGAGATGTGTCAAAGAGGAAGAGATATATGACATACTATATACTTGTCATGATGAACCATGTGGAGGCCATTTTGCAAGAAAGAGAACAACACTAAAGGTGCTTGTTACTAGATATTATTGGCCAATATTACATAAGGTTGTGGAAAATTATACCACCAAGTGTGACAAATGCCATAGGATGGGTTGATCAACCAAGTAAGATGAGATGCCACTCAATCCATGGATTATTGTAACACCCTTTGATAAATGGGGTATGGACTTTATAGGTCCAATTGACAGGTGATCCCACAATAATGGGTTCCACTTTTTGGCCAATTTTGACACTGAAATCAATATTTTTGCAAAAAATGTCACGTTCAAGTGACTATATCTCCAAAACTATAACTAATTTCAAGATGACATAAACTAGTGATTTTGAATAATTTGTTCCTACTTTGTAACTATATTTTTTAATATAAAAAATATATATATTTATGTCAAATTTTTTTATCTCCTCTGAAAAGTGGTACATAATAAAATTCAATATTTAAAGAGTGATAGTCCGTTTGACACACAAATTTTTTTCTAGAAATGATAATGAAGTAATTCTTTTGGCGTTGGATTTGTAACATCAATATCCAGTGTCTGCATTTGGTTTGATTTATTTTTGTTGAATATTGTATAGTTTATGAAGTTTTGAAGTGACACAAATTGTAATTTAGACATACATTCCGTTTGACACAGATAATTTGAAGTCAATTTATCATAAACCTAAAAAAAAAAAATTGAATAGTAAGGTATCTCAATAAGCTAGTGCCTACATATTTTTCAAAAAAAAATTTGACCTAATTTACTAATTTTCCTGAAGTGTCGAAGTCGGTTGATGTTCAATTGGTAATGAACCTATAATGAGTTAAACTCATATTTGAAAGTCTTAATGACTAAAATATGTATTAAAATTATAGTTGTTGGAAAGCTTGCTCCGAGTAGCACATTTTGACATTTTTAATTTTATAGTAGGAGATCATTCTCCTACAATTATGGGAGTCAAAAGAGCAAAAATAAAATAAAAATTATGAAAAATGAGTTCAAATTTTCCTAATTTTGAGTGTTCACTCGAATACAGTGTTCGAGCGAACATATTATGCATGTTCGCACGAACACATGTTCAGGCAAACATGTTTGTTGCACTTTCATGGTGATCAGAAAAATATCTGGCTATGTTCGTGTGAACATAGCTAAAAATTTCATGTTCGTGCCAACAATCGAAAAAGCCAAAAAATTATCAAAAATGGGCCCCGCGCCTACATGCATGAAACATCATTCTATCCGTGAAACAAAAACCACCATGTCTCTTGTTTCAATTATTGATTGCAAATTTTCATTATAGACATCATTTTGTGCCATCAATCTCTGTATTTAGTATCAACCTAATAGTGCATTGCAGGTCTGTCTTTGCCACAAATTTTGTCCACAGATAAATCGAAGGCAGGTGAGAGATTTCTCAATATTTGCAAATTAATATTCTTCCTATCTTTGTTCACGCTTTCATCAATATTTCTTATCTTCATTCACATTTAATTGAATTTTTTAATTTATAATTTGAATTAATAAAAAATATTTAATTTTATTTTCAAATCAAATTCATTCGATAAAAATAAATGTGTCATAACTCTTTATGAATTATCAAATTCTATAAAGAAATAATCCAAGGTTTTCATTTCCTTCTAGAACATAGATTAGATGATTTTGTGTTACAAATGGTCTCCTTGTAGCATGTGGCAATTGTGTGATGAAGACATGATCATAAAAAACTACTAATGTTTTCTTTGTAGGACGTTGTTGAAGACCATTGTGTTTTTGTCAAAACCATGTATGTGGATTTATTAGATTAAATAACAGTTCATTTGGTGCTTAAAATGAACTTTTTATTTTTTGCCTAGCGTATTTACAGTGTTTAAATCCCTAGGAGTTGCATTGGATGTATCCTCTCCCCTCACCATTCGTGGATCTTAGGTGTAGGAGAAATCCATGTAACTTCTAGAGGAGGCCTACCTTGGACATATTGGGTATGCCAAGGGATGACCTCAGAATGGTAACGGGCCAAAAGCCAGGTCAATGTTCCAACCGCTATATAAAACTCGATTATGGTGAAAGCCGTGTCGACAGAATTGCTGAGTGATAGCTCTCCTCCAATATCCTTGTGGTGTGTCAAACCTCGGTTCTCGGGGCTGGGAGACCTTCTGAGGAATTTTATCACTCACTTGCTAAATGGAATGCCCTTACTAAAAACCATGTTTTAGTTGCCAAAATCCTTTCTATCCACTGGCTCAAGGGGTCACCCATGCCCGTGAAGACACCCTACATTCTCGCGGTCCTTAGTAGAGACAACAATCAGTTGGGAAGTCATGCCCCTTGGGAAGCAGATCTTGGTAGCCCCGAGAAGTGAGTGCACTGTAAGGGGGAGCCTGTGGTGCCAAGGTCCTAAGTTGTCCACTCTGGATAAGCGTGGCTGAACTTTAGTTCAAGTAGGAATTTAGTGGATACAGTCCTAAAGCCTAGGTTGTGGTGTGACTGTTCACTTTTAACAACAGCTATTCTTGTCTTAATGTGTCTTGCGCGTGTGTAAAACATAATCAAGATAAAAGCCAACATTCAAATTTACACCTTGAAAATTTGCAAAACCTTGTCAAAATATCAAACATTGTAAAAACATTGTCAAAACATTACAAACTTTGGTTCAATACATTCAAACCTTGAAAAACATAGTAACTTGTGCTCCTAAACGTGCTTGGCAAAACATAGATTTCACTCTTGCATAGCATCCACTTGCATTCTTCATAGTTTGAGCCTCATACTTGTATCATATAGACTTCATATAGTACCTTTTTAGTATTCCTCATATTCACATTGTAATCATTAGCATTTAAGCTTGCATCCTTTGCATTTCACCTCAAAATTTATCACTTTGCATCTTCCATCTTGCATCTTTGCATACCCAACCCTCATCTTGACTACTGTAACCATCATTTCGAATGTCCTACACATCATTTTGAGCATTCATTTTGAATTATCTCCTTCAATGTGTCTCTCCCTCACTACTCTCTCCCTCTCCCACACACACACAAACACTATTTACTTGTGTCTCATTTTTATATTCATCCCTCCATCTCTGTCTACCCCTTTCACTTCTCTCATCACCTATCCATTTTTTTCTCCACATACACCTCTTCTCTATATCCATATTTCTTCTCCATCTCTCCCTTTATCCATCTCTATCCCTATATCTCCCTCTCTACCTTCTCTTAGTTATATATTTCATTCTCACTATCTTTGTTTATCTCTTCCTTTTATCTCCATATCCCTCTTCTTCTCAATCCCTTCACGAATTGGGCCTTTTCTCCATCTCTATAGAGGCACTAGTAAAGTTTGACCCATTTTTCAACAAAAAATCTAGAAAACATAGCTCTTAGAATTGTCTTAGTTTCAGCCCAGCTTTCCAACTGCTACCTATGTCAAGGTAGATTTGGCTTTGTCATTTTGATCTTATCTTTTTTTGTCATTTTTTTGATCTAGATCCAAAGTCTATTGTCATAACGTTAAACTCTTAGGTTAATACCTTGTAAAGATTTCACCTAAGTTCAAAAAACCTTATGTATACTGAGCTATCATTAGCATAATCATATTTCTAAATGTCATTTTTGACTTACCCTAGTGGTATATCCCCCTCATATTGCATTTTTCAAACTCTAACATCATTTTCACTATCAAACCCTATCAAATTGTCCATCAACCAACTTGTCTTCTTGATCACCTATCCTCATTTTGCATAGCCTAAACGTCATTATCAACCCTAGGAAACCATCCCTTGCATAGTCCAATTTGTGTACACCTACCTTTAACATCATTACCAAGTCCAAAACATAACCCTAACCTTCATTTTGCACATCATAATCTTCATCTTGCATACCTTCAAAATGACACCTTGCATTTGCACTTGCATAACATCCCTAGGACATTTGTACTTTGCATATCAAAACCCTAGGTCATTTAACATTTCCTCACATTGCATAACATCCCTAAACACTTAAAAATATAAAAAATGCTCATATATTTCATACCCACATCTTAATTATCAAGTTTTGACCTCTTTTATCAATTGCAACCCTATTTTACCAACTGCACACTTCATGGGCGCAGTTGGTAGTTTCAGGGTGTGCTTGGTAGTTTTAAGGTGGACTTGGTAATTAGGTTTTTATTCTAGGTTCCAAAACCCTAATCTGCACTTCCACACCTTGCATTGCATCCCAAGACCTTAAGAAACACTCTAAATCACCCAAAACACTCAAAATTTGCATTTTAAGAAACTTTGGAGCTACATCATTTGCAGAAAAAAGGACATGGGAGCTACAAATAAAAGAGGGGGTTTCTAACCTTGTGTTTACTTTTTTTGATTAGTTTGGCTTTCATGGTAGACTAGTGGGTGTTAATGTATGTTGATTGAGTTTTGTGATTTCTCATAGTATATTATGCATTTAACCCATTTTTCTAGTCCTACAATAAGAACAAAAAAATTAAAGAGACAAAACAATTATATATTTTATAAGAAAGAAAAATTTATTTTTTAGGACAAACATTATAGTATTCATACCATGTTATTTGTTTGTGATTCAATGATGGCTTAAGAAGGATTTGGTGCTTTGCTACTTGTAAAGAATGCGACTCATAGATTTTAGTCATATAATGAAAATATTTATGTCTTGTTGCAGACGACTTCATTCTATTAATTTTTGTCAAATAATTTAAAAGTATTGACAGCGACAGACAAATCTGTACAATGATTTTTATCTGGTTACTGCACAAAATTTATCTTGAGGCAAGGTATAATTTTTATTTATTTTTTGATTTTATAATGGGAAACAAGAGAGGAAGGCAAAACAAATATGCAAGGAAAATATCTTATGAAGCAGAATAAAGAAATATTCAAAAAATTGTGGCACGTTATCATCAAATTAAACAAGGTGAAGGAAATGTTGAAGAAGGCTCAACAGAAGTACAAGTAGTGCCTATGGGAGAGAGGTAAGGAACACTCCCTATGGAATTTCAAACAATGAATGTTGAAGAAGGTTCAAGATCAATCCCTACAAAGGTTCAAATAACAGAAGTCGGAGAAGGGTCAAAATCTTTCCTTGTTGAATCTCAAATAATGGATGTTGGAGAAGGCTCAAGATCGGTCCCTATAGAAATTCCAGTAACAGAAATCAAAGAAGGGTCGAGATCAGGTGCAGGAACTAGTATGGATGAACTCTTAAATATTGTCCAATCTGTAAAGTATGGTATTTCTCATAAGAATTTAGATCATTTAGTTAAAATGGATGTAGATAAATTGAGAAAACTTGCAGCTAGTGTTCAACCATTAAGTTTGTCTAAGAGAAGGTCAATGAAGAAGAAGATAAGAGAAATTATGACTCAATTTGATAATACTGAAACACTTGAACAAGCTCAATTGCTTTCACTTTTGCTTACACAAAAAAAAGTTGTAAGAGGCATTGAAATTTTTAGGTGTAAACACAACATCAAAAAAGAGAAGATTTTCTAACATGCAAACTGATTTGATTCAAAATGTTAAACAAGGTTTGAGAAACATAAGAAAACACTCTCGAACTAAAGATAAGTCTGCGGCAAGAAAAGTGATGTTGATGTCTGTTGTAAGTAAGAATATGACCCAAAATAGACAAATATCTTCAATTTCATCTGAAATGGGTTTTAGTAGGAAAACAATGAGAGAATACGTTAAGAGAAGATTAATTGTGGATGACAGTACTATGGAGGGAAATTGGGCAATCATGTGTAGAGCACCTCGTTCTGATAGGATTGAAGAGTTATTAAAAAAATTAATCATATCATTTTGGATTGATAACACTCATCCTTCATCAAATAGTAGAGATGTTATCAGACATAGGATTGCACCTGGTCAATATGAACATCATTAAAAACATTGGTTGGACACAACACATCATGAGTTATATGTGTCATTTTGTAGTCAACATCCTAATGTAAAAGTTGGACAAACATTGTTTGAAAAATTGAATCCATACTTTGTGAGGTCAAACAAAGTGTTTGAAATGTGTTGTTGTTGTCATCATATTGAGTTTGATCTCCACTATCAGGTATTTTGAAAGTTTGTAGAAGACGCATATGGCTTTCATGTTGCTCCTCCTAGTAGGAGAAGTGAGTTTATATCATCCATTTTGTGTGACAACATAGATGATCCAGCTGGTCAAATAAATTGCATCAAAGGATTATGTGAAACATGTGGTGAACTGGCTCTATTTCCTTTGAAAACTAAAAATATTGATGTAACAAAAATATTGAATTGCAAAAGTTACAAGTATGTCAAGAATGAAACAAAGTTGGGGAAAGAAACAAAAAGGTTGGAATATGTTGAGGAGGAGTTGCCTGTTCTAACATTTATGGACAGATTTAAGAAATTGATTCAACCTTATATTTGTCATGCATTTTTTGCAAAGTGGCAAGCACAACAGTTTCAAACTCTGAGAGATAATTTCCCACTTGGAACAATTGTATCAGTTGTTGATTTTGCAGAAAACTATTCATTTTTTCGTCAGAAAGCAATTCAATCAGATTATTACTTTAATAAGCAGGTCACTATTATGGTACATATTTTTTATAGACATGCACAGTTAGATTTGGATGGTGTTCAGAGTATAGTTCAAGCATGAGTAATTATAAAGGAATATCATTTTTATATAAGTGATGATAAAGAACATGACATTCACTATGTAGAACATTTCTTCAATACGTTCTTTTCTTATTTGAAAGAAAGAAAGATAAATGTTGATAAACATTATGTTTGGTCCGATGGATGTGCCACGTAGTTTAAATCATCTAGACCATTTTATGCATTGTGTAGATATCATCACAATGAGAATATAAAACACATATGGAATTTCTTTGAGAGTGATCATGGAAAAGGTGAACATGATGGTGTTGGAGCTTGCATCAAACGTGCTTTGCAAAAATATCAAATGAATTATCAGGGAGTTCGTGTAAATGATGCACATGATGTTGTTGAATGGTGTAAGACTCATTTTGCATTAGATGAGTTCGGGACATCATCAACAATGAGTCGACAGACACCATATAGAGTCTTCTGGGAGATAACAGGTATGGATGTGTACGTCTATTTAACTTTTATGCATGATTAAATTATAAAAAAAAAATTTAAGTTTTATTTTTGAATTCGTTGAAGTTTAAATTTAATTTTTCTATATTTTGAATTTAACGAAATTTCAAGTGTCAATAGAAAAAACATGCATGGTTGCTAGAGGATAGAAAAGACACGTTCTTTACATTCAGTCATGAGTACAGATAATTGCAATTGGACATTGAAGACAAGAGAATACTCATGTTTTTGTGATAGTTGCATTGATGAAAACTATGAAGAATGCATCAATTAGACACATGGATATACAGGTGGATGGATTTCGGTACCATTTGATGCTACCGATAAATTTGATAAAGAAGATGAAAATTTTGATGATATTCCATTGATTTCTAATTATTATAATCATATCTCTGGATTGGTAAAAGTGGGTGAGAATCATAAAAATTAATCTCAAGTTTTTATTTAATTATCGATTTCAATTGTCTTATATATATTGTACACATGCATTCATGTATACTTGTTATGCAGGAGATGTCTTTGCAGTGATTGCTGAGCTTGGAAATCATGAATGTGTCAGTTATTATTTATCGTGATGTACTGCAGAGAGGACAAAGTTATATGACCCTGAAGAAAGTGATGGAATGTTGTTCCCCATAGGTAAATTATACATATACATATGTACATGCACATATATTTAAATAAATATATATATTTAGGTAACTTCATATCTGTCAAATTTTAAAACACTTAAATTTGTGGTACAGGTTCTATTGTGATAGAGGAGACATATTTGAAGCAAGAGAAAATAATCCAATATGGAATACACTTTGTTGATTATCAACCTGACAACAAAGTTTTACAATATAGCCACTTGGTCGTTGCTACAAGGCTTTGTCTGCATCCAGTCAAACTTAAGCGTGCACGTCACAAGTGGAGACTAGACAGTGAAGATCATGAAAAAATATTGCATGTTATAAGTGTACATCATGGTTGATTAGACCTTTGAGATTTATTTTATAATAATTTGAATATCAACTTTGGTGAAATTGTGTTTTTAATCTGAATATCTGAGTTTCAGTTATCATTAGTTTATTTTAAAAACTATAATTTTAATTGTACTATGGATGAATTTAATAATTTAACAACTCGATATAAATAGGCTAGAAGTTAGTTTCAAGTTACATAATTTCATTATCTATGTTACAATTCTTAAATATCAACTTTTTTTCAAACTATTAAATTTCATCTTGAATTAAATGTGTTTAGATTAATTGTACGATCATAAGTTCTTTATTTTCATTAATTTATTAAAAAATTATATAATTTAATAATTTAAATTAATTTTACAATGGATGAATTTAATAATACTTCACCTTAAAAAGTTCCAAGGAAATTCAAGTAGTTGCAAACAATAAATATGGTGATTTTGTATCATTGTAAAACAAAACGCATACTTTCTAAGCCCACGGAGGTCCTCCAAAAGTTATAATTAAAAACCATCTGTTAAAGAAGATCAGAAACATTATTATTACAATAAACTTCCATGACAAACCACTTTAGAGTCGGTTCAAAAAAATTCATTGGACGACTAAAAATTGAACTCTCATTCAAAAAAAAGTATTTTATGATTGTAAACCTTTATAAAATTAATTTGAAAATGAAAAAAATTACTATTCTTAGTTAGGGTATGTAATCCTTTGATTTGACAATTTAAAATTAGTAGAGAACATTCTGTTCTGGTTAAAATCAATTTTCTATTTTTCAGGTAGTTTGTTAACATTGAGTTATTTACAAAAAAAATGAGCCTACACATTGATCACAAAAAATTACTAGCTGAGGCTTTTGAGTGCATTATTTCTCTCACTCCCATCACAATGTGAGGAAACTCATAATTTAAAACAGATACAACATAACTTAAATGTATTCCAAATTGATGAAGAGAAACTTCTGCTCCACCAATACTAGAAAATAGAGAAAGTACTCTGACGCCATCAGGATATAATGCTTTCAAGACTGATAAATGATATGCAACTGTATCTATTTGGAATGAATTACCCAAACAACACAAGCAGACAGTTGGACAAGAAGTTCTACGAGTGTGATCTCTATCAAATTTTAATATAAGCTCTATCTCATGGAGCTTTAGAGGGACGAGGTCACCTGGCCCCACCCATACCAAATTCCACTTTTCACACTTTTGAAGTATATATTTCTACGCACTATCTTGCAGTTGCCCTCTTGCATTCTGAATCATAACTCTCGGTTGATCAATAAGGACAGTGCCACATCGTCTTGAGTCTATGGAATTTTTTTTTGTCATCTGATCCCATGAAGGCCAATACTTTTTTATTTGCGAAAGTGCTTCCTGAATAGTCATGCGGGGAGAGGTTTTGCTTGAAATCGCCAATAGGTTTCCCAGGAACTCCAAAACCAATTAGTTCATTGGGACACAAATTAGGGATTGCATCACATAATTCAAACATTGCTTGCTTGTCTTGCATAGTACCCTCTATGTATTTTTTATACTTCAACACTTTCATTATCTATGTTACAATTTCGAACTTACACAATTTCATTATCTATGTTACAATTCTTAAATATCAACTTTTTTTCAAACTATTGAATTTCATCTTGAATTAAATATATTTTTAATTGTATGATCATAAGTTCTTAATTATCAAATTTAGTTTATTAAAAAATTATATAATTTAATAATTTAAATTAATTGTACCATGGATGAATTTAATAATTTAAATTCATTTATCAACTTGTACACATATACACATCTCAAGAATAAACATCTACAGATCTAATATATCTCTATGTATCTGAAATGCAAACTGTAAATCTTGAATAAATATGCATATGTAGCAAAATATAAAAAGTCATATATACATACATGTGATGGTATCTAACATTGAAATACTCAATAATCAAATAAAAAGTGAAAGTACATGGATGTCATCAAGGAACTGAAATACACATGTGTACATGTAAACTGGACCTCCAATATATATGCATCAAAAAATATATAAATCTGATCTACTACTAGAAGGACCCCTCAAGATGCATACGAACAAAACAACCCTCTGATTGAGTCTCCTATACATCCTCTCGCTGAGGCGCATCAGCCAAGCCCTGCAAATATATATACATATATACATACATGTGTTAGAGTTCTATCTTTAAAACATATATATACATACGTGCATCATGTACATATACATTCAAATTAAATATAAATTTGCATATATATAGATATATATCTAGTTTTCAAAATATTTAAATAACTTTAAACAAACTATTTAAAACTCAAGTACCTGAGCACTACCAGGTGCCTCAATAGAATCATCTCTCTCATGTATATGATGCCCTGAACCAATAGTATGTATAACCATGTGCTCAGCAACCTGTGCCTACATGATTTATTACGAGTTAAAGATTAAATTAAATATCTGCATATATATCTAAACTAAATTTTTCAATAAATGAACATATTTTTTAATTTCATATATATTTAAAATTAAAAATAAATTATATATGTACCTGGGTCTCCAGAGGTGGAGGATGATCAGCAGACTCCATCATATCATCTACTGATGAAACTGAGCTTGAAACTCCATGTCCAATTGCTAGTAAATCTGAGTGAAGTGGATTGTGTAACTGGATGAGTACATCTGGTGTAGAATTAGTGCTACCAGGTCTGAATAATAGGTCCATGTATGATGAAAGACCCAAGGTCAAACTAGTATCAATCTCAGATAGGCCTCGCAACTACTCACCAAAATCATCAAGGCCCTCAGCTGTGATATGGACATCTCCAACTCGTATGCTCGAGTCATCTATAGAGTTTCGTTAGTCTGGTGCCGAATGCTATGAGCTACGCATAGGTGTATCATCTGTCACTAGTGTGGTGTCCTGTGTCCGTGGAACTGTGTCGGGGCTTTGATGCTGTCTAACAAAATCCATCACCACATGTACTGGAATCCTCTATGTATCAGAAATATAGCTAATAAAGTGCAACATATCCTCCAAAAAATATAGTGACATATCCATATGTGTCTGCTGTGTTGAAAGACCACGAATATCGCCTGGCAGTGGTAGCCCAGCAGCTCTATATGCATCATCAAAGGAGGCACCTGAAGTGCTACTAGATGCCTATGAAGATGGTCGACCAAGTGGATGAGGACGTCAACTATGAAGATAATGACCAATAGAATCTGATGTGATACTAGCTGCCATAGATGCAATGTGCCCAATAGTGTCAATTGCTTCCCTTTGGGAAGCAATGACAACTCTATCTGCAATAGGCATATCTGTAGGAATCACAGGAGGCATCCGTAGTCCAACAAAATATCTAAGATCTGTAGGTGACAGACTATCTACACTGTGGTACTAGTCACGATCTGCCACCCGACCACGCCCCTGTTCGTAATAATCAGGAATATCCAAGTAGTTGACATTGAGCCCTATACGAAACTCAGCGTACAACTGCTATGCAAAATAAAGGGGTATTTGGTCGTTATTAGGATAACGACCATATGCAGCTAAAAATCATGGATAGATCATGCTAGCAATAATAGGGTCTCTGCATTGTGTGACTCTGTAGCCTCTCACCCTACCCTGTGTCCCCTCATAAGCTGGAAATAACTCTCTCCGGATGATGTCTTTAGGGGCTACCCTCTTGACGTCATCAAATGATGTATCTCCTAAAACCTCAGCCCTAAGCTCCCTAGATATGGAAGCTAATATGGCAGGAGTAAATGAATGGTGACCTCTAAACCTAGCTGTCAAATCCTGTAAACTCATACATATCGTAGTACATATGTCTCTATAAACACCATCATTAGAGCTCAATGTAGAGTGTTGTAGTCTAGCAACCTCATGCTCTGAAAATGCAAATAATGCATCAATATCAATGCATGGAGGTGGTGCAACAGGACCTCTAGTAGGAGCTGTAGGTGCAGCCTGACCTAGAACATGAGCTGCACCAGGAGCTAGAACATGAGCTGCATGACGAGCCCTACGTCGAGGTACACGAGGAGCCCCACTAGAAGCTATAGCACGAGCCCCATCACGAGCTACATGAGGAGCCATATTGAGATCTGCATTAGGTGTTGCAATAGGAACCGCATCAACCTGTCGTAGTAGGAGCCATAGTAGGAACTACATTAGGTCTCGCACCAGAAGCCACATCAAGCATATCGTGTGAAGCCATATCTGTAAAAATGTATGAAGAGCTAAATTATCTATACAAATTTGGCCCATGGGGGGCTCCTCAGAGATTCGGGCTGAACTGGTGCATCTTCTCTCTGCTAGGCTTTACAGCTCTTCTAAAGACAAAGACATCCTGGCTTGGGTTCCTTGCCCAAAAGGTAAGTTCAGTGTGGCCCAGGGATATGCTTGGTTGGATAGCCAATGTAATGTAGTTCAGGTGGTTCCTTGGTGGAGGAAGGTCTGGAATAAATTTTTGTGGCCGAAATGTAATTTTTTTCTATGGTTGGTTGCGTAAAATAAGTGTCTTACTTGGGATAATCTCTGGCGAAGAGGGTTTCAAGGACCCTCTTTTTGTCCCCTATGTATGTTGGATGGGGAAGATGTTTCTCATGTTATCTTCTTATGTCCTCTCTCTAGAAAGATCTGGCATAAGTGGTGGGAGGCGTGGTGCCATAGCTGTATTCATGCCGAATCTCTTATTAAATTTTGGGACAGCCTTGGCAGACCCCCTACAAAAACTTAATTCCTTCAGGTGGCCTAGGCTATTAGACCTTCTTTCATTCTGTGGAATCTTTGGTTGGAGCGTAACCGTCAGATCTTCTATAATTCCAACTTGGGAGCCACTAACCTATGGTAGTTGATCCTAAGCAGGCTTCAAGAGACTATCTCTGCTAAATGTGATATGTCAGAGCCGGTAGATCCTGGTGATTCTCATATTATCAGGAATTTAGGATTAGTGGATAAAGGATTTGGAACTAGTAGCAGTAAGAGATCTCAGCCACGAAAGAGGAAGGTTTGTAGAGTGGGGAGATGGAGTCTTCCTCCTGATGTAGTCCTAAAGATTGGCACTGATGGCTCCTCCCGTGAGAATCCTGTACTGGCTGGAATGGGGGGGATTGGGAGAGATGCAGATGACAATGTTATTTTCATATTCTCTATTCAGAAAGGAGTTCAATCCAATAACCTGATGGAGGCTTTGGCCATTAAGGTGGCTATGGAGCGGGCTTGTTCTCTTGGTTGGAGGAGAATGGTGTGTGAGTCTGACTCTCAGATTGTTGTGATATGATAAATAACCAGAGAGTGGATGAATCTAGCTAGCAAATTGCCTCTATTGTTAGAGAGATTCTCCACTTGAGTAGCTTTGTGGATGGGATCTCTTTCTGTCATATTCCTAGGGAATGGAATGGAGTGGCTAATATCTTGGCAAAATGGGCATCAGAGAAAGGTGTTGGTTGGGATATTTCTGTTAGGGATGATCTTCCTGCTGATCTTGCTAGGACTTTCGAGTAATTAGTGGAAAAGGACAGAATGTAATTGGTTTTGGGTTGGTGTTTTGGTTGGTTGGTTCTGAGGCCTTCTGTAATTTGGTTTTATTTGAATAAATTTTTACCCCTTTTTTTTAAAAAAAAAAATAATGTTTCGAGGTTTAGGTTTCAAGTTGGGTTACATATATATCATTTAAAACAAGGGTCATACTTCATGTATGCGCATGTATCTCAAATGTAATTTTTAACAATTTAGGATTAGGGTCAACTTGTTTTAATTTTATGTAAGTTAGGCTTCAATTAGGTTTTCAAATAGGGTTTTAGTGTAATTAGGCTCAATTTTAGGGTAAGATTTAAGACCTTATGACACTGTCAGGGTTTACACGAACTTACATAATTTCTAGCATTAAATTTAAGGGTTAATATTAAAGTCCATGGTTGAGAATTTAGGATAAGGGAACTTAGCATATGAAGTTTATGATTTGGTTCAAGATTATGATTTAGGTTATTTATTATCATTTATAATATTGGGTTTAGAAATTAAATTTTAAGGTCAAGGTTAGGGTTTGGATAATGGTTAGGGTTAGGGTTTGGTTAGGTTAGGGTTAGGGTTTGGATGTACATGTATGTTATATTCATACAGGTAGAAATGCAAATTAATCTACATTCTTATATATGTATAATTTAGGATCTCCCCTTAAGACATGTCATTGAATTACATAGTTAATTATATACTTCTAATTATTAAGACATTAAAAATAATAGCATATGTACATTTAAACATGAATATTGAAAACATATGTATGTACATCTATATCTACCACATGAACATATTTACATGTACATTTATGAAATAAAATATACATTTTAATCTACATTCTTATGTATAATTTAGGATCTCCCCTTAAGACATGTGTTATTAAATATAGTTAATTACACTTAGTTATAAGATAAATTAAGATCAATAGTTAACATATACACAAATTATACATATAAAAATGTGAATTTATTAAAAATATGTACATACATTTACCTTTAACCATGAACAAATATACATGTACATCTATGCTCAAAATAACAAATTATACATTTTAATCTATATTTTTACATGTAGAATTCAGGATCTAGACCCTTAAGATATGTCATTTAATTAAACTTCTAAGATGAAGACATTAAACTGAATTTGACATATTTACATTTAACATTAACATATATATATATATTTTAAATTTGACTTCTAAAATTTTGTAATGTTTTTTCTAATTTTAAAAAAAAAAAATTTTCTAATGTTTTTCTAAATTTATTTTCAAAATATTTGAAAACTATAAATTTTCTAATATTTTTTTAAATTTTTTTCTAAAATTTATATTATTATAAATTTTCTAACGTTTTTCTTATTTTTTTCTAAATTTTTTTTTAAAAATTTATATTAAATTATAAATTTTCTAATTTTTTTCTAATTTTATTTTCTAAATTTTATATTAAATTCTAAATTTTCTAATGCTTTTACAATTTTTTTAAAAAAATTGTTTTCTAAATTTTATATTAAATTATAAATTTTCTAATATTTTTTCTAATTTTTTAAAAATTTATTTTTTAATATTTTTATATGAAATTATAAATTCTCTAATATTTTTGTAATTTTTTTTCTAAATTTGTTTTCTAAATTTTGTAATGTTTTTGCAATATTTTTTTCTAAATTTTCTAATTTTTTTTAATGTTTTTTCTAAATTTTAAATTTTTTTAAAATATTTTAAATTTTTTTCCTAATTTTAAACTATTTATTTTCTAAATTTTATATTAAATTATAAATTTTCTAATATTTTTTTAATATTTTTTTATAAATTTTTTTGTAAATTTTATATTAAATTATAAATTCTCTAATGTTTTCATAATTTTTTTAAAAATTTGTTTTCTAATGTTTTTCTTAAATTTTATATTACATATTTTTTACTATTTTTTCTAATGCTTCTAATGTTTTCCAATGTTTTCTACATAATATTTTTCTGTTTTCTAAATTAATATAAATAAAGAATAAAAATATTAAATTAACATTTAGATATGTTTTATAAACTATTAAAAACGTAAATAACATTCAAATATATTTTCAAAACTATTAAAAACTATATAACATTCAAATATGTTTTAAAAACACAAAAAGAATGCATTGAAAACATTAAAATTTATTTTGATAATATAAAAAAATACTTAAAAAACATTGAAAACATTAAATTAATATTATTTTGACATACCCGATAATGAAAATGAGAACGAAAATGAGAAGATGATGTCGACGAAAGTTGCTCAAGTCACACGTTCGCCCGAATGCTCAATGAACAGTGCTCGCCGTAAAAATGAATTTGGAAAAGTGAAGAAGACGTTTTAAGCCGTCGGAAATTTTGTCAATATATGTTCGCGTGAACATGTGCTGCGTACTTGTTCACACGAACATGGCACGATATGTTCGCGCGAACACTCGGCGGAAACATGTTCGCGCAAACATGTCTAGGGTGTTCGCGCGAACGTACGAGAAATGGAGATGCGAAAATTTGTCATTTTTTTGAAGTTTCTTCCTCCCACAAAAGTGGTACCTAGTATTGTGGGTTAACCCTGACCCACCATCAAATGGTAAATCCTACATCTTAGTATGCACGAATTATTTAACTAAATGGGTGGAAGTTAGGGAAATGAAAAATGCAAGAGATGAGAAAGTAGCTAAATTCTTATATGAAGAAATATTCACATGCTATGGAGTTCCTAGAGAAATTGTCATAGATCAAGGTGCTAAATTGACATCAAACTTGATCATTGAAGTTATAAAAGAATATAACATAAGGAACCAAAAATCCAGTCCTTATTGCCCTTAGGAAAATGGGCAAGCTGAGGTCACCAATAGAGAAATTGAAGCCATTCTAACTAAGATTCTGCACATACATAGGAAGGATTAGAGCAGTAGATTAACTAAAGTTGTATGGGCATACTAAACTACATGGAAGACAAGGACTGGATTTAATCCATTTGAACTTGTGTATCGCAAAGCACCAATTTTTCCTATTCAATTTGAACATAAAACCCTGTGCACTACTTTGGAATTGAACATCAACCTTCCTATAGCACAACAAGAGAGACTTCTCCACTTGAACTCACTAGATGAAATGTGAAAGACATCATTAGAGAGAATGAAGATCATTCAATAGCAGTGAAAGAAGTGGCATGATGAACATATTAGTAAAAAATAATTCCAAGTGGGAGATTGGGCCCTCCTATATGATTCTCATTTCAAAGAGAATCTAGGGAAGTTGTTGAATCGATGGCTAGGGCCTTATGAAATTTAGTATGTATTTGACAATGGAGCAATTCCAGCTGACAACCATTGATCTTATGCACTTCAAATTTCTTGTAAATGGCCATAGCTTGCACCTCTATCATAAACCATAGACCAAATATGAGTTCCTATAATAGTTCTAGCTACAGAGTTTCCCAATTGACACACTTCCTATAGCAGAAGGTGCCAACATCCTGCCTGTAGCTCTTCAATAATAACTCCTTTGAGCATGCACATAATAAACACCTTATGTACACATAAATTTCAAATTCTTGATTCAGTTTCTAATTTCTTCTTTTTCAACTCATCTCATTTCTTTCTCTACCACCCATACATCTTCCACACCATGATTTTACAATGCTTTCAATAACATGATGAATTCATTGGCGTATGTTGTCCCTACTAACCTTCAACTCATGCCACCTTTTTGGAACATGCAATGATCAATTAGTAGGTATAAGAATTTCAAAATTTTATTCATTTATAGTACATAGATTTTGATGGTTATATCTATTACTAAATTAAATATATTATTGCAACGTTATGTTAGTTCCATACCTTGTGCCAAATATGACAAGGGAGGACACTTGTCCATGTTTCATAGGGGTAGGGAAGGTTACTAATTCCCAATGACATTTCTATTTATTCCTAAATAATTCCTCACTATTAGGCTATGATGTGACCCAAATTCAATTTTGGGACAATTCTTGCATATCTATGATTTATTTTCATTAAAACCACATTATTATTGCTCATGATGTATTGTTCATGACATAAATTAGTAGAAAAGAATGTGAAATGTGAAAAGAGTTTGTGATTTTCATAAAAAAACAAAAGAAAGCCTCAATTTGTAAAAGGGAAGAAGGTAGCAGTGCAAGCAAAGTAGAGATTGAAATTGGCAAGCACAAATGGGAGGACAATTGTAATGACGAACACCAGTGGAGCATAGTGTTTTATGATGAAGTAGCCATTGAATTTATATGCACATTTGAGGAAGGTGAAGCAATAGTATGGGGATTGACATTTGTTGCCATAGAAGAGAGGATAGCAAAAGTAACTGGGTTACTAGTAGTGGGAGAACACTACCCTAATGCACATGATGCAAGGTCAACTAGGGCCTAGTTTTTCATACCAACTCACCCTCCATTGGATATAACCAAGAAGGGTTACAAAAGAACATCTCTTATACCACCATACAATGAGTTGGCCATATATATTATCAGGTATTTTCCCTGTGAAGGAAGATTTTCATATTTGCATGCACATCATTTTAAGTTGTTCAGTTATGTAAGGCATAATTATCCAACGAATGTTCCCAATTTCTTGTACAATATGTTATGCATTAGTGCTAAGGAAACCAAGAAAGGGAAGGACAACTCTTTTTCTCACCATGCCCTAATCAAATTTCTCACAAAGAGATCTCTTAGGGATGCCTCTCCCATGTCATGGGTAGAATTTGTATAGTGTAAAACCTTGCAACCTCAGGCTAGCCCTAATGAATATCCTAGCGAAAAAAATGCAATCCCCATTGATACAACTAAGAAAAGCACCCAAGGTGATAAAACTACAAATGTGCAAGAAAATATGCCTTTACTTGCTCAAAAAAGAAATGTACCTACCTCTGCTCGAGCAAAGAGGAAATGAAAATTACAAGAAGAAACCTCAACTCTAGTAGTAGAAAAAAAAAGCCCTACAATCTCAAAGCAAAAAAAAATAAAGTCAGGTCCTACAATAGTCACTCCTACAATAGAGCCACCAAAAAGAGGTAGTAGGAAGAAGGCCATGGTGCTTGAGGAGACCCTCTGTGAAGAAGCCTTAGAATGAAAGGACAAACTTCTAAATTTTTAGTAGAAACTTAGTCTACTTCACCCAAATCATCTAATGAAGAATCCCTAGTACAAGTTGTTCCGGATGATTGCCCCAATCAACTTGAAATTCTAGAAAGTCCTCAAAACCTTGATTAGGAATGTAAGGGTTAGGTGAATGAAGCCAAAATAATTCTTGAGCAAGCCAACAAGATACTTAAGGCTGTAAAGATGAAAAAGCCCCAATAATGCATTTGTTAACTTGTTCAAAAAATGGCCTATTTCCCTACAAGTAAACATGGTTTACAATTTTATTAGAACAATCATGGAGGGAACAAAGGATGAAAAATAACTATGAGGAAGAAAGTGGCCTGATTACCCTGCAAATGCTTCTTTTCTAGTTGTATAATAAACATGTGTTGACAATAGCCCTATGGAAAGAGGAGAAAAAGGAGATGAAGAATGTCATAGCATCTCAAGGTAAAGAGAAAAATAGAACAAAAGATGGATCATGCCCTCAAATTGGCTAACCAAATAATTACTTGTAGACCACCACCTAGGATCTATGCTATTTTTTTAAAACAACAATTCCTTTTATTCCACCTTATGTTGCCTCTCAAAGAAATAAATGCAGAATTTAAGTTAGCTCAGGAATTCTATGGTTTATACCAAACTCTTCCATCCTAGTAGAAAATTTTACTCTATGAATTGTATGTGCACAATTTCACCATCCCTATAGAAAATCAATGGTGTCCTTTACCTTACATAGGGGATATACATTTAAGGGCCCTAATGTCTTGGATGCATAATGAAGCTAATTATGATAGATAATTAAATAATTATAGAGACGAGTAAAGAACATAACCCATGTCATTAAGAGAAGAGAGTGATAAACTAGAAGAAATCCTTAGGGATTGGTTCAGATTGACCTATGGGGATAAGCACAAGGAGATAAGAGAATGAATATTTGAGGCTAGAACAAAGGTATATGCGAAATATGATAACCTGCCTTACCTTACCTTTCAGAAAACCATGGTTGGTGTTAAAAGTAGATGGGGAAGACTACCTAAAGGACTCAAAATATTAGAGCCACAGAGTCCTATCAACTTAAAGGCAGCCCTTAACTGAGCTCTGAAATATATATAGTTGGGAAGGTAGGCTAGACCAAAACTATAGTGTCCACTAACAATGTAGCCACCAATGCTCATATGGCCCCTATATGATATCAATTCTAAATTACTTGACAAGTTGTAGGAGGAACATAGAAGGGAAGTCTAGGAGAGAACATAAGGATTCTACTACAGCTTCAAAAGCAGCAAAAGAGGGAGGACTGAAGTTAGAGATTTCTTATCAATTACTAGAAGATGCAATGCTTGAGGACAAGCATCAAAATTACTAGGAGATAGATGATGAGGCTAATTATTGCCTCTATTTTATGCAAGACATTTGTGAGCTTATGTTTTGTTGAATTTATGACTAAGTCCAAGTAGAACCATCAACATATGGGTAGATAGTATGTCATATTTTGCGAATATTATACATATAATGCAGTATTTCATATAACCATCTAAATGTCTGTTCTCATATTCAGATTTAATTTGATTATGCTTGTTTGCAAATATTTCTACATCATAACTAACCTGATAGGGAAGAAGTTGGAGATGGTCGACAGTATTCAAGGAGGAACATTAAAGTCCAGTCATGATGGAAGAACCATAACAGTATCAGGAGACACGACCACTACAAAGGAGGAGCTATTATTATAGGAATGCAGGGATGATAAGTTTCTATATTCCCTCTATGTTTACTATTGTGTCAAATTGGTTATCTAGACTTTATTGTCTATACTATGAATTGTTATATTTCCTTCTTTTTCTCTGGCAAATTCATAGTTAGTTAGTTTTCTTTCTTGTTTTAGAATAAGAATCGATCCTCTATTTATAGGGATTGGATCAATAGTTTTTGGAGGTTGGAAGAAATTTTATGAAAAGAAATTGTTGGCTCTCATAGTGAATTGATTTACAGTTTTGTGTATTGTTCTTATGTAAAAAATTTTGGAATATAATGAAATAATTCTTGGTTTATATTCTATGATAGTATATTAGTAGAAGCCAAACAAGGGGGCCCAATTGGGAGGTGGATTAGACTAGAGTAGTGTAGATTTACTTCTGACATTTCTAGTATTTCAATTAGAAGTTGTAAGTTTCTTCCTACAACATCATACTTTGTGATTGTTCCAATAGAATTTGTGAGAATAGTTATAGTGGATGGTTTGAGTTGGAATATAAGTTAGTATTTAATTTTATTTTTAGTATTCATTTTAGTGAAGAGTTAAGTGTGTTAATTTCCTACAACACTAGTGTAGGTTCTTTCCTTGCATTTTACTTTCTTGCAACATAAGCATAATGACTCATTAAGAAACCTAGTGCACATATTGTGCCAACCATTTCAAGTATACATCCTTGGGTTGACAAATTAAATGCACCTCATGGTGGGGAGAATAATCTTTAGATTGAATATACTATTCCTAAGTAAGGCCTTGGGCATGATTATCATACACCTATTGTGAGGTGGATCACTTCCCTTAAATAAAATCAAA
Organism: Cupressus sempervirens; assembly: GCA_028749045.1. Lineage (NCBI taxonomy): Eukaryota > Viridiplantae > Streptophyta > Pinopsida > Cupressales > Cupressaceae > Cupressus > Cupressus sempervirens. Next base: position 381,709,034 of record CM053786.1, read on the forward strand.
CTAAACAGGCATAAATGAAGCACAAATGATTACATTTCCTTTATTGCACCCATATCTTCTCTTTATTTCCTTAAGATAGACAATAATGTCTATTGGTTATCATCAACAACCAAAAAAATTAGTTATCTACCACTATCAACACTTATCAATAGGAGAAAGATAGTCCAAATAAGTAATCAATATGAAATGGGAGTTGTGCTGATGCAGTAGATGGAGATATAAATGGAGCATATTTATAGGGGTGGGATGGGTCAATCATTGGATGGGAAATGCAATGAATAGGGATTCATCTTGGTAACTAGATTCCTCTTTTTCTCTCTCAATTTTCATGTGTTTATTTCACTTGAACTATTATTTCTTAGGGGGCTTTTTATAATATTGGATTTATTTTATGTAGGCGGTGATGAGGAAATTCTAGGATGTACCCATGTTAGATGTACACGAACACTAAAGATTTGTGATCAATTTCTCATGAGAAATAAACTTGGACTTCCCATGAGAGTATCCCAACTTCTAGGTACTTTAAAGATTGATAATTTCTTAAATATTTTAGATGTTAATAGGGAATTTAGATGTTAGGTGGGGTGAATGAGCTTTCACCTTCACGTGGTTGCCTCTGACTAGTAGAGAATATTAAACTATTCTTAAAAGAAAGTGAAGCTCAACATTAACCTATGATTACATGACAACTAATTGTATGAATCTCTTGGTTTTAGGCAACCTAAAAAAAGGCCATAGTTCAATATGCAATTTAAATTCATATGCATACATCATCAGGTGGAGTTGAAAAAAATGACAAGTTTGCATTTTTGTTAAAAGTTTTTAATTAGGTAGTTTAAGTTATAGACCATCAAAAAAACTGTAACTTTGACTCTTATAGGTAAGGGTAATGTCCTTATCATGCAAGAAAAATAAGGCTTTGTACATGCTAGCTTGTTGAGGACATTCTCTTAGCCATAGCAGCTAGAGTTCTAATGTTCATGATGGTCTATAATTTTAAAAACTTAATAGACCTATTAAATAAATGTAAATGTGGTACTTTTTTTCAGCTCCACCTATTTTTCATGCATATGGAACACACTTGCATGTGCATTCTCGATTAAGAGTCGCAAAATCTTATTTTGGATGAGACAAAAAAATGATGTGCACTAGAAGATGGGAAACTTGTGTCACTTTTGGAGGCCTAGAACCTTTTTTGTTATATTTTTTCACATATATCCAAATTAATATAAATATTTTGTCACACATATCATTTAATAATATTGTTTTCTTTATGTTTCAGGTTGAAATAGGTTCACTTTTTCCATTGATAATCTTGTTGTCCCTAGATAGCTAAGATAGCCCACTTCACCAAAGGACATGTGTTACAAGGTACATGTTCTAGAGTATATTATTTTCATGGATGATGTAGGAATTCATAGAGATCTATGCTCTAGAAGAACCATCTTATCAATGTTGTATTATTGGGTTTCTTTTTTCATGTATAATTTCATCATTTGATGTGATATGGGAAATAAAAACAATTGTAGGTGTAAAAAAGTAAATGGGTTCTATTAGAAAGAAGGTACCATTCAAATAGCCTTGAATGAATATTTATATGTAAGATAAAGTGAGAGATTTGAGGGACATGTGCTGATTACTAAAATGAATATCTATGTGAAATAAAATGTGGGAGTTTTGAGGGACCATCCATGCACTATCCATGGAAGATCACGAATGTACTCCTTTTTATGTTTTCAGCCTCCTAATGAATTTACTGTTTTCATCTTAGACTGCATGATTTGTAAGAAAATGTAAAACTAATGAAGGACATGGGCTTGGATGCATATAGATTTTCCATATCCTAGTCACATATATTACCATGTCAGCCAATTTTTTAACCCTTAAACAAAAGTGACTAGCAATTAGTAGTTCCTTTCTTAAGAAATTTCTTGTTTTTATGACTAATATTTTCTTCTTCTATTGTCTTTAGGGTTATTTTATTCTTCTCTCTTTGATGCTAGTATATTTCAAAACTATAAGCTTTCTTCTAATCATCATGCATACTCTCTTTTTTAAACAAATTTAATCAAGGAATATGTCAAACCCAAATCACAAGAGTCATGACTACATTTTTAGTTCATTCATATTGAAATTTTCACTACATTTGAATTCAAGAAAAGATATGATAAACTCACTTTCATCTTTGCATGTGGGCATTTAATGTAAATTTGAAGCTATTTGCATGGTTTAGTAGTATTCTGTGGGGGACAATGGCAATTCCAGGGTATGGTGCTAGTGTTGTTTTAGATTTTTTTTCTCAATCTAGCTATTCAGTCACTACGATGTGCAAAATCATGCAGGTTAGATAAAGCTTATTCTAGTTATAGCTAAATTTCTTATGTAGTCATAATATTTTCAAGTAAAAACCTCAAATTGTGATAATTTTAAATAATGATTTTGTTGCCAAATTTTCTCTCAACTCCCAATACCATATTTATGATTAGTTTACGACTTTTGCAATGGGTTTGGTCGGTTTACACTTTTTTAAAAAAAATTGATCCTTGAGAAGTTTTGCTCCTTAACTAGCTTATTTCTTTTTAATTTTGAATTAATTACATTTTCTAATATTGAGCACAAGGAACACATACAAAAATGTTGTTTCAATAACAAACAATGTTACTTACATTTTTTTTTGTAAACATCTATAGTCAATCAATTTTTTGGGTCCACAAATAGTACTCCTTGGCCTAAATGTTGCTCAAAACCCAACTATTGTAGTAGTGTGGCTAATGGTGGAATTTAGTTTGAGTTCATTCAAAATATATGGTTTTCCTCTAAATATGCATGTAGGTCTCTTATCTTGATTGATATACCAATATCTTCATTTTCAAACATATTACAATTGATATTTGTAGCTTACTAATGTATATCATTTTGCCATTGATTCGGAACTCCTTCATTTGAATTCACTGTGTGTCAATAGCTTCAAGAAACTTGAACATTAATATCATGATTTTCTATACTTATAGAAATCACTTTCTAAATATTTTGATCTTTTTTTATTATTATATAATTAGGATATAGCACCACAGTATGTAGGATTTCTTCATGGTATGATGGTTGATCCCTTTTTTTATCCTCAATTTTCAAGGAAATGGATTGATTTCTTATTAATTAGATTCATTAATGACAACAATCTTATTCTTTATATCTATACTAGGCAAGTATCACAAATTCAATTGGGACATTTGTAGCCATTGTGAGTATAATTGGAACATGGCATTTTGTTTAGTGGTTGGGTTCATTCTAGTATTTCTTGACACTTACTTCCATTTTGTATTTTATTTTAACTATCTTTTGGAATATTTATCCTACAGGTGAAAAGGTATTTGATTGATTTGAGAAGGACACATATTTTCTTTGACAAACATATTTGTTGGTTTGCTTCCATCTACACTAAATACTATTATAGTAATATGCCAGCAAGAAGACAAGCCCATGTCAATCCAAATAATCTTCTTTTTGGGTGTCCTAAAATAATTGGTTGACATTAGAAGGCTTGAGCTTCATCATATGATTTTACTCTGAAGCATTCTAATAAGTGTGTATTCACAATATTTTAGGCCGTGAGAGTAATTATATATTTGATCTTAGGAATCCTATTAAGTATGGCTCAAAATTTTTATTGCGAGCCTTCTCAGCTTTAAATCAAGGTCATACTTGCCACAAGAGACATATTCTAGTTTAGCACATTTAACTCATTTTCTATTGCCTGCAATACCCTAGTGAGAAATAAATTTTGGTAGATTTATTATATATGTCCACTAATGGCAGATGATTAAATTTTGTTATTTCAAGTGCACTTGGTGTCCAACAATGAGACAAAGATGAGGAACATTTTATTAGTCATCTAAATGTAGATGCGATACATGAAAAATTACACAACTTGTAGTCCTAATATTTGGACTATAAATTCTCAAAGACACTTGCGAGTGATTCCAATGTCATAATACCTATTGAAACACTTTCCTAGATTCTATCTAGTGCTCCCATAATATCCTATATGTTATCTAGCTTTTTCTTCTATTATGTAGTCTCTTTCTAAAGCTGTTCCTTCTCCTTCTAGTCAAAATTTTGAATATCTACCTCTACCATATCCAAAATCAACTTCATATTGTGTTGTAACTCTAGCATATGTGTTTGATCCTTGATAGTTTTCATTTCAGCATTTCAACATTCAAGTTCTCAAGTTTCCTCTTCATTATATGTTTGGCTTATCAATGATTTCCTCTAGTTTGATTACGATGCATCTCAACTAGCTAATCCAATGATGCAATCACCCATCTATCTCCATATTGTACAAGCACTTTTTGTTTTATAGAATCTAGATAGATACTGACAATTCCAAAGCCACAAGCCTGATGATCATCATATGTGCATTCCACTTCAAGGAATAATTTTATGTCATGTTCTTGTACATATGTTTCAATCACTTCCTTCAAACTCAACTAAGGTGCACCCATGGAATTATTCAGGTGAATCCCACTACCCATGGAAGCTGAGGCTTACCATTGAGTATATCTTGCTACTACTTGTTGTTGCTAAAGTACCTCAAATTGTCATTTCTCTATCACCCTAAGATAGCTTACATTCTCTATAATTTGGGTTGTTCCATAGTCGTACCCTCTATAGCTCAATTCATCATTTCAAGGGCTACATTTAGCTGACTTCTTATCCTCTCATTAGCAAGAATCTAAGAGAGAAATATTCCTTTCCACCCTAAAAACCGTTGTGTTACTTCATTAAAATTAGGACTTGAACAAAGCCAATGCTACAAAACCTATTGCCACTTTGGAAAAATGTTACCTCCAATATTGAAACCCTACATGACAAATGGGAATAGCACATGCCAAAGCCATAACCTAGTTAAATTGGTCTAGTTTGTGATTAGCTAGGTTAATTATAACTTCCCATAGAACTATCATCAGAATAGGTACAATAAAATGAATAATCATTTGTTCCCAACTAGTAGGCTCAAATATAGTTTTTCGAGGTGATAAAATTGCATATGCAAATATATCACTTTCATGCGAGGCATGAAGCATATTCCCCAACTTATATGAATGGTTAGACATAAAGGCTCCATATGCTAGCCCAACAATAAAATCCAAGGATCTAATGATGCATGTATTAGCATAGTCTCCCTGTGAGGATCCCAAGTATTTGTTGTTGTTATTAATTTGGGCATCACAATATGATCCAGAATGTTATGAAGTACTAAAGATGATTATAAATTATCCCATGTCTTCAAAATATGTAGCATACATTCAGGGTCCCTTGGTTCCTAGGAATTTGTAGCAGCTATTCTCATTGCTAGAAGAATAACTTCATTGAAGAGTCAAGTGTAAGGAGTTGAAGAAGCAAGCTCTGTATCTATGAAAATTCCATAATCACGAGGCTTATCCTCCAGTAGAATCCCCTACCACAAAGATGTTACCTCTAAACTATGCAAAGGATGTTGAAGTAGTTCTCAACCTTTAAAAACTTATAAGCAATGGCAAAGCAAATGCAAATGCAATATATGTCAAATTGCACAACTTGTAGTCCTCTTGATATTTGGACTGTAAATTCTTAAAGACACTTAAAAGTGATTCCAATGTCATTTACCTACCACAACACTTTCCTAGATTTTATCCAATGCTCCCATAATATCTTATATGGTGTCTAGCTTTTTTTTCTTTTCTATCATGCAATCTCTTTCTGAAATTGCTCCTTCTCCTTCTAGTATATTGCCAAAAACTCTCTCTTGTGCCTTAAATTGTTATCAAACTTTTCAATATTTGCCTCTACCATATCTAAAATTAACTTAACATTTTGTTGTAACTTTAGGATAGGTGTTTGAACCTTGATAGCTTTCTTTTCAATATTTCATCATTCAAGTTTTCAAGGTTTCTCTTCATTATATGTTTGGTTTATCAATGATTTCCTCTAGTTCGATTACCACACATCTTAACTAGCTGCTCTAATGATGCAATCACCCATCTATCTCTAGATTGTGCAAGAACTTGGTGCTTTAAAAAATCTAGATAGATACTGATAGTTTTAAATTCATAAACTTGAAGGCCATAACGTGTGCATCTCACTTTATGAAAAAAATTGATGTCATGTTCTTGTGCATATGTTTCAATAACTTCCTTCAAACCCAAATGATGTGTACCCATGGAATTATTTAGGTGAATCCCACTACCCATAGAAGCTCAAGCTTGCTACTAAAAATATTTTGTTGCTACTTGTAGCTGCTAAAGTGCCTCAAATTGGCATTGCCACTTTGTTGAAAAAACTTGCTACCACTTTAGAAAAATGTTGCCTCCAACATTGTAACCATATGATAAATGGGAATAGCACATGCCCAAGCCATAACTCAGTTAAATTAGTCTAGTTTTTGATTACCTGGGTTGATTACAAATTCCAATAGAACTATCATCATATTAGGTATGATAAAACAAGCAATCAGTTGTTCCCAGCTAGCAGGATTAAATACATTTTTTCAAGGTGATAAAATTGCATATGTAGATGCATCGCTTTCATACCAAGCATGAAGAAAATTCCCCAACTTATAAGGAAGGGTTGGGGGTAAGTGTAGGAATTTAGATCTCACTTTTGGGAAAAATGTCGAAGAGTTTTTCATATTTTTAAAATTTATTGTCAATTGATGTCAAATTTTGATGCAATTAGAGATTGAATATAAAAAAACTTCAGAAATAAAAATTGTAGTGTTTAGAATATAATTTATGAATATGTAATTTATTTGTGTACCCATATGATATATTTTTTTTTGGTATGGATCTTTAGAAACCACTTTTTCAAAATGCTTTTCTCAAGATCATACCACACTCGTGTACAAACACATTAATTTGACACAAATAAATGAATTTTTGTAAATTCTTTTAAATGAAGTTACCTAACACACCAAAAATTTATGATAATATTTCTCCTTAGTCTTTCATTGAATATCTATTTTAATTAATTTTTAATTGGCTATAAAGGCAAATTTTAAAACCACTCATGTACAGACACAATAATTTGAACAAAATTTCACTTTTTGCAAAAAGTCTTTTATTTAGAATTTCAAAATTATTGTATGTAGATTGATGACATATACATTAATTTATGAAATAAAAAATTTTTAATTTTAGTTAACCTCGTTATTTTACATTTAGGTACCACCTTTGATTAAAAAATAATGCAAAAATAGTAAATAAAATCATAACACTATAAAATTTATATTTCTATAATCAAGATAGTGAGAACTCTAATGGGGTTTTGTTTTGTAAAAGAAATTGATAGGGAAGACCCTCTAAAATTTATGGCAAGGCATGACTTAGTTAATTCAATACCTTAGCCAAATCTTGAGAGGTCAAGGCATAGGCTCGGTCCTACCAAGCCTATCCCAAACCAAAATCTGAGGCAAGAAAAAGAAAATCCTACCCCATGTTGTAAGAAATGGGCACCCATTATTTGTAATTCAAAAAATGGGTGCCCATTTAAAAAAAATAAAAGCGGCATTTAAAATCTCCCAAAAAATTAAAAAATTGAATCTTTTAGAAAAGGGTACCCATTTTTTAAAAGTAAGAAAAGGTACCCAATTGTTTAAAAATGGGTACCCATTGTTAAAAGATTCAATTTTTTTATTTTTTTCAAAAATGGATACCCATATTTTTAAAATAAAAAATGGGAACCCAATTTTTTAAAAAATGGGTGTCTATTTTTTAAATTTAGGATCGGGTACCCGAGCCTAGTACGGGTGCCCATTTTTTTAAAAGGCACCTATCTCTAAAAGAGCATGATGTTAATCTGTGGACTTCTATGGAATCTACCCTTCAATATAAAGGCTCTATACACTGGCCCAACAATGGAAATAAACCATTAACAACATTAAAGGAAACACAAGCTTTCCCATGCAGTAACTATGATGTAAAAGTGATAACTCTTTTTAAATAATTCTCCAAGCCATTGTAATTGCAATGGTCCATTTTTATGGATAGCTATTCCTTGGTTAGCATAGTTGTTACAATAGTATCATATCTATGATGGAAAGATCTGACAGATAAGCATAGCTTATACAATGTCATTGTCACAATTGCGATGACTAACTAGAAAACTATCATAATTACGATGGAGTACTATCACAATTGCAATGTTGTGAGCATGAACTCTTGTCCCTCCCTTCTTCCAAGTTTTGATAGTGTCAATCATTTCCATTATAATGGTTTCCCTCATCATCGTAATTTGCAAAAGAAAAAGTCTGATGACCCTCCAACAAGAGACAATTCATGGTTATATCACTAGGGCAATGGGTAGATGTCGCAATTGTGATGGCTTGCCATCATAAAACACGTCCAAATATAGTAATGTCAATGTAGATAATTGTCATTTGATACCATTCTTAGAATAAAAGTTATTGAGCTCAATAGACATGAATTCACCACCTCTATCAGATCTCAAACACTTCAATGATTTGCTAGTTTCTTTTTCAACTCTTTCTTTGTACCATTTAAACATAGAAAAAGCATGTGACTTCACTTTCATGAATATTATAGTCATCATCCTTGAATTATCATCAACAAAAAATATGAAGCATCTATCACCATAGTAACTATCAACTCCAATTTGACAAAATAAATCGGTCTAAATAATGTCATTAGAAGTGCGTGTCTCACTAGAGAAGCTTGAGTTTGAAATCTTACTGAGCCGACATTCTTTGCATATTTCATTTTTATTTTTTTGTAGATTTGGCAAAGCTCTTACTCTTTCCTTTCTACTAATTTTAACCATATTTTAAAATTTTACATCACACAACCTTTTATGCCATAACCACTCATCTTCAATTCTAAGAAATAAACATGTCTCAACTATAGGATCAAGGTAGAATAGGTTACCTTTTGTTTGAACTCCCATTCCAATTAGATCTCCTTCATCATCAAAGATTTTAATCTTTCTTTTCTCAAATTCCATCTTGTGACCTAAGTTATTCAATTGAGTAACAGTGAAAATATTATATTTAAGTCTTTGAACCCAATAAACATCATCACATCTGATCTTAAATAATCATTAATGATCCTTTACCTTTTACTGAGTATGGAACATAACTACCAAACTTAATAGTTGCACCATCACAAATTTCTTCAAAATTTTCAAACTTATTTAGATCACTAGTCATATGATGCAAACAACCACTATCAATCATCAATGAATCATTCTTTTTAATATGTAAAATAAGGGAAGTTTCATTCTCATAATTTATGCCATTTGTATCTTCCTTGATTACAAGATATACCACCTCAACTACTTCCTTTCATCATCAAAACATGTAAAAGTATGCTCTTCTTCATCAATGTAACATGACTTCTTTTCTTTGTCTTTATAATCTTTGTTCTTCCTATACTTATAATATTTCTTGTCATTTCTATCATTTCTATTAGATGTGCTTTTGTTAGGACATTTAGCAGCAAAGTGACCAACCTCACTATATTTTAAATAGATCAAGGGTGGTTTATCCTTTTATTTACCTTTACCTCTTGATAACCTTCTTGCAAGAAATGCTTCAATCTCATGTAGATCATCTTCAATTTTAGATTCATTTTCTTATTTGTTTTTCTTCCCTTTCTTTGAAATACTTATGGTTAGTGAAGACTTAAAATCATTTCCCACTATAACCATACTATTATCACAATTTCTCAACTCAAAAGTAGTTAATCAGCCAACTAGACCATCAAGTGTCAAACTATTTTCAGGAAGAGCTCTTAAGTTAATTGAATAGAAAAAAATTTGATAGCATAAAAAAGAAAAAGAGTTCTTAAAACTTTACTTAAAATTTTAGAATCCTTGAAAACTCCACCAACATCTTTGATTTCACTCACAACATCTTCAATTTGGTTCACATATTGTTCAATATTTTAAGCTTTTTTCATATATAATATTATTAAATTAGTTAAAATGGGTCATATGGTACCCTACTAAACTTTTCAATCCATTCAATTATGACATGTGATCCTAGAGGTGCTGAAAACCATATGGACATATCTTATATGTTCAAATGGATTGAAACGGTTCATTAGGTGCCCTATGACACATTTCAACCCATTTGATGAAATCAAATGTTTATAGGATTCCAAGGACCCCTGGGGATATATCTTATGTGTTTGAATACATCGAAAGGGTTCATAGGATAACTTATAACTCATTTGCACCCATTCAATGAAATGTGTTCTTATTAGTCCTAGGACCTCTAGGGACATCTCATATGTTTGAATTAGTTGAAAGGGGTCATGGGGTACCCTCTAAACCCTTTTAACCTACTTGGTGAAAATATATGTTCCTAAGTGCCCTAGGGACATATCTTATATGGTAAAATGGGTAGAAAGGGGTAATAGGATACCGTATGACCCCTTTTGATCCATTTTGTAGGATTCTATAACCACTAAGGACATATGTTGTCTTGGAGTGGGTTAAAAGGGGTCATATGATACCCAATGATCCATTTCAATGCATTTGAATGAATGAGATGTATCCCTAGGGGTCTTAGGACCATAAGGGGCATACATTGTAATATAATGGGTCGAAAAGAGTAATAAAATACTCTAGGACCACTTTCAACCCATTTGAAAAAATAAGATAGGTTCTCTAGGGATGTATGACTCCTTTCAAGCCATTCAAACAAACAAGGTATATCCCTAGGAGTCATATGATCCCCAGGGACTTCTATTGTCATGGAATGGGTTGAAAGAGGTCATAAGATACCTTGTGACCTATTTCAACCCATTCAAACCCATGTAACCACTTTATACTCATTCCAACAAATAAGATATATCCCTATAGAATCTAAGGCACCTAGGCACATATGTTGTCATGGAATGGGTTGAAAGGGGTCATAGGGTAACTTATAACCTCTTTCAACCCATTTAAACAAATGAGATATGTCCTTAGGGGTTATATATGTTGTTATCAAATGAGTAAAAGTTAGTTATAAGGTACGAGTTATGACCCCTTTCAACCCATTCAGATGAATATGTCTATAGGGATCCTAGGATCCATGGGCATGTATGTTGTCATGGAATGGGTTAAAAGAGGTTATAAGATATGCTATGACTTTTTTCAACACATTTGAATAAAAAAGATATGTCCATGGGGGTTATAGAATTACTAGGGATATATGTTATAATCTAATGGGTCAAAGGGGGTCATAAGATACCCTATGACCCATTTTCACTCATTCAAACAAATGGGATATGTCCCTGGAGCTCCTAGTAACCGTAATGACAAATGTTATCACATAATGGGTCAAAAGGGGTCTTATGATATCCTATGACCACTTTTAGCCCATTAAATCACATTATAAATCCTTAAGGTTCGTAGGACTCCTTGGAATATATGTTGTCATGGAATGGGTTTAAAAGGGACATATGATACATTATGACCCCTTTAACCTCATTTAAAAAAATGAGATATGTCCCTAGAGATATGTATTGTAATGGAATAGGTCAAAATGGATCATATGATACCCTATCACCCATTCTGACCAATACAAACAAATGAGATATGTCCCTAGGGGTCTTAGGCCTCTAGAGTTGTATGTTGGCATGGAATACATCAAAAGGGGTCATAGGTTACCGTATAACCCCTTTCAACCCATTCAAACAAATTATATATGTCCTTATATATAGTATATAATTAATATAATATATTTTGCAATACATTATATATATACTATAATATATACACTATAATCAACTAAATATTATAATTAAATATATGTTATAATTTAATATTCATTCTATATAATTGCTCCATATGCTAAAATATATACTATATACAATAATATATAATGTAATATATCTTATGTAATGTATAATAAATTTAATAAATAATATATAATATAATATAATAATACCCTATATATTATATGTTATAAACTCATAATATTAAATATATGCAACAATTTGCAATTTACAAGAGAATTAAAAGACAATTTTATTAATTTATCTCATTCTATAGCAACCAAAAAGGTATAAACTTGACCAATTGAAATTTAATCACCTAGATCAAGGAGGAAAGAATATTAACCTCTCACTAAGTTTGAATCAAAACCCTCTAATTCCATGGGATTCCTCTCCCTAAGTATGGGTGCCAAAGGATGTGGTACTTGATATATCGGATACCTGAAATATATGATCAAGTATCCAATTTTCTTAGGTAATTTTTTTTTCTTTGGTATTAAGATAGGGGGCAAAAAGTCAACATGATTCTAAACTGTGTTTGGGCATTTATAGACTTTTTTTTTCACATCACCATTTTTTGGCCCACCACAATCCTGTATATACCTACTATAAGCACTATCCAACACCCATGTGGTAATTTTATTTGCAAACAAGTTTGTTTGCATTATCAACGATTTTAAATATAATATACTATTTTAGGTTTCAACACTTGAAAAAGTTTTGTATTCAATTTACATTGATTTGCAAAGTGTCCATAATAAAATAAATTTAAAAAATCTTGTAATCTTTGAAAACCATAAGGATGTATGTGTCCAAAAATAGGCCTTTTTGATGGAAGCTTGAGATTATTAGTCCTATGTCCAAAAAAATTACAACATAAACAATGACCCTTAAAGATTCCATTTTTAGAAACTTGAATTGAATTCTATTTGGAAGTTTTCCCCTTTTCATAACTAACACCTCTTAGATTTCTGCATTTCATTTGGTTGTTTATAATATCATTAACATGTAAATTACTTTCAATCTATTTTTTGTAAAGAAATAGTTTTTTGCTCTTTTGCATCTAACATGATTTTCTAATTTTTAATAACGTGGTTTTCTATATTAATATCTATTTCAAATATTTGATTTGTTTTTTTAAGAGTAGATACAAGAATTTTTAATCTCTTAATTTCTTAAAGGGAAAATTTTGATCTTCTTACAGATGTACATTTGCATCATCTCAATCAGATGGATCTTCTATTTTTATAATTTCATCTTTGCTTCTATTTTTTATCTCAACCATAAGAAGAGTTTCACCTCCTTCATATGACTCATTTGACTCTTCTTCAAAGTCTTCTTTAGAAACAAAATTAAAATTTTGAATTTTGTAAGCCTTTTGTTTTGACTCCAAGATTTTCTTTTAGAAAATATTTCTATGTTTTCTCATCCTCATTTTGATCAATATAAGGGCATTTTTAATAAAAGTCTCTACACTTTCTAAAGTTAAAACACTCTAACTTGCCTTCATATTTAATTTTCAATTAACTAAGAATCAATGCCTCAAATGCATCAGATACATTAGAAATACTATATTCTTTTTTCTTATTTTGGCATGTGGTTTCTTTTAAAGAGGAAAATTTTCTTTAAATTCTCATTTCATATGTTGTAATAATCCCTTGCAATTGATGCATGGTCACTATGGAAAAAAAATATTTTTCTTCTAAGGTGGAGATTTTCTTATAAAATGTTTGGAACAAAATTCTTACAACTTTGGACACAACATCGCATTCTTCAAACTTTTATCTTAGAACTTGTGTACAATAAACCACTTCACTATTCATTGAAAAAAATTGACACATTTTAATCTTCATTTATTTTCTAAGTATGAAATTCATTTTTTTAAGTTATCAATTTGGGTTTGTACCATCTTAAATTAGAAGAGCTCCCATTTAATGAGGTTTTAGTGCCTAGTTAATTTCATTTCATAAATCTCCTCTTCTCTTTCATCTCTTCTTCCTTTTACCATCCTTTGCTCTAGGCACAGTTGAAGTAAAACCTAATACATCATCTTTAAAGATCCCATTTCATGTTGTCAAGATCAATGTATGATATATGTACCATAGATCCCTCCTTTTGATACATTCATCAACTTGAAATTCTTTCCTCAACCCAAAATAGGATTTCCTCAAAATCTGGGCTTGATTTTAGGATGTTGAGACTTGTTTTGGAGCCCTAAGAAAACCTTGAGGGTTTCTTCTCCTGATCATTGAGGGATAAATTCATCATTGATGGGCTTAGTCAAGGAAAATTTTTGCACCTTCTGAGGCCCTATTTTGGTACTTTTCTATTGATCTGATGTTCTGAGATGTTTGATCATTAATTCCTAGGTTAGTCAGTCTATGGGATTTAGTCAATTCTAAGCTCTATATAAACCCTTCCATTTTCTCCATTTCTCATTCATGATCACCCACAAGCATTCAAGAATCCAATCTCTTAAGTCTTCTTCAAGCATTCAAGCCATTCATGATTCTTGCATTGAAGATCAAGAATTCATGCATTCAATATATGAAAGGAGTTTATGCCTACCTTCTATTGCATTTCCAAAATTCAATATCTCCCTTTATAAATTCAAGGTCCTTTGTTGCATATTCTACTTCCATCATTTCAAGCTCTACAAAGAAAAAATTCAAACACATAGATTCAAGAAGGTTAAATCTTACTTTAACTTCCTTTCTAGGGTTTTTTAAGTTGAGTCAAAGCTATTGCATTAACATATTTGATTACATTCCAATTCAAGAGCATGTTTGTAGATTTACCATATTTTTGTTAGAAGATTTGGGAGATTGTTAGAAGATTGGTTGCAATCATGAATACTGATGATATTCCTATGGGGGAGTATTGTAGATATTATAATATGATGATATGTTACATTCATGACTAAGTTTGTCATTGATGTCAACATAATAGTTTTATGTGGTTTTTTGACAGAAGAATAACTAAAAGATCAAGTTGGTATGGATGACTAGTTGAATATTATAACTATCAAAGGTTATGGTAGATACTTCTAAGTATCTTATATATGTAGTTAATGTTGGAAGAAGAAAGGATGAGTCTAGAATAAGTTATGAGAGTTTTGGTGATGTTTGTTCTGAGGTAGAGTTTAAAGAGGCATATTCTAGTAAACTTGTTATATCTCTTAGTAAAATTGTTATTCTAAGAGTTTAGGTTGAGGACAGAAAGAAGACATGTTGGTGATGACATGGCTAAGCTTAATTTTATGCCTAAGTGTAAGTGTTCTTAATGTGGTCATATAATAATTAATTGAGAAGGTCTAACAGTCAACTCAAGGAATTATTTTGAGGACTTGGTATAAAGGAAGGGCATTTTCCTTTATCATGTATGAGTGATGGTATGATTTGATGATTGATGATAAGTAGTAGAGAGTGCAAAATGTGAAGTTGAGGAAAGTAGTGCGAAAGTGAAGGAAACTTCATTGCCGAGGTTTTGCTGAGTGATCTAAGGTTCGATATTTGGATCTAAAGTTTGTGACCTAGTCTACAAGGTCTGATAGTGATTTGTCTAGTTGATAGGACAATGTGAAGGAGAAGATAATAGTAAATTATGTGTTTGAGAAATCAGCTCTTTTTATAGTTGAAATTGCATGTTTGGGCAGTGGGCTCTTCTTGCATACATTAGACTAAAACTCCTAACATGGTTGGCACAACACCTAATAGCGTTAGAATATCCTAATAGGGATTCAAAGTTTCCTACTAGGGAATCATTGTACTAAATGTTGTAGTAGACCCCTAACAGGGTCCATTGTCTAACAACAAATATTTATATTAGTACATCATCTTGTGGGCATCATTCTCACCGAGGTTTTCCCTCTGATCAAGGGTTTCCATAGCCAAAATATTTGGCATATTTGTCTATGAGAGTTTTAATATAGTTTTTGTTTACTTTAGTTGAATGGTTAAGTTTTTTTAAAGAAGATAAATGTTTTAATTGTTGGATAATTGATTCACCCCCCCACCCCCCCTAGTTTTCTTGGTGGACTATTGTTTCTAACAATTGGTATCAGAGCATCAGACCCTTGAAGATAAATTTTAACAACTTTGGAAAATCCATGGTGAACCTATTCAAAGAAGATAGTCCTATATTTGGTAGAGGAAGTTTTGACACCCGAATGATGGAAATTCTTGGTGAGTTATCAGATTTGTGTAAAGAATAGAGTATTGAGCTTACAGATCTAGAATTCTTCTATTGTATACAAGGGAATAGTAGCACAAGTGAAGATATATCTAGAATAGAAGAAGACATAAAGATAAAGGAAGGTATTGATCTACTTACAAAGAGAGAACCAAAAGGTATGAAAAATTTTGTTTGTTGGACATGTAAAGATTTTGGTGATTTGTCAAGTAAATGTCCTAAGAGATTAAGAAAAGCTAGAAAGAGTCTACTTTCTGATATCATTGAGGAATTTAGAGAAAGTATGGAAAAATCCTTGAAAGACTATGTTAATGAGTCTAGATTGGTTAATAAAAAGAAAGTATCAGAAGAAACAAATTTGGTAACTATTATGGAAAGTGCAAATGTGAGAATTGATGAGAAATTCATAATATAAGAGAGAATAATTTATTAAAATTTAGATGATGATGTTTTTACTAAGCCAATGAATGATGAGATATTTCTTGAGACCAATAATGACTTGTAGAATGAAGGAGAACCAAGGTAGGAATAAAGCTCAGAACCTTTAGTAGAGCCAAGAGTTGAGATAACAACTCATACTTTAGGAAAGAATATGATAAAGAATCACTCATCCAAATAGATCATCAGAAGTAAAGATAAAGGTGTGATGATAAGAAGTAGATTAAATGAAGAACTATTTTTGATATCTCAAGTTGAGCCTAAGAATGAAAATGAACCATGTAAAGATTACTATTGGAAACAAGCTATGAAAGAGGAATTGGATTAGATAGTAAAGAATGAGACATGTGAATTGGTCCCAGGAATAGTAGACAAGAATGTGATAGGAACTAAATGGGAATTCAGAAATAAGATGAATGAACAAGGTGAGGTTGTGAGAAACAAAGCAAGATTGGCATGTAGAGGTTACTCACAACAAGAAGGAATAGATTATGAGGAGACTTATGCTCTAGTGGTAGAATAGAAGCAATAAGATTATTCTTAGTCTATATAGTGTTGGAAATATAGATGATGTAACTGAGAGGGGAGGGGTGAATCAGTTACCACAAAAATCAATTCCAAAAATAAATCCTTTAGATGTCTTTACTTACTGTTGATACTCAGTAAATAGTGCAAGAATACTGTAACTTGGTAGATTAATTAATTACTGATTATCTAGCATTCATAGTCATTAATATGCTTGCAGAGATTAAAATAAATGAACACAAGAGACACCAGATTTAACGTGGAAACACAATATGGGAAAAACCACCAAGTAACTAGTCACCAATTTTCACTCTTCTGAAGTGAGCTCTGTTAGGAGCCAACCTTATTAAACATTACAAAAAACACTGTTAGGTGTGACCTTGTTAGAGGATTTAATCACCCTATTAGGAGTGGCCTGGTTAGAGGTCTTGAGAATAATTCAACTGAACTGCCACCTTGTTAGAGGATTTACAAAATGGCTATTAAACCAACTCTATTAAGAGATTCTAGATTCACTATTACAATGATTAGAATGCAACAATGACGTGACCTAAATGATATGCAAGTTATCTTTTGCTGATTATAGATCTCTGTTTTTCTTTACTGGATCCTTGCTGATCGAATACAACTTTGCATCTCCTCCAGGATATCTAATCCTTCATTAGAATTAACTCAATATTCACTTTTTCCATCCTCATCCATATATTCATACTCACACTTTAATTCATGAGTTGAACATCTATATATATACCTTTCAGATTATCAAGTTGGCTCAAATATAAGTTACAACAACTGAAAAAATATTACATCAGTCGGCTGCATGAAACAATTGAACTTAATATTAAAATAATAAAATCCTTCGCTGGCTGACCTAGCTCAGTAACCACTACTCTAGCATGGTTTTCTAGTGTTAACCAAGTGACGCTCGGTAAACACTGCAAACCCTACAAAAATCCTTTGGAGACCGAGTGAACTCAGTTATAACTGATCTTTCATTGCTGACCTTTGGAGCTCGATAAAAGCTAAATTTTTGCCACATTTCCTTTGATGACTATGTGAGCTCGGTAGATATTAACTTTTCTTTGTTAACCTTGGGAGCTCAATAGAAGCTAAATCTTTGCCACTTTTCTTTTGATAACCGAGTGATCTCGATAAACATTAGCTTTTCTTTGTTAACCTTGGGAGCTCGGTAGAAGCTAACTCTCTGCCACATTTCCTTTGATAACTAAGTGAGCTTGGTAAACATTAGCTTTTCTAAGTAATGTTTAAGAACATTTGGTAATGCTTGGTAGACACTGTAAATTGCTTTGGTGATCATCTGAGCTCGGGAGACTCTATTTGATGACTGATATGACATTTTTGTAACATCAAAAACAATACACAATTAACAATTGTATCCAACAATCTCCCTCTTTGGAAATGATGGAAACACAACATATCATAGTAGAATGAAAATTGAAAACAAGTCTAACAAGTCTTTTTTTTGTCGGAACAACTTTCTCTATTAGATAGAAAACTCTCCTTCTTTCAGTAATCTCCCTCTGTGAAGGAATTACATAGCAAACTTTTCTTCTAAAAATTTTAGAACGATATGATAGTAAAACTCTCCCTCTTTGACAACACATGCCAAAGACAACACAACTCAAATGAATTTTAATGTACCTTTAGTACTGATTCATATGCAATATTACTTGATTATGTTGCATCAATTGATAGATCTTCAACTTGGTATGCGTTGATACATCGCTAAAACTTAATTTTAGTGAATTTCAGATAGGGGATTGACCCCTAACTTCCCTCTTAGATACAAGAATGTATCCTTAGGTAATGGATTTGTGAATATATCAACAATTTGTTCCTTTGTATGAACATATTCCAATCTGATCTCCTTATCTTGCACCAATTCTTTAACAAAATGATATTTTATTGCAATGTGCTTGGTTTTGGAATGCATCACTGGATTCTTAGATATGTTTATTGCACTTGTATTATCACAGAACATAACAACCGGTTCTTTGATTTCCACCTTCATACCTTCCAACAACTGTTTAAACCAAACAATATTAGAATAGTTTACTGCAGCAGCAACATACTCTACCTCTACTGTAGATTACGATGTACAATTCTGCTTTTTTCTTGTCCAAGAAACCAACCTTTTTCCAAGAAAGAATGCTCCTCCACTTGTACTTTTTCTTTCATTAGGCTTTCTTTCCCAATCAGCATCAGTAAATACTTTCAAATCTAGATTACCTCCAAATTTGTTCCAAAAAACCATAATTTTCAGTTCCTTTCAAATATCTCATTATTCTTTTGATTACCATTATGTGATTTTCTCTTGGTTTTGCTGAAAATCTTGCTACAATACCAACTGCAAGGGCAATATCTAGCCTAGTATGAACTACATACTGCAATTTTCCAATCATAGATCTATACAGTGTTTGATCTACTTCTTTTGATTCATCTTCCTTGGTAAGTTTTAATCTAGTACACATAGGAGTCCCAACTAGTTTACAATCTTCCATACCAAACTTTTTCAATATCTCCCTGATGTATTTTGATTGAGTGATGTAGATATCATTTTTATTCTGCTAAATTTGAAGACCAACAAAGAATTTGATTTCACCAAACGTAGACATTTCAAATTCCTTGTTCATTTTCTCTAAAAATTCTTTGCAAAGATCATCATTCCCTGTGAAAACAGTATCATCTACAAATATTTCTGCCAAAACAATCTTATTATTTGGTCCTTCTTTTATATACAAGCTACTGTTATCATTAGTTCTTTAAAAACCAATCTGAATAAGATAGTTATGCAATCTTTCATACCATGCTCTAGGGGCTTGTTTCAGACCATAGAATGCCTTGTGTAATTTTCAAACCATGTTCCTTTTATCTGGATCAACAAAACCTTTAGGTTGTTCAATGTAGACCTCTTCATCTAGTATACCATTGAGGAATGCTGACTTGACATCCATTTGATAAACTTTGAATCCTTTGTGAGCACCATATGCAAGTTAGGTTCTGACTCCTTCCAATCTTGCAATAGGAGCAAAAGTTTCTCCATAGTCTATTCCTTCTTCTTGAGCATATCCTTTGCATACTAGTCTAGCTTTGTTTCTTGATACCTTACCATCTTCATCCAACTTGTTTCTGAATACCCACTTGGTTCCAATCACATTTTTATCTTTAGGCCTGTTTACAAGAGTCCATGTCTTGTTTTTCTCTATCTATTCTATCTCTTGATTCATAGCCTCAATCCAACTATCATTTCCCAATGCATCATTAATATTTCTAGGTTCAAAATCAGCAAGTAAACAAGTACCTTTCAACTTACTTCTTTTCATGGTTCCTTTAGATTTGTCTCCAATGATTTGATATGCTGAATGATGTCTCCTGACATATTTTGCTAATATAGGTTCCTTGCCTTTTGAAAGAATTTCATTGTTATTTTCTTGCATTTCAACTTTAGGTTTTGGCTATTCTGGCTTGATAGATATTGGCTCGAGTCCTTCAGACTTGGTAGACACTTGCTCAGTAGCATCTGAATGTAACTCAGGTTGTTGTAGCTTGGTTTGAACTTCCTCTAACTCAGTTACTGATGACTCAGGAGTAGAAGATACCTGATTGACTGGTACTGTATCAGGTTCAATGAAAAAAAAACCTTCTATAATCTTCTGGTTCCCTTTTGCTTTCTTCTTTAGTCCTTTCTGCAAACTAATCAACTTTAACATGTGCACTTTCTATGACTTTGTAAGTAGATAGGTTCAAACATCTATATGCTTTACTTTTGCAAGAGTATCCCAAAAATATTCCTTCATCACCTTTTATATCAAATTTGCCTTTTCTAGATTCTTTCAAAATGTAACATTTACTTCCAAATACTTTTAGATAACTTACATTAGATTTGTGGCCATACCATATTAGCTCATAGGGAGTTTTGAATGAGTCCTTTTTAAGCTGCACCCAATTCAAGGTATGAACTATAGTGCTGATAGCTTCCTTCCAGTATTTGATAGCAATATTCTTTTCAACCATTAAGGTTCTTGCACAATCCATGATAGATATGTTCCTCCTTTCAGGTATTCCATTTTTTTCAGGAGTTCCAAGGGCTGATACCTATCTTTTGATTCCTCTTTCAATGCAAAAGTTATTGAACTCATGTGAAATGAATTCTCCTCCTCTGTCTGACCTCAAGAATTTCAATCTTTTTCCTGTTTCCTTTTCTACTTTGGCCAAATACCATTTGAATTTCTCAAATGCTTCTGATTTGTTCCTTAGATATATGACAGTTATCATTCTTGAGTAATCATCAACAAAAAGAATGAAGAAATTTTCTCTAGTATAGCTTTCAATTCCAATGGGTCCACATAAATCAGTATGCACAACTTCTAATATATCTTTAGACTAATAGTTTTTACTTTTAAAACTAGTCTTTCCCATTTTACCAATCTGACAATTCTTGCATAGACTGACCTTAGGTTTCTTTATGTTAGGAATGCCTCTTACTTTCTTGAATTTTCTTATCTTTACCAAGTTATCAAAATTGACATGACACAACCTTTTATGCCATAACCAACTTTCTTCAAATTGATCAATAAAACATGAACATTCACCAAGTTCAAGATAAAATAAGTTACCTTTTGTTTGAGTGCCTGATCCAATCAGTTTTTCTTTGCCATCTAGCAGTCTTGCTTTTCCATGCATGAATTCTACTTTGAATCCATTATTGAGTAGTTGTGCCACACTCGACAAATTATGCTTTAGTCCTTGTACCCAATAGTAATTATCCCATAGAAATTCTTTGGTTAGAGAGATTCATCCTCTTCCTTTTATACAACAAGGTTCATTGTTACCAAATCTTACACTGCCACCATCATAGTTTTCAAAGTATTCAAACTTAGTTTTATCACTAGTCATGTGATGAGAACAACCACTATCTATGATACATGTATCATTTTTGCTCATATGAGAAATGAGTGCCATTTCCTCATCATTATTAGATTCATCTTTCACAGCAATGTAGACAATTTCATCTTCTTCTTCATCATTAGAATCATTAGAATTTTTAGCCATAAAACATGTTTTCTTACCTTTATCCTTGAATGATTTGAAGTCTTTCTTGCCATTGTACTTGTAACTTTTCTTGTCATCTTTTTTCTACTTGTTTGGGCACCTAGCAGCAATATGACCAACTTCTTCACATGAAAAGTAGATCAGAGGAACTTTACCTTTAAATTTACCCCTGCCTCTAGAATATTTGTTTGCTAGTAGAGCTTCAATCACTTCAAGATCACTGTTTGAACTTTGGTCTGATTCATCTTCACTTCCTGACTGAGATTCTTTTTTCTTTTTGCTTTTCTCCTTGAGTGAAAGCTTGGCTTCAAATGTTGATTCAATGTTCTTGGAAGCTAGAACATAGTTGTCAAAGTTGTCTAGTTCAAATGCAGTTAATCTTCCAACTATGGCCTCTAGATTTATCTTGTGATTTGCTTCACATCTTCTTTCTTGAATTGTAGAAACTCTGATTGCATAAATGGGAAGTAGAGTTCTAAGAACTTTACTTATTACTGTCTCCTCCTTGATATCTCCTCCAGATGCTTTCATTGCACTGACACATGTTTTGACTCTTTCAACATATTTTGCAATGTTTTCATCCTCTCTCATCCTCATTTGATCAAATTGTCCTCTTAGACTTTCTGCATTGGCTCTTCTTACATTATCATCTCCTCCATAGATTTCTTTTAGCTTTTCCCACATTTCAAAGGTAGATTTGCAGTCCTTGATGTCATCAAATTCTTCATAACTTAGAGAAGATGCTATATCTATCATCATAATGTTGTGGGTCTTCTTTTCAGCAATATCATTGATAGATAGTGTACCAGCTAGTTTTGCATATTTTTCATCAAGGTAATCTAGTCCTGTATCTCCAATAGAAGCTAGATGAAGTCTCATGACCCCTTGTCATGCTCAGAAGTTGTCCCTATTAAGTCTTGGAATTTCCCTCTTATAAGGCATCCTAATCTTTGACTTAGATCCTTGAAATCTTGTCCTGCAAGCACCAAAAGCTCTGATACCAATTGTTGGAAATATATCTGATGTAACTGAGAGGGGAGGGGTGAATCAGTTACCACAAAAATAAATTCCAAAAATAAATCCCTTAGATGTCTTTACTTACTTTTGATACTCAGTAAACAGTGTAGGAATATTGTAACTCAGTAGATTAATTAATTACTAATTATCTAGCATTCATAGTCATTAATATGGTTGCAAAGATTAAAATAAATGATCACAAGAGACACCAAATTTAACATGGAAACCCAATATGGGAAAAACCACCAAGTAACTAGTCACCAATTTTCACTCTTTTGAAGTGAGCTTTGTTAGGAGCCAACCCTGTTAAAGGTTACAAAACACACTTTTAGGTGTGACCTTGTTAGAGGATTTAATCACCCTATTAGGAGTGGTCTGGTTAGAGGTCTTCAGAACAATTCAACTGAACTGCCACCTTGTTAGAGGATTTACAAAATGGCTATCAAACCAACTCTATTAAGAGATTCTAGATTCACTGTTACAATGATTAGAATGCAACAATGAGGTGACCTGAATGATATGTAACTTATCTTTTGCTGATTACAGATCTCTGTTCTACTTTACTATATCCTTGATGATCGAATACAACTTTGCATCTCCTCCAAGATATCTAATCCTTCATCAAAATTTGCTCAATATTCACTTATTCCATCCTCATCCATATATTCATACTCACACTTTAATTCATGACTTAAACATCTATATATATATACCTTTCAGATTATCAAGTGGGCTCAAATATAAGTTACAAAAATTGGAAAAATCATTACATCAATTGGTTGCATGAAACAATTGAACTTAATATTAAAATAATAAAATCCTTCGCTAGCCAACCTAGCTCGGTAACCACTGCTCCAGCGTTTCTAGTGTTAACCAAGTGAATCTCGGTAAACACTGCAAACCCTGCAAAAATCCTTTGGAGATCGAGTGAACTTAGTTAGCACTGATCTTTCTTTGCTGACCTTTGGAGCTCGGTAAAAGCTAACTTTCTGCCACATTTCCTTTGATGACCAAGTGAGCTCGGTAGATGTTAAATTTTCTTTGTTAACCTTGGGAGCTCGGTAGAAGCTAACTCTCTGCCACTTTTCTTTTGATAACCGAGTGATCTCGATAAACATTAGCTTTTCTTTGTTAACCTTGGGAGCTTGGTAGAAGCTAACTCTCTGCCACTTTTCCTTTGATAACCGAGTGAGCTCGATAAACATTAGCTTTTCTAAGTAATGTTCAAAAACATTTGGTAATGCTCGATAGACAATGTAAATTGCTTTGGTGATCATCTGAGCTCGGTAGACTCTGTTTGATGACTGATATGACATTTGTGTAACATTAAAAACAATCAATTCACAATTAACAATTGTATCCAACATACAACACATAAGAAATTCAAAGTATATCACATGGATGTCAAGTTAGCATTTTTGAATGGATAACTTGAAGAAGAGGTATACATTAAGTAGCTTGAAGGATGTCCTTTGATAGATGACAAGGACATAGTATGCAAACTAAGGAAAGAATTGAATGGATTGAAGAAACCACCAAGAACTTGGTATGTGAGGTTGGAAAAGCATTTGAAAAAGCTTGGATATAGAAAAGGTATTGTAGACAATAATCTATATTGTAAAGAAATTGATGATGGTCTGATGCTTTTGGTAATATTTGTTGATGATATAATATTCGGAGGAAATGATAAAGAAAGTGAAAATTTTGCTAAAGACAAGAAGAAAGAATTTGAAATGAGTATGATAGGATAGATGAAATATTTCTTAGGATTGTAGATTATACAAAATAAGGAAAGAATCTTCATTTCTCAAAATAAGTACTTGAAGGATTTACTAAAAAGGTTTGGTTTGGAAGCATGAAAACCCATTGGAACACCTATGGTAATTGGACACAAGTTATTTACAAAGGATGAGATAGTTTGAATTTTTGCAAGATTTCGGGTTGATCCTAGAGAAGCACATTATGCAACAATAAAAAAGATATTTAGATATCTAAAAGGAACTTCAAAATTTCGATTTTGTATGATAGATCTAATGATTTCACTCTAAGTGCTTATACTAATGTAGATTAGGTAGGCAGTATGGATGACAAAAAATGCACCAGTGGTGGAGTTATCTTTCTTAGAGGAAGATTGGTTTCTTGGTTAAGCAAGAAGTAGGATTATACATCACAAAGTATAGCAGAAGTAGAGTATGTTGTAGCAAATAATTGCAATTAAGTTTTTTGGATGAAGCAGAGGCTAAAGGATATAAGGATAGAAATCAATGAACCTATTGTCATACATTGTGACAACACAAGCACAGTAAACATTTCTAAGAATTCAGTGTTGCATTCTAAGACTAAGCACATTTCTATCAAGTATCACATATTGAGAGAGAAAGTTGTAGACAAGGAAATTAGATTAGACTATGTTAACACTAAAAGAGAAGATTGCAGATATATTCACTAAGCGTCTTCCCAAAGAAACTTTTGAGTATTTGTGAGGTATGCTTGGGGTTATGCCCCTTCATACATTAGAGTAGAAGATGTAAGAGTGCATCAGTCCAGGGTAATAGAGCACATTTTTTTTTTGGACTAAATGTTGATGCTTCCTAAATGGGGGAGTATCTATAATGGATAGAGTCATCTAGGACTCTTGTTGGATATTATTGTGAACAGTATTTTTTGACACTCAAGCTAGTAAGAATTAGTTGTTGCAGAGTTTGATGTAGAGATGTTGGTTGCTAAAAGCTTTGACATTAATGTCAATGGGGGAGATTTTTACATGAAAAACATCATGGAACATCATGGGGAGAAGTATTGTAGAAAGAAAATTGAGGTATATCAATGGGGGAGAATGATCGATGAAGAGGATTTGAAAACAAGACTAGCAGTCTTTTGTTAGTATTCTTGGGACTAGATGTTTTTTAATCTATGTTTCCATCAATGTCATAGGGGGAGATTGTTGGAAGATTTGGGATATTGTTAGAAGATTGGTTACAAGCATGAATACTGATGATATTCCTATGGGGGAGTATTTTAGATATTCTACTATGATGATATGTTACATTCATGACCGAGTTTGTCATTGATGTCAACATAGCAATTTTCTATGGTATCTGATAGAAGAACAACGGAAAGATCAAGTTGGTACAGATGAATAGTTGAGTATTATAACTATCTAACATTATGGGAGATACTTTTAAGTATCTATTATATGTATTTAACATTGGAAGAAGAAAAGATAAATCTAGAAGAAGTTATGAGAGTTTTGGTGATGTTTTTTTTGAGCTAGAGTTTACAAAGGCATGTTTTAGTAAACTTGTTATATCTCTTAGCAGAATTGTTATTCTAAAAATTAAGGTTGAGAACATGAAGAAGACATGCTGGTGATGATTTTTCTAAGCTCACTTGTCATAATATTGTGTGTATAGAAAGTTATTCAAGTTGCAAGGTGGAACAATAATGTTATCGCTAAGTGTAACATGTTCTTAATGTGGTCCTATAATAATTAATCGAGAATGTCTAATAGATAACTCAGGGAATTTTTTTGAGGACTTGGTATAAAGGAAGGAAATTTTCCTTTGTCATGTATGAGTGATGATATGATTTGATGATAGATGATAAGTAATAGAGAGTGCAAAATGCGAAGTTGAGTAGAGTAGTGTGGAAGTGACAGAAACTTCATTGTCGAGGTTTATCTGAGTGATCTAAGGTTTGGTATTTGGATTCGACGTTCGTGACCTATTCTACAAGCTCTAATAGTGACTGGTCTAGTTGAAATGATAGAGGGAAGGAGAAGATAACAGAAAATTACTTTTTTGAGTACTGAGCTCTTCTTATAGTTGAAATTGAATGTTTGGGCATTGGGCTCTTCTTGCATACATTGTACTACAACTCCTAACAGGGTTGGCACAATTTCTAACAGGGATTCAAATTCTCCTAATAGGGAATCATTGTACTAAATATTGTAATAGACTACTAATAGGGTCCATCCTTTAACAAGGAATATTTATATTAGTACATCATCTTGTGGGCATCATACCCATTGTGGTTTTCCCTCTAATCAAGAGTTTCCCTAGTCAACATATCTAGTGTATTTGTCTATGAGCATTTATTATGGGTTAAGTTTTTTTAAGGAAGCTAAATGTTTTATTTGTTGGATAAATGATTCACACCCTCTCCCCTAGTTATCTTAGTGGACTATTGTTTCTAGTAATTTCATGTTAGACTATCACTACTACTTGCTAGGATTCCATTTCAATTATTTTGATTCAAGATTAATTCTTGGACTAGGTTTTGATTGAGGAAACCCACTCCCAAATAATAACTAAAAAAACCTTTATTTTTGCAAGTTTAGGATCCGATATTGACGAACACATTACATATTAGAGTACCCCTTTCACCATTTATAAAAACTTTGAAATTAGAATCATCATTAAAAACCTTCAATAAGGGAAAAACTTCACCCCTACTTCATGTTTTTCCCCCTAATTATCTATTTCACCCCTAATAGATTTGCTAAAATATTTCTCAATTACATTTGCCTAGCATATTTTATCTTAGATCTTGAGTTAGAGTTATTATTCACACCATCCAACAATAAATATTTACTTTTTTTATTATCCTTTCATTTTCATTTCTATACTTTCTATTTCATCATTGTTTTATCTTTACATTATTCCTAACAATCCTCTTAAGGTAGTGGTGAGAGAGAAATAAACCCAATCTATTCATTCTCTTATTCATTAGGTTTTGTATTTGTATCAATCAAACTTGATCAAAAGGTGGACCTTGGTATTCCCCCTTCCACTTATGTAGGGTTGATTTTCTTTCATTTTCTTATCCTACATTTATTGGTTAACTTGATGTGCTCTTCTTTCTTGGAGTTACATTGTTACAGCTCATTGTGTGAACTTGTTTTGTGTCTTATTTTTTCTTGGAGATTGGATCCTTATTTTCCCTAGTTTTCATACATCTTACATCATGAAGATCTTTTGGCATATGGATCTCTTTTCTAATATTGTATTTCTTGCATCTCTTTATAGAACCTATTATTTGGTTAACAAATACACCTTTTCCTTTTTTCAAGATAATGATTTGATCTTTTTGTGGTGGACTTATTATTTTCTTGAATTATGTAATAACCTTAGTTGAGTATTCTCCTCATCCTCCTCCCAACCCTCCTAATCATCCTTCTCCTTCATCTCCTTCTAGTGCTTCTACATATATTCAAGCTCAAATATTGCATCATGATGAGGATGGATCTACGTTCAATGAGGAGTCTCTTTCTCCTCATGTTACTCATAATAGGGGAAATTGTAAGGCGCTATCTTTTCATCCTTTTTTTTTGTCCTTGCACCACCTTTTTTCATGATCCTAATAGAAGATGTCCTCCTAATGATGATTTGGCAAATAACTGCCCTAAAGTTAATCACATGGTTGTTGAATAAGGTCATATTGACTTGGGATATTGTATTAATGAATAGGGCCTTAAATTTATATGCACATGTCTCCTAAGTCTAATAGACATGGTCTTCGAGGTTCTTCTTCTGATATAGTGCAAGAATATTCCAAATAACCTCCTCTTCATCTTTCTTTACCTACATTTGATCTTGATTATCCCTATAGTTGTCTTGATTTAGCTTAAAAGGTTTATATACAAATAGTTGTTGGTGAACTAAATAAATATTGTAAATGTCTTGAGGATTGCCTTTTTGTGTTTTCTTGTCCCTTTCATTAAAATGATGATAATAATATTGCGGATTGTTTTTATTTTTTATTGTATGTTAAAGAAAAAAATTCAATGGGTATTATTCCTTATAATGGTGAGGTGTTACAATTTTTACAAAATTTGACTTAGAATTTGTTTTGTACCTATTGGTGTATATTCCCCATTGTCTTTCATAATGTGTCTTTGGAATCTTCAAAAAAGTTTTCTTCCCTTGTCCTTCATTAGGGTCCAAGGTTTCACTCTTTCTTTTGCAACCACTCATTCTTTCTTTTCATAAGTTTTCCCTTGAATCTTATGACAGAAGAATATTTTTCTATCTCTTATAGGTTCACATTTATGTTTGGTACCTTATGTATATGAGATTCCGTATAAATGTATAATGACCTTTCTTTTCCTATAGATTGATATTATTTAACAGGACATTTTTATCTATAGTTATGTTTTCTTTTCTATATGCATCTCTCTATTTTTTTTTCTTAGCAAAGTATAATTTATTTATGTGATATTAATGCTTCTCATATAAAAATAATCAATAGTTTCCTATTTTCTAAGAATTCTTATATTTTTTAGAATCAAGTGCTCTATATTATCATATTATATTTCTCTTGTTAAATGTTAGATGTTGGGTTTTCATGCATGGCTCTCAGTTTTTCCAAATGTATCTCTCATGTTATTCAAGACTTGATTATATATTCTACTATGGATTCCTTGTCTCATGAAAGGGGGGAAAGGGATTTGGTAAATATTCTTTAACTTTTCTCTATGGCTCTACTTTCTCTAAGCTTACATAGAATTTGTTCAATATGTGGACTTGTTATTTTCTTTATGAATAATTGTATCTTGACTATAAATTGTACCTTTCTAAAGGGCTGCATTCTTTACCGAGTAAAGCTATGCTCATTATGCATATTTTCTTTTGTTTAAATATTGTTAGCTTACATATAAGGATCCCTACTATATATATATATATATATATATAAGAAGTTGAATAGGTGCATTCTTGTTCTCCTTCCCTTCCTCTTGGGGGTACTACATTAATCAAGCACTCTCTTAAGTGGACATCTTGCTATTATGATTTCTTCTTTTGAGGATCCAATTTTCATAAGCAATATAAAATTTTCACAATTGTTTATGTTCATAGATGACAAGATTCATGACTCTTCTTTATGAACATATTCCACATTATTTCTAAAATAACATCTCTTTGAACTATGGGTATCCTCTTTCTCTTTCTTCTCACACCTATTTGACATGGGCATGATAATGAGGGGGGCATATATATGCCATCTTTGTACATATTTTTTCATGCATGGGGTAGAAAATACAGATTATGAGCATGGTTTAGAGTGCTTTATACCTAGATGCTAGGTATGATTTCTAAGTCATTCTTGAATCTATGCATTGTTACTTCATCCCTCTTTGGGACACACAAAAATGTATGCTAAAAATTATAATGGGTGACACGGAAAAAATTGCCAAATCTCATTCATGAGTAACAAATCTAGACAATATATGCTAAATCTTATATCTGGGTAATGCATGACAACTTATTAAGGCCCAATATAGGTAGCACATTCAAACATAACATGCTAAGTATCATACATGAGAAACATGCATTTTACACAGGACCGTGTCATGGTGATACAATCAAATTTGATCCATACATTAAAATTTGGTGGGTTGATTAACAGGTTATCACCCTCTTAGACTATTTCAATGCCATCTTTTGTAGTTTCTCTCTTAGGGATTCATAGTGGGGTTGGCACTCTACTCGATGAGGTAATCATTTTCATTTTTCATTTTATCTCTTTTTATTTCATGCTAGTAGATATAGATCTATAAGCTCTATTATTTATGGCATTTCTATTTCATTTCTTATGTCATCATTTATTATAATGCAATCTTTCTAAGTATGATATTAGTGGGAGAGATGTTTTTTTAGTTGAGATTTTTCTCACTAGTTGATCTAGGCTGGTTTTTAGTACTAACCCTTTTGTTATGATTATTTTTCTTTTTCTTTGATATTTTATTTTCATTTTATTTTCACCTTCATGTACGTATGTGGATTTATCACCCTTTTTGCTAGGGGCTTGTTCTCTTGGATTAATTGATGTTCTATCTCTTTGAGAATCATTTAATTCATCTTCTTCTTTTTCTTCTTTTACTTCTCTCTACTTACTAGAAATGTGGGTTAATCCACACTTTTTCTAAAGTGAGGGATAAATGTACCATATTAAATTGGAAGAACTGTAATTCAATGAAGGTTTAACACCTATTAAATGTTAGATCATCAATCTTCTCTTCTCCTTCATCTCTTCTTCCCTTTTTTGTCCTTCTCCCTAGGTAGAATTTGGGTAAAACCTAATAGATCCTCTTTCAAGCTCCTATTTCATGGTGTTCGGATCAAGGTAGGATATATTTATCCTAGGTCCCTCATTTTCATGCATTTATCCCATTGCAATTTTCTCCTTGCACCAAAATAGGATTTCCACATAATTTGGTCCAAATTTTAGGATTATCAGACCTGATATGGAGTCTCGAGACAACCCCAAGGGTTTTTCCTCCTAGCCATCAATAAATTTCTTTCCCTTTATCAATTAGATAAAACATTTTCCCATGATGGACCCAATTAGGGATGAATTTCTCCCCTAATGAGGCCCTATTTTGGCCCCTTTCTTCGGATCTCATGTTTTGGGATGTTTAGGTGTTAATTCCTGTTTTGGTCAGCCTATGGGAGTTTGTCAATTCTAAGCTCTATATAAACCCTTCAATTTTCCTCCATGATCATTCATCATCATCTACAAGTATTCAAGCACTCAAGCATCCAAGCATTAAAGTGTTCTTGAAGCATTGAAGAAATTCAAGCTTCCTCCTTTAAAGGTCAAGGATTCATGCATTTAGGCTATTGAAGGAGATTGTTTTATATCCTCTATTACATTAAAAAAATTCAAGATCTCCCTTTGTATATTTAATATCCTTTTTTTCTTCTTTTATCTTCATCCTTTCAAGATCTACAAAGATATATTTCAAGAACCTACATTCAAGAAGGTTTTCTCTTACTTTAATTTCCTTTCTAGGATTTTTTTTTAAAGTTGATTCAAATCTATTGCATCAACATACTTGATTACATTCCACACTCAAGATCATACTCATAGATTGACCTTATTTCATGTTAGATCTATCACTACTAATTGCTATCATTCCATTTCAATTATTTTAATTCAAGGTAAATTCTTAAACTGGGGTTTGACTGACGCATGAAGTACCCCCTCCCCCAACAAAAAAAAAAAAGAACCCATTTAACCCTTTAGATTTGTAGGTTTTGGATCCCGAATTGGAAAAATAAAATTGTAGATCAGAGTACTTTTTTTTATATTTAGTAGATCTATGAAATTAGAATGAACATCAGACACCTTCAATTAGGTGCAAACTTCACCCCTACTGCATTATCTCACCCTTGATCAATTATTTTTCCCTTGAGAGATCATTGAAGGATTTATGGGGTTCATCTATCTCATAGATTTTATCTTAGATCTTAGGTTAAAACTATTTTTGACACCATCCAACAATATATTTTAGGGTTTTTATTGTTAGGATTAACCTCAAAAAGAAATAATAGTTACATACAAATATAACCAATACCAAAAAATAGTAGATTGCATAAAAGAGAACACAAGACACCAAAGTTTAATCTAGTTCACCCAATCCTTAGGCTACGTTCACCAACAACAAGTCCAATATTATTATTATCCAATGATTACAACATAATTACAATCTATAATCCCTTACAGCTTAATACCATCCCAAAAAGCTACAATATCACCATTCATAATAAAATACCTAACCTTAAGCCTTTTTATACAAGCATTTTCCACTTACAAATTAGGGCTAGAATAATAGAAAAATAGTAGCCAACACTTTTTACAATATAAGGAAATTTTTTACTAACCCCCGAGATTGTGACAGGGAGCACACCTAGGGCGTTGCCTTAGGATCCTACAGGGGTGTTGCCCCTTGACCCCATCTTTGGGGCATTGCCCCCAAACCTCTGTAGAAATAATATGGGGAGAAAACCATGCCGAATAAACCTTCAAGTCTAATTAGGCTCCATATTACAACAATCTCCCACTTGAAGATTGATCAGACTGCACATCAATAACCTCCCACTTGGAGATTGATCATAGCACTACTAAACCTATAGCTCCCACTGGAATATATCAAATTGCCCTAGAATTTGTTGTTCTTTTATTCTATTCAATAAAGAAGACCAATCAAAGCTAAAGAGGAATTCAAGTTCTCCCTTGTCACTACCTTTATGAACATGTCCACTAGGTTTTCATTTGTATGTATCTTCTCTAGCTTTAACTGTGCATCATGAAAAATTGACCGAATGAAATAGTACCACAACTATATGTGTTTTGTCTTTGAATGCAGAGCTGAATTCTATGCAAGATGAATGGCACTCTAACTATCTATAAACAAATAATTATCCTTTTGAGGGTGTCCTAATTCTTCCAAGAATAACTGAAGCCATATCAATTCATTAGCCACCTCTGTAGTAGCAACATACTCTACTTCTATAGTGGATAACGCATTAACCTTCTATCAGCTAGAAATCTAGCTCACGACTACCCCACCAATAGTAAATACATAACTTGTAGTACTCCACCTGGTATCAATATCCCTTGCTAAATCTGAGTCAAAATAACCCTATAAATCATTTTTAAATCCCCCAAAGTGTAAACACTTATTGGATTTTCCTTTGAAATATCTGAGAATCTATTTAACTGCATTCCAATCCTCAACTCATGGATGACTCACATACCTACTAACAACTCCCACTACATGTTCAATATCTAGCCTAGTACATACCATAGCATACATCAACCTTCCTACAACTAAAGCATAATGTACCTTAGACATCTTTTCCTCCTCTTCTTGTGTCTTGGGACACATCTCCTTTGTCAACCTCAAATGACTAGGTAAATGTGTGCTGACAACTTTAGCATCCTCCATGGAGAAACATTGCAACCCCTTCTCAATATAATCAACTTGAGATAATGTCAATTTCTTGTTCTTCCTATATCTACAAATCTTCCTACCAAGGATTTGTTTTTCTACCCCCAAATCATTCATAGCAAAAGCATGTGCTAACTGGCATTTCAACCTCTTAATATGATCCATGTTAAACACAACAACAAGCATATCATCAACATATAAACATAAAATAATGTAGCTTTCATCATAAAACCTCTTAAAGTAAACACAATCATCTAAATGACACCTTCTATATCCATGCTTATGCATAAAATTGTCAAATTTTAGATACCATTGCTGAGGTGCTTGCTTCAAGCCATATAAATTTTTCTTCAATCTGCACACTAAGTTCTCCTTACCTTTGACCCCAAATCCATGTGGCTAAGCCATATATATCTCTTCATCTAAATCATCATGAAAGAAGGATATTTCAACATCAAGCTACTCCAAATGAAAATCTTCAATAGCCACAATACTTAAAATAGTGAAAATAGAAGTTAGTTTAACAATAGGAGAAAATATCTCATCAAAATCAATGCCCTTTCTTCTATGCAAATCCTTTTACAACTAACTTGGCTTTAAATCTTTTCTTACCTCCATCCTCTTCATTCAATGTATAAAACCACTTATTCTGTAAAACCTTTTTACCTATAGGCAACTTTCATAAATCCTATGTCTTATTTTTCAGCAAAGAGTCCATTTCTTCTTTCATTGCAAACTCCCACTGAATCTTTGTATCCACTTGCACCACTTCATCATAACATTTAGGCTCACTATCATTAGTAAGTAAAATAGAATAAAAGGAAGGAGAAAATCTTTCTAGAGGTCTACTCATCCTTGTTGACCATCTAACATTCACTAGGGTATGTGGTATTATTTTGTTATGGTTGTTGCACATCATGAGGAATTATTGGAACATTAGGTTTTGGAGTATCATTCAACACTACATAATCATTTTCTTTCTTCTCATGTTGCTGCAATAGATCTTTGTACAACACTTTCTCGTTGAATATGACATCCCTGCTTCTTATAATTTTACAATTTTCAAAATCCCAAAGCCTATAAACAAATTAATTAATGCCATATCCAAAAAATACACATTTCTTTGACTTATCTTCTAGCTTGGTTCTATTTTCAGAATCTATATGAGCACATGCTTCACAACCAAAGGTTTTGAGAAAAGAATAACTCACCTTCTTACTAGTCCATGTTTCCTCGAGAATGCCACAACTCAAAGGAGTAGAGGGACCTCTATTAATCAAATATAGAATAGTATTAATAGTCTCCACTCACATGTTTAAGGGCAACCCTACATGCAACCTCATGCTTCTTGCACACTCCATTATAGTCCTGTTCATGCGCTCAACCACTCCATTTTCTTGCAATGTCCTTGGAATAGTTTTCTCTCTATGAATGTCATTAGTAGATCAATAATCTTCAAATGCATGACTACAATACTCACCACTATTATCAGATTTGTGACATTTTAATTTCTTTCCAGTCTCATTTTCAACCAAGCATTTCCATTTCTTAAATGTATGAAATACATTAGGTTTCCATCTAAGGAAATAAACCCATACTTTTCTAGTTGCATCATCAATAAATGTAACATAATAATAAGAGCCACCAAGGGAAGATACCTGAGCTAGTCCCCATACATATGTATGCACAAACTCTAATTTCTCACTTTTATTTTCCTTCCCAATCTTCACAAAACTCACTCTCTTTTATTTTCCATACACACAAATTTCATAGAAATCCATGTTAACACATTTAAGACCTGGTAAAACTTTCTTTGAATGAAGTACTTTCATACCTTTCTCACTCATGTGCCCAAGTCCTTTTTGCCACAATTTGTATCAAAATCTACAACAACTATTTGTTCTCCTTGGTCAACTATAGTAATTGTTCATGAACATTTATTTTTCTCTAAAATAATCAAATTAGAAGGAACAATGTGACTTGTACAAAGATATATAAGGTGCCTACTTTCACACCTTTTGAAACCTTCCAATTTTTATGATTAGAAGTAACTACACAATCCTCATCACTGAGTTTAGCTGCTGAAATTAAATTCTTACTCAACCTTGGAACATGTCTTACCTCATGTAGTAGCCAATGATTCCCATTCTACAACTTGATCTTAACTTTTCCCTTTCCAACAATCTGACAGGGTTCATTATCCCTCAAATAAACAAGCCCAAAATCCTCTTGGACATAATTAATAAAATAACCTTTATGAGGCATAGCATGAAATGAAGCACCAAAATCTAAAACCCATGAATCATCAACACTTTCTAAAGACAAAAGCAAAGCATCCTTTCCAAATTTGTTACTTACCACATTTTCCTCCTTGTTCCCTTCTGGTTTGTCTCCATCATTATTCTTTCAAGTGCAATAATCTTTCTTCTTATGCCCTGATTTCCCATAGTACAAATAATCTCTCGATCCTCTGGATTGAGTCCTCTTCACCTTTGACTTTCCTCTTGATTTTCCATGGTTTTTAGAATTATTTCCTCTCTTAGTCATTCTACCTCTGCTTTGTGTGTTCAAAGCACTTCCTAATGTAGATCCAGCTAAGGTTTTCCTATGAGTTTCCTCACTCAAAATAACACTGATCACATCATCATATTTTAGGGTACTATATCCAGAAATAGAATTACTCACAGCCATTACCAATTCATTCCAGCTTTCAGGAAAAGAACACAAAATCAAGAGAGCCCTAATTTCTTCATCAAAATTCATACCCATAGAAGATAACTGACTAGTAATAGTATTAAACTCATTTAAATGATCTTAAATTGATCCACCTTCTGTCATTTTCATATTAAATAAATGCTTCATGAGAAATACCTTATTTGAAGCGGAGGTCTTTTCATATAGTTTCGCTAGGATTTGCATCAACTCTTTTGTTATCTTTTCTTTTGTAATATTAAATGTCACCAATGGTGGTAGGAATAATTGAATGCTTCTGAGTGCCTTTCTATCTAAAAGATCCCAACAGTCCTTTGTCATAGATCCCTGATTCTTGGTTTTTCCTTCCAACAGCTTCCATAAATCCTTCTGATAAAGATAGTCCTCCATTTGTATTTTCCATAATTGAAAGTTCTACACATTAAACTTGTCAACCCTTAGCTTACCCTCATCTAACATTGCTCCCATTCAACCATAAGACTCCCACTCAACCGTGAGACCTTCCTTCAGACAATCACTAAAAATAAATTAAAAATGCCAATGGTCTGGCTTAAAAAAATAACAACTGACTGGCTCTAATACCACTTGTTAGGATTAATCTCAGATAAAAAAATAGTTACATGCAAATATAACCAATACTAGAAAATAGTAGATTGCATAAAAGAGAACACAAGACACCAAGATTTAATGTGGTTCACCTAAACCTTGGCTACGTCCACCAAAAACAAGTCCAATATTATTATTCTCTAGTGATTACAATCTATAATCCTTTATAGCTCAATACCACTGCAAGAAGCTACAATGTCACCATTCATAATAAAATCCCTAACCCGAAGCCTTTTTATACAAGCTTTTTCCACTTAAAAAATTAGGGCTAGAATAATAGAAAAATAGTATCCAATGCCTTTTATAATATAAGGGAATTTTTGGCTTCGAGGGCACTGCCCCTAAAAACCCCTGTAGGGATGTTGGCCCTTGACCCCACCCTGTACTATGATAGGGAGTGCACCTAGGGTGTTGCTGCTTGATCATGTAGAAATAATATAGGGAGAAAAACACGTCAAATAAACCTCTGAGTCTAATTAGGCTCCATATCTTAACATGTATTCCATAGGGTATTATCATTTCCTTTTCATTTGGAATATAAGCCTAAAAATATGTTGCAACCAATTAGAAAGAAAACATTATGCATGATATACACATTAGCAAGTCTGATTAACCATAGTTAATTGATCAAATTATAACTATGTTGACTACTTTAAAATTGCATCATCATTGTATATATCACAAGCCACATCATTAAACGTGCCACATCAACAATTAAATCTTCATCTTACCAAGTATGGCAAATGTCAAATCAAGCAAAAATTATCAAAAGTAAGGGACATACATACTGATTGAACACAAACTAATGATTACAAAAAAATAGTTCCTAGTCATTTGCATCTATGATAAGGATGCCATCTTTTTCTAGATTGGAATTTTTATGTATAGATGGCAATTTTGAATTGTTTTCTATCCTGTTATATGGGTATGAGTATTATTGAAAGGATAGAGAGGAAAAATGTTTTTCTTCTGTGCCTGAAACATATTCCCTTGTGTTAGGAAATGAATTGGTGGTGGTTTGTGTAGTTGCAAAACTCAATATTCTCCTTTACCAATATAAAAGGTGACTCTCATCGAATATGTAAAAGTAATACTACTAGTAATTGCACCTATAATAAGGTGCATTTCCCACAATAATGTTTCCCACTTTTTGTGATGAAGAAATTAGATGGAAAGTGTGAATTCCATTTTTAAGAGGCTTTGAATGAAGCCTAACCTTTTGATGAATGACCCCTAGGGCTTCATTCAAAGCCTTGATACTAGGGGCTTCAAATGAATCCCTAGCTTTTATTTGAATCTTTATGTGGGGGTTTCTAGGGGGACTTCAAATGAAGCCCCAGGACCTCATTTGAAGCCCCTATTTCCCCCATTTCTACCAAAAAGTGCCTATGGGGGTTCATTCAAATCCCCCAAGGGGCCACCTTAATAAACCCAAGGGGATTCTTTTGAAGGCCCCTTCGTCTGAAGCCTCTATAAGGGCTTCATTCAAAGTCCCAAAAATATAAATGTTTACAAATTTCTTAAATTTTGTGCCAAATTTTGCCCTTCTAAGGGCTCAAATAAGTGCTAAATAGGTCCACTTTGAAAAACTAAATATACCATATTGTTGACTCTAAATAATATTTTTAATGACTATACTTTTAATTAAAAAATGTGTTCCTTTTAATTTTTTATTTGTAATTTATTAAATATAAGTTGTTTGGTAATTTCACAAGTCTCTATTTGAAGCTTCCGAATAGAAAATGAGAGAAAATAAGTTTTGAATTTTTTTTGGAACAAAGGAATGTGTGTTATCTTTCTAGAAAAATAAGAAAAACCCCATTTTGATTTATACAAAAGGAATTATATTGATTAAAATCAGCCTATGCCTAATTTATTGTCAATGCCACTTTACCATTGAATATAATCTAAATTTTTTTAAAAAATTGAAGGAAACCAACTAAGGTTCTTAGACATTGTTTCTAGCTATTGATGTTACCATTCTAGCATTGAAATAATTTTATCATTATCATTTTTAAAAAAAATTATGTTGACCAAAACAAACACCACTGTTTAAAAATGTTAGAGAGAGAGAGAGAGAGAGAGAGAGAGAGAGAGAGAGAGAGAGAGAGAGAGAGTTCAAAAAGTTACATTCCATAAGTCTAGTGATAAGTGGTTTTTTAAAGTTTTAATAATTAACTTATGTTTCCATATTTCATGTTCTTTCTATGCTACTTTGCCACATTACTTGAGGAATAAATAATTTAGTTTTCACAAGAAGATAATAAAATGAACAAGTTCGTCAAGAGATATGCTTCTAAATCACAACTCATGGTATAAAAATTTACCTACATGAAAAAGTGGCACATTCAATAAAAACTGAAGATAACAACTATCAATTATAAATCAAAACATGTTAAATGATGAGATCAAAATATGAGGAGAATAATGAGATCAAAATAGTTAGGATGAGATCAAATCTGAGCAAAATGATTCAACAAATAGTTATAAATTCTAGGCATAGGATAAGTGTGAGCCCTACTTTGCGGTAAAACAAAATAGTTTAGTGTGCTATCTCAATGCTAAAAATGATGGTGCTAACTAATCTCCAAACAAAATTTAGTAAAGATAGAAAAAAAAAAGTCAAGCATATGTTTTTTCTAGATTCATGAAAATATAGTGAATTTTTCTTAAATTTTTTGTTGTTTTTTTATCACAAAATAGGTAGATCATGAAGATCAAATGCTGAAAACTCACTATGTTTTCAGTTTTTTGGAAATTTGGTCAATAGTACATTTTGTAGGGAGGATAGTTGCTTCCAAAAGTGATGGCCTTCGTACTTACAATTCATGCCCAAGATTTTGTGATGTTTTTTTTGCTAAATACGTTGGATTGAAGGCATTCATTTTTTACCTGTTCTTCAACCGATATGTGATTGGCTTGGAAATTGTTTTTTTCTTAAAATGCCAGTGTTGGAACTTAATCTTGTTTGTGCCATAAATCATTGTATGTGGCTCTATGATTATCTTTAAGGGCATATTTGGTTCATGGAAGATGACAACAATTTGTTTTTTCATAATCCAAATTTGAAATTTTTTGAGTTTGTTTTGAAATTGGAAAAATGGAATTAGAATACTAGACTTCTAATTTTGTCTCAAAACCAAGTTATCAAACGTCCCACAAGAAACTAGGAATTAAAAATCAAAATCTAGTTATGCTTTTTGAAGAGTGTAAAAACAATAGATTGGACTATTTTTTGGACTCTCCTTGTAACTCCAAGCTTATGCATAAAAATGTATCTTCTGACTCATCTTCCAAGCAAAACAAATGGTTCAACCAAAATCCTAGAAATAGGAATGAATATTTCCAAAACTTTTATTTGTCTAAATCAAGATTAGTAGAAATCTTGAATATTTCTACATTTCTACAAACCAAATAGACCCTAAATGAAGTCACCCCATAATTTGATTCAACTGTGTTAGAGGAGTGGGAAAAGGAAGCATTAGCATCAGTTTCAAAAATATCCTCTGTAATTTTGTTCTCCCACTATTTTTTGAGTTGTTCTAGAGAAAAATCATGGGAAGTGGCAATGTTGAGACATTTTCCAGATAAGATTAATCATCTTTTGAGTCTCATTATCAATATGTTTTACAACAACAAAGATATATTCCAGTGATGCCCATAAATTGTGTATGATGTTTTTGCCAAACTTCATATCGATGTAGAATAATTGAAATGTTCATCTTTGCAATCCACTAGTGAACATCATTATGATCTATCAGGCATTACCTGAAAACTTTTTGCATAATACATGAACATCTTGTCATTTGCAAGACTAGGCCTATATGCTTTCCAAACACCCAAACAACACATTAGACCACCACTTTATAATACATTCAATTTATATTAGAGAACAATTCAATTTGGAGGCTGCTTAAACATCACACATTAAGGCTTCATTCCTAGACTAAAAGTGTTAAATAGTCAAAATTGACTTAGTTTTTCAAGCTTAAATTCTTCCTTAGTTATGATGCCTACAACTTGCACTATGAAAATATTTCATAGCTTGAACCACTTCAATGGTTATAGGCTTTGATAGCTACTAAGAAAGCATTGAGGGGAATAGAAAGTTGAGCATTGGTTGAGATGTTTGTTTCAATTATTGCCACAAATTACCCAATATTTCTATGACAATGAAAAACTAAACATTAAAAGCCCATTTGGTTGTGGGAATATAAAACTAGGAATAGTAATACGTATTCTCGAATAGAAAATGGGGTTATGTATTCCTATTATTGTTTGGTTCACCTAAAATTTGATTTGGATTTCACGGACTCAAAAATTTATGTTTTTTAAAATTAAAAAAATTGGAATAAGAATACATATTCCAATTCCGCCTATTTAGGTGCACTAGAAAATGCTCACTTTTGGGCCGAAATTGGAATACATATTCCAATTTTATTCCTATTCCAATTTTGATTTGGTGCATCCAAACATATAATTCAAAATTTTAAGAATATACTTATGCCTATTCCACTTCTATTCCCATTGCAAAATAGGCCCTAACTATTGCTAGCCTTTCCTCATGGTTTGTATTTTATGTTCTTGCTTAGACTCATAAAAAGAGACACTTGATAATGGGTATTTAAAATAGTGCTAGTAGAGTTTATTTGTATTTGATTAAATTTTTCATCTACACGATTCCAATGAAATGTGGATTCTCTTGCATATGACAATGATGTTTTCTAATTGGTTTCCTACCTATGATAGTCTATGACTAATAAAAAAAATATTATTTAACTGTAATAATTTTAAAAAATCTTTCTTTTGTATTATTTTTCTTATAAAAATGTATATTTAGTTATATATATGTTTGATAAATCTTGAAAAATTTCATTCACATCTACTTTCCAATCATAATTTTCTATGTAAGGACTCAAATTATGTCACAATATTATACTATATAGATATCACAAAAAAAAAAAAACATTATACCTAATTAATTCATCTTATCACAATCTATTCTATACTATCCAAAATAATACACTACAACATCATATATTTTTGAATTTGACACAAAACACATAAAGAACAACTTTATGTGTCTAGCATGTAGATGTAGATGAACTTCCATTGCTTCCTAACTTGGTAGTATTTATTCCATCACTAATAAAAGGTGTGATATCTATAGGAAGTTGATGAGCTTGAGGGGTGTGAAGAAATGTACCTCTAATTTTATTTAATCTATTAACTATCTCAATCATATTGGGTTGCTCTTCAAGTGACTCCCTCATGAAAAAATAACGAAAGTTTTACAAATTGAGTAAGGCATTCCATTACCATTTCTCTCTCTGACTCATGAGAATCTATAAGAATGAAACTATCCACTATATTGGAGATTTCATTTGGAAAATATAAATCAATCCATTTTTTTGTAGATTGATTCCATAAATTCACAAATCATTCACTAGCTTCCTTCTTTTCAACAATTATAAACTTAAAATTCCATAATTGTAAACATTTCCTTTTGTAGTATGGTTAATGCCTACTCCATACTCTACAATAGCAATAAAATAAGATTGAATTACTTCCATTGTATTTGGAGAATTTAATGATTTATAAGCTAAACATAGAGAGAGAGAGAGAGAGAGAGAGAGAGAGAGAGAGAGAGAGAGAGAGAGAGAGAGAGAGAGAGAGAGAGAGAGAGAGAGAGAGAGAGAGAGAGAGAGAGAGAGAGAGAGAGATGTACACAGTGCAATGTAGCCAATAGATCCTTGAAGTGTATTTTTAGAAGTTAAAGAATCCATGGAATTGCTGATAAGAAGACTAGAGATGCCAATATATACTATGTATGAAGTCATGTGATCTTCTAATAGAATGTTACAGGGCTTGAGGTTATAGTGAATCACTTGATCAAAACAATAATGGTGAAGGTGTGTCTTTTTGTGTACTACCTCTATTTTATTCTTATTTGATCACTCAAATTTAATTAGCAT
Source organism: Cupressus sempervirens (assembly GCA_028749045.1). Classification (NCBI taxonomy): domain Eukaryota; kingdom Viridiplantae; phylum Streptophyta; class Pinopsida; order Cupressales; family Cupressaceae; genus Cupressus; species Cupressus sempervirens. Next base: position 381,752,062 of record CM053786.1, read on the forward strand.
GCACCCCCTTTAGGAGGGTGTAGTCATTTCTCTAAGCTTCCATTTGACATGAATGGAAGAATAATCACTTTGACATCAAAATTGGATCATGTTGAAATGATTTGAATTATATTTTAATGGTGAACTCTCTTTAATACATTGCATTCTTTACCGTAACTTTTGTGAGCATGTTCATATTGTAACTTGAGAACTTTGACAACTATTTATGTACCATTCCTTAGAATCCCTTTATAAACCAACCCAAAAATGCCAATTCCTAAAATATTTTAATCACTAAATCCACTAGTTACATCTAGAAGTTGTTGATATGAATTTTTTTGAGGCCATACTTCAAGATAAAAACTAGACATAAACTATTGTTGGCCTTTTATCATTGTCTGTAGTTTATTTTCTTGCTTCAACTCATACCAAGAGAGGCCCAATAATGGGTATTTGCAATAGTGCTAGTGGATGTTATTTGTATTTGATTAATTTTCATATGCATGATTCCAATGAAATGTGGATTCTCTCACATATGAAAATGATGTTTTCCAGGTGGTTCCTACCTATAATAGTCTATGACTAATAAACTAAATATTATTCAGTAATAATAATTAAAACAATTTATCTTTTCTAGAATAATTTTTTTATAAATATATATATTTAGTCATATATCTAAGAAAATATTCCATCCACATTTACTTTCGAATCATAATTTCATATGTGAGGGCTCAAATTATGTCACAATATTATACTATATATCACAGAAAATAAACATTATAATATTAATTCATGGTGTTACAATCTATTCTATACTATCCAAACTAATACAATAGAACATCATATATTTTTGGATTTGACACAGAACACATAAAGAACAATTTTATGTGTCAAGGATGTAGATTTAGATCAATTTAATTAAAATTCCACAACTATACACATCTCCTTTTGTAGTAAGGTTTATGCCTACTCCATACTCTATAATAAAAATCAAAGAAGAATAAATTACTTCCATGGAATTTGGAGAATCTAACGATTTATAAGCTAAAAATAAAGAGAGAGAGAGAGAGAGAGAGAGAGAGAGAGAGAGAGAGAGAGAGAGAGAGAGAGAGAGAGAGAGAGAGGTACCTTGTCCAATGTAGCCAATAGATCCTTTAAGTACATTTATAGAAGTTAAAGAATAAATGGAATTTATAATAAGAGGACTAGAGATGCCAAAATAGATGCTATGTATGAAGTCATATCATCTTCTAATAAAATATTATTGGGCTTGAGGCCACAATGTATCACTTGAATAGAACAATAATAGTGAACGTATGTCATTCTATGTACTACCTCTATTGCTATTCTTATTCAATCACTCAAATTTAATCAGCATGCACCCCCTTTAGGAGGGTGTAGTCATTTATCTATATTTCCATTTGACATGAATAAAAGAACTATGGCTTTGAGATCAAAGTTGGAGCATGTTGAAATGATTTGAATTACATTCTAATGGCATAGTCATTTATCTATAGTTCTATTTGACATGAATGGAAGAAAACTGGCTTTGAGATCAAAGTTGGAGCATGTTGAAATGATTTTAATTAAATTTTGATGGAAAACTCTTTTTAATGCATTACATCTTTACTAAAATTTTTGTGAGCATGTTCATCTTGTAACTTGAGAATTTTGACAACTATATATGTAGCGTTCCTTAGAATCCCTTTATAAACTGACCCAAAACTAGCAATTCCTAAAGGATTTTAATCACTAAATCCACTAGTTTCATCTAGAAATTGTTGATATGAAATTTTTTGATGCCATAATTCGAGAGAAAATGTACTATAATGTTTGCATAATCTATAAGAAAATGATACCAAAAGAAGAGACATTATCATAATTGTACTCCCACCTACAAGAGGAATTTTTTTTTTTTTGGAGATTGATGGGTTTTTGTGAATGGATTGTTTGGGCATGATGGAAAGTTTAACCATCCAACACAAAGGCCAAGATTTCTCATAAATTTTGAGGCATCAAGTGTTGCAAAAGCTCTTCACTTTGGTACTTCTCGAGTTAACTTGTCTGAAGTGAGATTGAAATGTTTGAGCATCTTCATCTTTTTGAAAGTCATTGGGACCATACATGATAAATTATTGCAAGAAATATCCATGTATTGTAGATTTGTAAGTATTAATGGGATTGGTCTTTCAAATGCATTTCTAGAAAGATTTAGATATTCCAACTCCTTGCAGCTTGCCAGTGCACTTGAAATGCCTCTAGAAAAATTATTTTGAGAAAGTTATATAGGTAAAACCGTAATCATTTTTCTCATTTCCAAAATAGAAGCTTGTAATAAACTTGGAGAAATAATGAAATAGAACTCAAGATTCCCAAGGCATGCAACTTCAGCTAGTATATTTCCTGTTAGTTTGTTGTGTGTCAAGTCTACTATTTCCAAATTCTTTCATCTCCCTAAACTAGCAAGTATTTTCCCTGATAACTAATTGTGATGAAGATAGAGTTATCTTAATTATAGAAGCTCACCAACACTATCTGGTATTCGTTGTGAAAAAATGTTCCCACTGAGTGACAAAAATCCAAGCCTTTTTGACTGGCCAAAATTTTTTGGAATTCTTCTATGTAAATTGTTCATGTCCAAAAATAACCTTTCCAAATTTGGAAGTTTACTGAGTGTGAATGGAATCATCCCATTCAATTTGTCTATATGTAGATCTAATGTTGTCAAGTTTGTGAGGTTACCAATCTCATCGAGTATGTTTCCTCTAATTTCATTTGAGTACAGGGTCAGTGTAAGAAGTTGGGTCTCACTTTTGGCCAAACATTGCAAGTGTTTTTCCTTTTTTTTTAAAAAAAATATCTTGTCAATTGATGCAAAAATTTGAAGCATTTAGAGATTAAATATTAAAAAACTTCAAAACTAAAAATTTTAGTGCATAAAATCTCCTTTTTGAATATGTAATTTATTTGTATACATAGATGCTAGATTATTTTTTGGTATGGATCTTTAAAAACTATCTTTTTCAAAATGCATGTTTCATGACCATACCATAGTCATGTACAGACACCATAATTTGACACAACTAAATGAATTTTTGTGAATCCTTTTGAAAAAAGTTACCCGACACACCAAAGATTGATGAGAATAATTTTCTTAAAATTTTTAATGAATATTTATTTATATATTAATTTTTTAATTGACGATTAAGCTAATTTCTAAAATCTCTCATGTATAGACACCATAATTTAATCAAAAGTTAACTTTAAAAAAAAAAATCTTTTAAACTTTAAAAGAGTTGTTTGATTATTAATGAAATGTAATTTAATTTAAGAAATATGAAAAATTTAAAAATTTATTAAAGTTTTAGTGAATCTCACTATTTTATGTTTAAGCGACACTTTTGATTAATAAACAATGCAAAAATAGCAAATAAACTCATAACACTATAAAATTTACATTTTTGAAATCGAAACAATAAGACCAATAATGGGTTTTTGTTTTGTCAAAAAATTCAATGGGGATGACAATATAAAAATGACGACAATCCCTAAAATTGTCAATTAAATGCCTTAGTCAAAACTTGGTTCATAAAGGCATAGGATTTGTCCCGCCAAGCTTATGCCATGTCTTTCCCTAAGGAAAAACTTGGTGCAAATTCCCACCCACAATGAATTCCTACCCATGGCATTAGAATTTGGCACCCAATTTGCAATTCAAAAATCAGGTGCCTAATTCTAATTTAACTATTATCAGAATCAGGCACCCAATATTTAAACAATTGAGTACCTAATTATTTATAAATTAGGTACCCAATTTAAATATCAGGTGCCCAATTTGAATTCAAAAATGGTACAAACATGGGATCAAACCAACAAAGAAAGAACAAAATAAAAGTTTTGACAAATGAGAAGATTACAACAAACAAAGAGAATGAAACACAATGTCAATGAGAGAGAAGACAAAGAATTAGAGAGTTGAGAAATGTTTCAAAATAAAAAGACATTGAGGATACCATGATGGATGAAGAGGCTAGAGAAGTGAACCCTATACAAGGAGATTCAGGTGCACATTCTAATAAAACATTCAACACAGATGTCTCTCCAAATCCTTGAGTTTTTTCTCATGATGAAATTGGAGATTTTATGGAAGTAGATTAGGATTTAAATGATTTAGTTTTTCTTCATGAGAATAGATTACCAAATGATCATGCATAACAAAATCCAATGAAATTGCAATCTCCAAAAGAAATACCAAGAAAAAATGAAAATGAGATTCAAATTCCAAATAACATTGAAAGTGAAATGCTAATTGAAAATAACAATGGTATGCATGTAGACATGGAAACACCAAATATTGAACAAACATGTATGAATGATACTGAAGTGCATGAACATAATTTTAAATTTTCTAGTGATGTGCTAGATAATCTTCATGGATTCATTTTGTGGAGATAGATTAGGACGCATGCTGATAAATTATATAGACTTTTTTTATAATAAGAAATTTGGGTTTCAATGTCAATTGATGTTGCAACTAATTAAAATGTCTAAAATGAAAAATGTAATGAAAAGGTTAGGAATGTATTCAAAACCCAAGAATAAAAAAGAGTCTTTCAAATAGGTTGTATCCACTATTGTTAGTGTCTTTGATGTTAGCAGAAAGAGAAGTCACTCTAAAGATAAGAATGTATAGCATGATGAGTAATAAAAATAGCTTTATTTAACAAATCAACTACTGAAAAAAGATTGATTAGTAACATGAGTGGATATCTTGATGTGAATCGTAAGACTTTAGAAAGAGCTATAAAGAGAAGGGCTAAGTTTGAATGTGATCTAGCAAATAGTTTGTGGACTTCTAGTGGTAGACTCCTGAGATCTGATATGAAACTTACTAGTGAAGTGAAAAGTTTGGTTGAAATTTTTAGGCATGATAATACAAAAGTATCACCTAATTCAAGAGATGTTCTTAGATTGAGACTTGGCTCAAAAATACATGATCCACATCCTAAACACCTTTTGGACATGACTTAAACTAAATTGTTTAGAAAATGTGATGCAGGAGCATCCAGAGGTATAAGGGCAATCCTGTGTCACCTAAAAAAATATACTTAGACATAGTTTCTATTTCATGTGTTTTCATTTATGGATACCCATTTGGGTCAAATAAAGGTTCCAACTCTCACAATTCCACTATCAGTGTTCGTGTAAATCCTAAAAAAATAGGAGTATGCAATTGAGCCATCATTTTGGTGAACTAGGAGGTGTAAATTGGCTAGATGAAAGTAATTGTAATTTAGAGCATTCCAAAAAAAGAATCAGGTCAAAAGGCCCCACGGTTTGAAAGTTATTGTAGTTTTTTGGGTTTTGGAGACCTCCTAAGAATGCTTCAAAGTCAGGTTAGGGGCATTAAATGACCTCAAAAAGGGCCAAAAAATGGGGGATGAGAAAATCTTGTCCATAGGGCTATAGAGCACTTTAAGAGCTTTCCAAAAATGTAAATGGTTCGTCAATCGAAGCTACGGGTCAAAAGTTATGCCTCCCAAAAGTTTGGTTACCGTTTTTGGATTCTTCTAGATTTGCGTCGACTTCTAACGTAGCTTCTGGAACCTTGTATTTTGTCAGTGGATGCCTACTAGATCTTTCTAGAATGTACTCCTAGTCGTTAACCCTCTAGGGTCTATTTAAGGAGATTTTTGGCATTGTAAAAGACAGTTCGGACTGGAGTTTGAGAGGAGGTACTGAAAGGAGAAATTATCACCAGATTTATGCTATTGTAAGCCCTTAGGGCATGTTTTGAAGTTTATTTTCTCTGTACTATTTTATACTAGCTTATTTTCTCAGTTAATATAATTTCCCTTTTCTGTTGTGTCCATTCTGTGCTTAGGTTGTGTCTCCATCAAGTGGTATCAGAGCTAGTTTTCTTGACTGTGTAGACAGAGTGCCAACTGTGAGGTAGTTTGCACCAGGACTGTGTGGTTATGGGTTTGAGTTAAGAAGATGCCTCCATAAAGAGAGCATGGTAGAAGGGTCAGAGCTATTAACCTTGAGGAGGTTAGAGCCCTCCAAAGGTAGGTACAAGCATTGTAGGAGGAGCTCCATAGAAGAACAATTGTGGCCACAGGTGATGAAAGTGAGGATAACAACGAAGAAGACAAAATTGGACCAGAAGGGGAACTTGACAAGGAAGTTCTGAATCATGCAGAGGAAAGGCTTTTTAGGGCCATTACTAAGTTTTGGAAAAGACCTACAATTGAAGTGGGTGTATTTTTAGGAAATCTGAAATCAGATGAGTTGATCGATTGGATCAATGAATTGGAAGAATACTTTGAGTATGAGGATATCAAGGACCCAGATAGGGTTAAGTTTGTAAAGGCCAAACTAAAAGGCCATGCCAAAATCTGGTGGGAAGAGGTCCAATTGGAAAGAAACAGAAGAGGAAAGGAGAAGATCACAAGGTGGGATCACATGGTGGACAAATTGAAGAATCAGTTCATTCCTGTGGACTACGAGCTTGATTTGTTTAAGAAGATGCATGGGTTAAAGCAACCAGGAAGATCAATCCAAGAATATATAGAGGATTTTTACCAACTCTTGATTATAGCAGGGCATGCAGAAGCAAATAAGGAGAAGGTTGCTCGTTATATCAGTGGGTTGTGACCTAGCATCCAGGACGAATTAAGTCTGGTAAGAATGACCAGCGTTGAAGAGGCATACCAGTTTTCCCTACAAGTTGAAGAGAAGCTAAATAAAAGGTTTGAAGGAAGACAAAGAGGGCACGGTCAAGGAGGAAGGGGAAGTGGTAAGTCATTTGGAGGCCACAATGAAACCCAAAAGAAAAATGAAGATGAGGGTACTAGCAGGAACCAGAGGAATGAGGGTTTCAACTGCTCCCATGATCAAGACTTTGGAAATCAGAGAGGAAGAGGTAGAGGATGTGGAAAAGGAAGAGGAGGCTTTTGTGGTACCTATTTCCATTGCAATGAAGAAGGTCATCGTGCCTTTGAATGCCCTCAACGAAAAGGAAGGACAGATAGGAGAGATGAGGGCCAAGCTAGGGTTGATCATGTGGATGAGGATGCACAATCATCACATTCAGAGGATGCAGAAAGAGGAGAGACCTTGGTAAATGAAAGAGTCCTACTAAGTGGCAAGATTGAACCAGGTCAACAGAGGAGTTTTTTCTATACCAAATGCAAGTGTGAGGATAAATGTTGTGACATGATCATTATGGTGGTAGCACTGGTAACTTGGTATCAAAAGAGATGGTCTCTAAGATGAAGCTCAAGAGGGAGAAACATCCCCAGGCCTATCAGATTGCTTGGGTAAAAGATTATCATAAGGTCTTGGTAAGTGAACAATGTTTAGTAAAATTCAAAATTGGGAGTTACCATGATGAAGTTCTTTGTGATGTTATTCCAATGGATGTTTGCCATCTATTGTTGGGTAGACCATGGTAGTTTGATAGGCATGCAATACATGATGGTCATGCAAACACATACTCTCTAACAAAGGATGGAGTTCACCACAAATTGAAGCCCATGAGAAAGGAAGGCAAAAAGGTATGTAGCAGTGCTAGGATTTGTCTTGTTGATGGAAGGAAGTTTTTAGATGGCATGAAACATCAACATATGTGCTATGCTTTGATTCCTAGGAAAGATAAAGAAGGTAGTAGTGAAATACCACTTGAAGTTTCAGATTTACTAGGTGAGTTTGGAGATATTATCTCTGATAATGTTCCAGATGGATTGCCACCACTAAGGCAAATCGGTCATTAGATAGATTTAATCCCAGGAGCTAGTTTTCCTAACAAGGCTACTCACAGGATGACTCCTACTGAAACAGAGGAGCTAAACAGACAAGTTCAGGAGCTATTGAGGAAGGGCTTGATTTGGGAAAGCCTAAGTCCATGTGCAGTACCTGTAGTACTCGTACCAAAGAAGGACGGAGAGTGGAGGATGTGTACAGATTCTCCAGCTATAAATAGGATAACCATCAAGTACTGGTTTCCTTTGCTAAGGATGGATGATCTTATGGACTGCTTGAGTGGAGCTCAGTACTTCACAAAGATAGATCTAAAGAGTGGTTATCACCAGATACGGATTTGAGAAGGAGATGAGTGGAAAACAGCCTTCAAGACCAAGGAGGGTCTTTATGAGTGGTTAGTCATGCCCTTTGGATTGACGAACACACCAAGCACCTTCATGCGACTCATGAATGAGGTACTTAAGAAGTTCTTGGGAAAATTTGTTATTGTTTATTTGGATGATATTTTAATTTTCAGCAAGACTTTGGAAGAACATTTATTGCATATTCGTAGTGTCCTTGAAAGGCTAAGGGAAGAGAAATTGTTAATTAATCTGAAGAAGTGTATCTTTGCAAAAAGGGAGTTAGTCTATTTGGGGTTTGTTATATCACCTGAAGGTCTGAAAATGGATCTAGAGAAGGTAAAAGCCATCTTGGAATGGCCTACTCCAAGGTTTGCTACTGAGGTAAGATCATTTTATGGTTTGGTTAGTTTTTACAGGAAGTTTATTAAGAATTTTAGTGGCATATGTGCACCCCTAACTGATACAATAAGAGGGGATAGAAAAGAGTTCAAATGGACTACAGCAGCTGCGAGAAGTTTTGAATTGCTGAAGAAGAAGGTAACAGAACAGCCTGTGTTGGCACTTCTAGATTTTAGAAAAGTGTTCCAGGTGGATTGTGATGCTAGTGGCAGCACTATTGGGGCTGTATTAAGCCAAGAAGGTAAGCCTATTGCATATTTTAGTGAAAAATTGAATGATGCAAAGAAGAAGTATTCTGTTTATGATCAAGAGTTCTATGCAATAGTTCAGGCCTTAAAGAAATGGAGGCATTATTTATTGCCAAAGGAATTTGTTTTGTATACTGATCATCAGGCATTATAGTACCTAAATAGCCAAGGTAAATTGAATTAGAGGCATATGAAGTGGATAGAGTTCTTACAGAGCTATACATTTGTGTTGAAGCATAGAAGTGGAAAATCTAACAGGGTTCCAGATGCACTAAGTAGGAGACAGTTGTTGCTTACAATAATGCAGGTTGAAGTAGTTGGGTTTGGTGAACTCAAGAATTTATACCCTAAGGATCTTAATTTTTCTGAAGCATGGAAAGCTTGTAAAGAGCCCGTTGCTCTAGATAGAACCAAGTTGTTAGACTATTTGATTTAGGATGGCATGTTGTTCAAGGGTAGTCAATTGTGCATTCCAAGGAGTTCCATGAGGGAAAATCTGATTAAGGAGAAACACAGTGGAGGGATGGCAGGACATTTTGGTCAAGATAAGACCATTGCCATTCTGAGAGAACATTATTTATGACCTCAAATGTCAAAGGATGTGAAAAGGTTTGTACAAAGTTGTCAAGTTTGTCAAGTTGCTAAGGGATTTAGCCACAATACTGGACTATATCAGCCATTGCCTATTCCATCAAAGCCATGGGAGGACATAAGTATGGATTTTGTTCTTGGATTGTCGAGGACACAAAGGGGTAATGACTCAGTATTTGTGGTGGTTGATAGGTTCTCCAAAATGGCACATTTCATTCCATGCCACAAAACTCATGATGTTGTCCATATTGCAGACTTGTTCTTCAGAGAGGTGTTGAGACTACATGGTCTCCCAAGGAGTATAGTTTCTGACAGAGATACTAAATTTGTGAGGTATTTCTGGAGGAAATTGTGGAAAAAGTTGAGAAAAGACCTAAAATTCAGTTCCACGCATCACCCGCAGACTGATGGCCAAATAGAAGTGGTAAATAGAAGTCTAGGCAATTTGCTGAGATGTTTAGTTGGGGATAAGCCCAAGGGATGGGATTTGATTCTACCATAGGCAGAGTTTTCTTATAATAACTCTATAAATAGGAGTACTGGAAAATCACCATTCCAAATTGTATATGGGAGTAGCCCAAGGACTGCACTAGAGCTGAGGAAGATAGAACAAGGGGAGAGGACAAGTGCTGAAGCTGAGGAATTTGCTGAACATATCAAGCGTCTAGATGAGGAGGTTCAAGCACACATTACCAAGATGAATCAAGAGTATAAAGCTAGGGCTGATCAAAGGAGAAGACATAAGGAATTCCAAGTAGGAGATTTAGTCATGGTGCACTTATGAAAAGAAAGATTTCCAGCTGGTACTTACAATAAGCTGAAAATGAAGAAATTTGGCCCCTGCAAAATTCTGAAGAAACATGACTCAGGAAATGCATATGAGGTGGAGCTTCCAAATGGTATTCACATTTCTCCTATTTTCAACATTGCAGACTTAACAGAGTATCATGATGATGGTGTAGATGACGAGCCAGTGTTAGAGCCATGTCCAATTCCTGCTTCTAAGAAGGAGGAGATAGAAAACATTCTAGATCATCGTGTGGGTAGGAGTACCAGAAATAGGCAGTATGAAGAGTATTTGGTCAAGTGGAAAGGATGGCCGATCGAGGACTCAACTTGGATTTTAGCAGCTGACGTTTCCCATTTGGGATTTCCTCTACCATTCATAAAGTGACAGGGTCACTTTTCAATCTACCCTGGGTGTTTGATGTAGGAGCATCCAGAGGTATAAGGGAAATCCTGTGTCACCCAAAAAAATGTACTTAGACTTAGTTTCTATTTCATGTGTTTTCATTTCTGGATACCCATTTGGGTCAAATAAAGGTTCCAACTCTCACAGTTCCACTATCAGTGTTCGTGTAAATCTCGAAAAAATAGGAGTATGTAATTGAGCCATCATTTTGGTGAACCAAGAGGTGTAAATTGGCTAGATGAAAGTAATTGTAATTTAGAGCATTCCAGAAAAAGAATCAGGTCAAAAGGCCCCACGGTTTGAAAGTTATTGCAGTTCTTTGGATTTTGGAGACCTCCTAAGAATGCTTCAAAGTCAGGTTAGGGGCATTAAATGACCTCAAAAAGGGCCAAAAAATGGGGGATGAGCAAAGCCTATCCATAGGGCTATAGAGCATTTTGAGAGCTTTTCAAAAATGTAAACGATTCGTCAATCGGAGCTATAGTTCAAAAGTTATGCCTCCCAGACGTTCAGTTACCATTTTTGGATTCTTCTAAATTTGTGTTGACTTCTAACGCAGCTTCTGGAACCTTCTATTTAGTCGGTGGATGCCTACTAGCACTTTCTAGAATGTACTCCTAGTCCTTAACCCTTCGAGGTCTTTTTAAGGAGATTTCTGGCATTGTAAAAGGTAGTTCGGAGTGGAGTTTGAGAGGAGGTACTGAAAGGAGAAATTATCTTCAGATTTATGCTATTGTAAGCCCTTAGGGCATGTTTTGAAGTTTATTTTCTCTGTACTATTTTGTACTAACTTATTTTCTTAGTTAATATAATTTCCCTTTTCTGTTGTGTCCATTTTGTGCTTGGGTTGTGTCCCCATCAAAATGTTTAGATGATAAGGTGTTAACTATTACCATTAGTCAAAGATCTTTTGAAAAGTGTAAACCATAGTATGTATGGATTAACAAGGAAAGAATCACATGTTGTTGTAAAACTCATGTTCAATTTTGTTACCATTATAATGTATTTCTTTCTATACATGGTACCATGCATAGCAAAGAAATGGTGTAGGAATGTGGTGTAAAAATACCCCCTCAAACTAGAAAGGATTTCATATCAAGTTTGTCTTGTAAGCCACCTAATGACCAATATTTTCTTTTCAATGCATGTCTTTCTTGTACATGAGATATGTCTGGCAATCTTTCTTTGTTAGATGATTGTTTGCATGAAAATTCTTTGACTACTTTTGGACAACAATTAGTCAATGTAAAAATGTTCAAAACTATTAAATGTCCATTGAAGGATGGGAAGATTGGAAGAAGGTGTGATCTCGTTATAGATAAAGTTAGTTGTCATGCATCTATGGATGAGTTTAAGAGTGCAATCATACCAAAGTATTTTAAACACTCTGAATATTCTAGATGGCTTGATGGGCAATTTCGCATATGTAAGAATACATTTCTAATTGATAATATACTTTTAGTTATTGACTTTGTAGAGAACTACACATTTGCAACACAAGATGAGGTATAACCACAATATTAAAATTCAGTGCAAGTAACAATTTATGTTCATATAGTTGATAGGAATGCACTTGATAGTATAGAGGAGTGTCAAAAAATATTAAGAGAGTGCCATTTCTATATGAGTGATAATAAAATTTATTCATCTGAGTTTGTCCAATATTGTTTCAATGTCTTTTATGATAATTTAGGAGAGAGACAAATTCAAATGACACAACATTGGATATGGTTGGATAATTGTATAGGAGAATTCAAGAATGCTGAAATGCTCTATTGGTTGAGTAGGAAACATACGCAAACTAATATCCAACATGTGTTGATTTTTTTAAGGCTAGACATGGTAAAGGAGAACATGATAGTGTTGTTGCATGCGTGAAGAGATCCCTTTGTAGAAAGCAATTGAAATTTGATGAAAAAGCCAAATTCAAAATTGCAAATGAGATTATGGAATGGTGTAACAAATATTTGTACATAGGATCAAGTCAGACCTCTACAATCAAAAGTTTCTTCTACCTAGTTGAAGAGAAGAATATCCTTTCAAGATATGACTGTGACACAATTAATGGGTTAGCTAAAAGACATTCATTTAGGAATTCAAATTCTAACACTTGGACTATATGGACTAGGGAGCGTTCCTGTTTTTGTCAATTTTGTCTTGCAAATGAATGGAAAGAATGTGAGAATACAAAATGGGTTGAACATTGGCAATAGAAATCATTAGCATCTACTGACATACATTTTTAAGACCATAATATTATTTATTTATGTATATGTCATTATTATATTATTTATTTACATGTACACATGCGATTAAAGTGTTTATGTATCTCATCTTGTAGGAAATGTTTATGTTGTTATTACACCTAATAATAATGATGAACAGACTGAGTATTGGCGAGCTAGATGTGTGGAACCTAAGAAAAAATTGATATGTCATCAAGTAGATGATGATGGTTTTGAGTACCCAATTGGGTCTATTGTTGTTGCTAGCACTTGGCTACGTACATATCTAACAAGAAGAAATAGTTTTCCAGCATTTAAAGACTACCAATCAGAAAAAAGATTTTACACTATTCTCATTTGGCTATGCAAATGAATATCAAATTAGAATGATACAAAGGGAGACCCACCAATAAGGTATTATGGACAATTTCAATGGATGAACACAAGAAAATCATAGATGTATTGGAAAAGAGAGAGGATGCAGATGGTACAGTGAGATGACTACATTTGAATCAAACACATGTAAGTTTTGTTTCTTTATTGTGCTCTTTTTATATATGTAGTTATATAATTTAAATGTAAACATGTGTTGTCAATAAAAAATTAGAGAACTTATCTATACCTCTTACTCAGGTCTCAATTACAATTTATGCAATCTTAAATGTTTAAAGTGGATTGAACATCAACATCTTGTGAAATTACAAATAGTGATTATATTCATTACACATATTTACATAATACAGATAGCTCTTATTACATTCATGCTTTTATTAAACCATGTTTTTGTTTTAGAATTTTATTTCGTAGGACCTCATTTGAAGAAATGTGTTGAAACAATTCTTTATTTTTAAATTGAAACATGTTGTAAACATTTTAAAATGGGAGTGCACTTCTATTTATGTCCTTCACATTGTGTTACATATATATGACTTCACTTTTTTTAAATTTATATTATTTCAGTTGTATAAAATATAGGAGTTCGCTTCTATTCGAAAGTTAAAGGTGTGCACTGCTAAAAATAGATTGATACAAGTATGATAAATTTGTTTTAATCATTATTTTGTCGCTGATGTCAAACCTACTATTTGCTGGTAAGACAATTGCTTACATTATTTAAGTATGGTCACTTATCTTCTTGATGAAGAGGATTTGATCAAAAGATGTGACAATAGCACCTAGAGGAAAGGTTGAGTTATGATATGAAAAGGAGTACAAGAATTAGTTGAGACAGTGATATCATAATGCACTGATGATCTACTTAAGGCTACAAAGGTTGAATACACTAAGAAAGTTTAGAAGAAAAAGTATAACAAAGTTTGTCTGCCAAGCTTGACTGAGTGGATAGTAGGAGTCGAGAAAAGTCAATGCAAGATGAGTAGAAAATTAGTTGGAGCCAAGTAGAAGTCTATTTTAGTGTATGCCAAGTAAAATAGTTGATGTTGAGTAAATTTTAGTTGATGATGAGCACTAGTAAACTTTAGTTCATGCTGAGTGATTTTATAGAGGATGTTGACCAATGTAGTATATGTTAAGCATCAGAAGCAAGTTAATGCCTATGCAGGAGCATCCTAGGTTGACATGTTATCCTTCTCATTTGTGTTCATTTTGTAGTGTGTATCAAGTTCCATGGTGTGTGTCAAGCTATCCTTCATGTGTCGAGTTATTGAGTGGATGCTGAGTGATCCTTCATGTGCCAAGTTATGTAGTAGATGCTGAGTGACTCTTCATGTACTGAGTTATCTTGATGATGTCGAGCATCAATATTTTGGACGTGTTTTCTGTGTTTTTGGTGTGAGCTGACTTGTGAGATTTCTTTCAACCATGACATTGATGTTAAGATCTTTTCTTGGGATGTGTCCAAACCATTGTTGGGTTGGCCTTCCTATCAATTAATGATCTAGAATGTTCTATAAGCCATTTTGGAAAGTATAAATATAGTATTTGGGCTTAGAGTTAGGTAGATTGGAAGTTTAAAGAAGAACATGAAAGTTTGGAAAGTTTTTTGCATATTTGTCTAGAGTTGTGAATTTGATGTCAAATCTTGAATGTATTTTGTATTTGGTTGTAACTTAAAAGGCCTTATAGTTGGGCATGTATGCTAATCATCTAATGAATCAATAAATTGTTTTGTTCTCTCTCTCTATGGTGTTATTCTTTTTTTTTGTTTGCTTCTATTGTGTTAACTCTACAAGGTTGGTTTGGATTGCTAGGTGTGCCTTTGGGCCTGGTTCTTTCTTTTCCTACCTTCCTTGTGTCAAGTGGTATCAGAGCAAGGTTGTTCCTGAGTGTGCAAGTAGATTGCCAAAGTGTGAGTCAGTTTGTACCACGACTTTGGATAGTGTATAACCCTATTTTGGATTTGGTTGTAGGGTTGTAGATCTATGGATTTGACCTATAACTTCTAGAGGGTTACAATCTTATAGGATCCTAATCTATAAAGATGGTTCATGGTAGAGAAAATGCTCATAATGCTATATTGGATCAATTAAGAAAAATTTTAGTCAAATTAGATGTTGTAGAGACAACCCAGAAGAGAGGAGGGCATCTTGAGGATGCGAGTGATGATGAAGTGGTAACACTATTGGTGCTCAAAATTTTAGCCCTAATTTTGAGCACCATTGAGAAATTTAAGCCCTATAAACACTTTCTGATGCCTATGTACCTGGCTGTCAGTTTGAGGCCTAGGAGGTGTTCAATGCTTCTACCGCCTTCCATTCAGCCTACCTAAGTGTTTCATGAAGCTAAATCAACATTCTAAGCCATTCCGTGAAGTCCCATTTTGAGCATAGGTCAATTCTATATTTTTACCATGTCAAATAGTGTAAGGAAGCTATGTTTGTGATTGATTATCTTGCACCCAAAAATGTTTCAGGAATCACCACTTTGGGAGTGTCTAGTATCCATTCTTGAGAACCTATATTTTAGATTTCAAGCCATTTCAAGTTCGTTTGACTAGGTTTTGAATCCCTCAAAGTTGGTAGTTTATTATTTTCACACATTTGCAAATTGTACAAATTTTTGGGAAGCCCTATTTGACGTGTTATAAGTTTTGACTAGTTGACCTAAATGTTGAAATTCATTTTGCATTGCATTATACACATCAAGCACTTGTTATGTTTCAAGTTTCAACTTATGATGAATATGTTTGATCAGTTTTCAAATGCAATTCCAAACGTAATGTCTAAAGTTTTACTGGTGTCAACATTTACAGATTGATTAATACCCCTGTTCATGATGTCATAACTAAAAATCTATGACTGCCTAGATCAAATGGATTATACCATTGTGTTGTCCTCTGAAAATACTTTAAGTGTGTCAGTTTTCAAGTCATGATGAATCCATTTGCACACTTTTCTAGCTCAATTCCATTTGCAAAAAAATGTTTTCTGGTCAGTGTTTCTAGTTTGCAAAATCCAAGTAACCCACTTTGACTAATTGCCATTTGTTCCCTATTATTTGACATAAGCCCAAGTTTTAGATTTATAATGTTCTCAAGATAGAAAACTGATGCCCCAAGTTTCATCTTCCCAAGTGCTCATTTGCCTAGTTTTCAAAACCAATTCCGAACCCAATTTATTGTTTTCTAACTTGTTTTCTTCCAGGAAGTTCTAAAAGGTTAACTTTGACAGCAAATATCTTTTGACTAAGAATTTTTCATGAGACGAGATTTGACATGGTGCAAGAATGCATAATAGAGAATCAATGTGCCAGTTTTCATAGCCTGATCAAGTGTTCTAGTCAAATTTTAAGGCTAGTCAAAGGGCCTCCTAACGCAAAGTTGACAGTTTGCAAAAGGATGATAAAATGAGTTTCAAATGTTGATCTGTTGGTCGAATTTGATTTTGATTAGTATTAGGCAATGAATAGATCAATTTGAGGTTTTAGTTGTTCGAAAAAGAAATTTTTTTTAGCCAGACCCACCTTGGGGTCTGACAGATTCCATCAGACTGATAAAGAGATTATAAAAACCCATGTTGATATATAAGAATACACTGTGGAAGGTAGTTGCTCACATTGAAGAGGATCAAAATAAAAGCATTGGTCATGCATTGATGAGCTTCCACATCTCAAGAAGTCAGAATATAATAATAGCTCACTACAGGAGAGTATCATGATAACCATTAGGAGAGGATTATGAGATAAATGACATGTCAAAAGAAGACATCTTGCCCGATGATATTATGTGACAAAACTATGAGAAAATATTATGGCAAGTTTGAAAGCCTTAATGATCTTGACAAGTTAACAAATCATAAGATTGATAATGTATATGTGCAGTTCAATGAAGAGGAACATGCCTACCACTATGGGAGAAGGATATTATTGAAAAGCTTATATCAAGAAAAAGACAAATCAAAAAAACTTCATGGTAGCCGGAGATAGGTGCAACCATGTTTATAGAATAGAGGAATTTGCACCCATAGATTAAGCAAAGTACGTGGCAATCAAAGGCAAAGAGGATCTCATACAGAGCAGACAAAGACCCGCAGTCAATCACAGAGTTGAGATAGCAAAGAATCCATGCACCCAAGTAGAAAGAAAGTTGTGGGAAGTAAGGAAAGTGAAATAAGAAAAACGTCGTCCGTTGGATTGGATTTGCACAAAAAAGGGGCTGAGTCATCATAAAAAAAATAGAGAACACGCACAATTAAAGAAAATCGAGCAGTGTTAGAGGTCGTCCATACATGTAAAGAGGGGAGTCGGCTAGCATAAAGCAAGGCAATCTATAGCAAATAAAGGGGAGTCTTAGCTTCAAAAGAAAAGACAAAACTCCAAGCTGCCTTGTAGGAAGAAGTAGCGCCAATATGTCTGCATAAAATGTCAAAAGTAGTGGCATTAAAAAGAGCTCATTCCTGGCACAGGAGTAGCTCACGGGTTTGACAAAATGCCCACGACTTGTTAAATGGAAGCAGCCTCAAGTGAAAGCCATGTTTTCTTATAGACATTTCAAAAATAGCATTTGATTAAGAGGAAAAGCAATCAAAGGCACCCATCACAATTGAAACTATAGCTCACATGGAGGGGTAGAGACATAAGATTGCAGATTACATAGGTTAAAGACAAAAGAAATCTGTAAAATGTCTCAATCAAACATAAAAGAACCTCCACATTTGAAGGGGAGCAAGAGCTTTTAGCTCTAAGCCACCTAGAGATGATGTTTTTAGTATTGATTTGGAGACCACAGTAAGAAAGGAGCACACCAAGAAGCTATAGAAAGAAGCTTTTGTTTTGAAAAACATAGTTCCACATTGTGACAAAAAAGTCTCCATGCATGATCAATAGAAGATTTGTAGCCAAACAAAAGAAGAACAGTCACACCATAAAAGGAGAAGAATCCTTGTTACTAAAGCCACATAGAACAAAAGCCCACAATCCATGCAAAGTGATATTCTTGTATGATGCCTTTATCCCATATTGTCGATACGAGGACTCTCTTAAGTCTTTAAATTGAAAAACACACATATTGCCTAATGTCTTAGAACAAGAGCCTTTTTAAAGGCCACAGGCTACTAGGTGGGGCTTGTGTCTTCAAATGTGAGTGCTAGTTGGAGAATGACATGGGACAAATTTTGAACGAAAAAGCAAAGAGGATGATGTGGAAGTGATGCTCAAGATGCTGCCATGTGGTGAGATCATGCGGTGCATCCATGCCTACAAGAACAAGTTGCTCACCAATTAAAGATTGTGGGTGATTGACAAGTGGCAGTTTAGGCCCCAGGCATGGTGATGTGGCAAAGACATGTAGGTTTAGGCAGACGCACAAGATCGTGCCATGTGTTGAGATGGATGAATAGTGCACCCCTAAAAAAACAAGATGCTCGTTAGTTAAGTATTGCAAGCATGCAAAAATCTGACATGTGGTAGAGCGGGTCCCATATGCGATGAGGTGGAGCTAACATGACGAATGATGTGGATCAAGTAGCCAATCATAGAGCGACACATGGCATTCGATCAAAGGAGGTTTGACCTGAATTCAAAGGGTAGGGGAAATTTTCAAAGGAATAAATAATATCTTTTTTATTCAATTTTCTCAATGGGCAGTGGGTATGGATGTCAAGTTTTTTTAAATACAAAATGGGTTTCAATCTAAAGTTGGAACTTTAGGTTAATTTAAATTTTTCAAATTTTAAAATATGAAAGGTATATGCCCAAGTCTTCTACTAGAGGGACTTTTTTTCAAACAGAGATTTAAGGCATTTTCGATAGGCTAACATAGCAATATTATATATCGCCGAAATTGTGAGAATCTAGATTTTCTAATTCTAAGGTTAGTTTCTACATAGGAAGCCATTTTTTCAAGATATAGGAGGTTTTGTCTCAGGTTCCTATCTTGCAACTGAATTTAAGTATCAGAGTTCAGTTGTGATTTCTAGCAAGGTAATGACTTGAATATGCATAAAAGATAGGGAAAATGTAGGTGTGGTCATTTTTAAGTCTGTTAAATGGAGTTTTATCAACATTCTTGATGTAAATCAGATATTTTGGCAAATAAAGGATTTCATCATTCAACAAGAGATATTTTGCAAATCAGTTATAGGATAATGATGAAACAAAATCAGATCAAAATGGTAGAGAGAAGAGAGAGTTCATTCAGTTGATGGAGATGGAATTTTAAGTGGACACCTATCATTCTGAAATCAAATCTAGGAGTTCTTTCTTACCTATATCTTTCTTTCTCTAATCCAAGATAACGGTTCCAGTTTCTAGGAAGAAAAAGTTCATTGCTGTGAGACCCTTGGTTCTAGTATTTTGACATGTTCCTTGACTGTGAAACCATTCTTCAACATAATTCTCTCATGTGAATAGCAGTAGTGTAGATAATACAACAAGTTCTGATATGTTAGGTGTTTTCTTGTTTTCATCTTATGCATCTGAATGTATAGTTTCAAGGAAATCAATACATATGAGCAATAATTTTACTAGTTTCATTTTAGTTCTTGTCTCTTGTCTCAGCAATCTACAAGTCTTATGTGGTCTTGGAACAAAGATCTAAGATCCATTTGCATCTGCTTCAGGTTGTATGTTTGATGTATTTCGCTGTTGGACAAAAGGGCCAAGTAAATGCTTGATATGTTTAACAAGGTTACTGGTTAGTTGAAAAGGATATTTTGTGAGAATGAGATTTGAATGAATATTGATGTTTGAATCACAAGGTGATTAGATAGATCTGATGTTTGGATATATGAAATATGTCTTGATGTCACAGATGTATGTTTTGAATTCATGGAATTACCCAATGGAATAGGCACTGATCAGTTATAGGATCACTTGTTACACTTCTGCATATTTGAGGATTTGTTGAAAATTGACATAAATAATCAAATGTTCTTTCCCTTTCATGTTGAAGAATCTAAATGTTTAACCCTCACTCAGCTTATGAGATTCATAGCTCTGCATTTAGCTGTTGTCGATCTATGTCATTTCATGAGTCATTAGGAGAAATAAGGGTAAAATGTGCTTAATAGATTCAGCGATATGTTTTTGCATTGGTATGGTATCATTTTAATTTGAGGTCCACTCATCTAGGTTTTGTAGGGCTTGAAGTAGAAGAAGGGTCAAGCCTTATAGTTGGCCCAAGACTACAGTCAGGTGCATTCATCTAGGAAGTTGCTAGCCTTAGATGAATTTCATTTGGTTTCTTGGTTGTTTTCAAAACTATTAAATTAGGAGCCAACAAGCACCAAACCCTAATTCAAAATTGGAAGAAGATCAAGATGAGGAAAGACTACTAAGAGTATTGACTAGGGCACACTCAAAGCTTGTTGTAAAATTTGGATACTAATGTTGTGTTGGATTGGATCTCTGATATGGAGAAGTTATTTGAGTATGAAAACACTCTTGATAATAGAAAGGTGAAGATTGTAGTTATTAGGCTGAAAGGTCATGCTTCACTGTGGTGGGAGCATTTTCAAATCGATAGACAAAGGAGAGGAAAGGATAATATCAAGGCTTGGTCGAAGATGGTGAACAAGGTAAAGAACAAATTCCTTTTTGTTGATTACCAAGTTAGCTTGTTGAGAAAAATGCAAAATTTGAGACAAAAAGACATGACTTTGAACGAGTATACTGAAGAATTCTATAGATTGGACATTAGATCTAGACATGTGGATGATGATGTTGAGAAAATTGCAAGGTACATAAACTGATTGAGATCTAGAATTCAAGATGAGATAAGTTTTGTTAAATTGAAAAGTGTAGAAGAAGCATAACAATATGCCTTGAAAGCTGACAAGATCTTGATAAAGATGCATGAACAAAGACAAAGAGGTGGAGGTGGTCAATTCTAGAGAGGGAGAGGTAGATCTTATGGTGAAGGTGGCAGATCTGATAGTTTTGTGCATGATAAAGGAAAATTTGAATGGAAGAATGCTGAGAAAGACAAGATTGAGTGGAAAGGTAGTAGTTCTTACTAAGGAGGTACTAGTTCTTATAGAGGAAGAGGTAATTCATATTCTAGAGGTAGTTTTCATGGTAATTGTTTTAGATGTGGTAAAGAAGGGCATAGATCCTTTGAATGTGGATCTTCTGAAAGTGGGTAGAATAATAGAAATGTTGTGATTCAAGGAGATATTGAGAGTTCACCAAGTGGACCTGAGGCTGGAGAAAATTTGATGGTGAGAAGAACCTTATGTAATAAGGTAAGTGATGAGGAACCTATCCTTAGAAGAAGTCTTTTCAAGACCAGATGTAAGATGGTTGAAAAATGCTACAAGGTGATCATTGATAGTGGAAGTTCTACAAATTTGGCATTAGAAGAGCTGGTTTAAAAGTTGTAGTTACAGAGGCTGAAGCATCCTAAACCTTATCATGTTTCATGGATCAAAGATGAGCATACAATATTGGTAAGTTAGCAATGCATTGTGAAGTTCAAGATTGGACATTACTTTGATGAAGTGTTGTGTGATATTATGCGTGTAGATTGCTGTCATATTTTGTTGGGTAGACCTTGGAAATATGATAGATATGTTGTACATGATGGAAGATTGAATCAATATACTATTTGGGTGAATGGGAAGAAACAAATATTGCTTCCTTGCATTGAAAGTCCAAATGAGGTTAATTGTACCACAGTAAAAGTTTGCATGGTTAATGGGAAAAAAATTTAAAAACAAGTGAAGAAAAATCAAGTTTTTTTTACTATAGTTCCTAGAGGACCAAGTGTTGGTAGTAATGGCCAAGTGACAACAAAAGTTGGTAATGACTGAGTGCCAGTAGATAGTGGTAGCCAAGTACCAAAATAAATTACATAATTACTGAATGAGTATAAAGATATTGTTGCTGAGGATATTCTTGATGGTTTACTACTAGTGAAAAGCATAAGTAATTGTATGGACCTAATTCTAAGAGCTAATTTGCCAAAAAAAGCACCATATATATTGTCATCTATAGACAATGAAGAACTTAACAAGCAAGTGCATAAGTTTCTACAGAAGGGATTAATCAAAGAAAGTTTGAGTCCATGTGTTGTACCTACTATATTAGCACCTAGGAAGAATGAAGAATGGAGGATGTGTACTAATTCCAGAGCTATTAACAAGATCGTAGTGAAATATAGGTTTCCTATGTTGAGGATGGATGACATAATGGATTATTTGAGTGGAGCAAAGTATTTTACCAATATTAATTTCAAGAGTGGATATCATTAGATTAGAATCAGAAAAGGTGATGAATGGAAGACTGCTTTCAAGACAAAATGTGGTTTGTATGAATGGTTGGTTATGCCTTTTGGTTTGACTAATGCACCTAGTACTTTCATAAGGTTGATGAATGAAATTTTGAAAAGATTTTTGGGATAAGTTTGTGATTTTTTATTTGGATGATATTCTAATATTTAGTAAGACTAAGGAAGAACATCTTGAGAATGTTAGACAAGTATTGTAGACATTGAAAGAGGAAAAGTTGTTGATTAATCTGAAAAATTGTTCTTTTATGCAAGAAGAGATTGTATATTTGGGATTTTTTATTTTAGCTGATGGTTTGAGAATGGATCCTAAGAAGGTTAAAGCAATTTTGGAATGGCCTACACCTAAGAATGTGGGCGAGGTAAGATCATTTCATGGTTTTTCTAATTTTTATAGAAAATTTATAAAGAATTTTAGTGTTGTTTGCAATGCTATGATTGAGACAATGAGAGAAGATGAAAAGGAATTTGAGTGGACATATGGAGCTGATAAGAGTTTTGAGACTTTGAAACAAAAGGTTGTTGAGTTTCCCATATTGGCTTTACCTGATTTCAAGAAGGTATTTCAAGTTGAATGTGATGCAAGTAGTAGCGCCATAGGAGCTATATTAAGTCAAGAAGGTAAGCATGTTTTCTTTTAGTGAGAAGTTGAATGATACTAAAGGGAAGTATTTTCTGTATGATCAAAAGTTTTATGTTATTGTTCAAGCATTGAAGAAGTGGAGACATTATTTGATTCCTAAGGAGTTTGTGTTGTATATTGATCATAAAGCTTTATTAGGAAGTCAACATAAATTGAATTATAGACATATGAAGTGGGTTGAGTATTTGTAAAGCTTTACATTTTTTATTAAGCATAAGAGTTGAGTTACTAACAGAGTTGTTGATGCATTGAGTAGAAGACATTCTTTGTTGACTAAAATGAAGGTTGAAGTTCTTGGTTTTGATGAAATAAAAGAGTTGTATGATGTTGATCCTAATTTTTCTGAGGTGTGGAGAGAGTGTAAAGCACCAAATATGATAGATCACATTAGTAAGTATGATCAATATTTCATTCAAGAAGGTATGTTGTTTAAAGGTATTTAGTTGTGTATCCCTAGAAGTTCTATTCAAGGTTGAATCTGATTAAGGAAAAGCATAGTGGTGGATTGGCTGGACATTTGGGAATTGATAAGACATTGAGTTTACTAAAGGAGAAGTATTATTGGCCACAGATGTATAAGGATGTTAAAAAAATTGTGAAAAGTTGTGGAGTTTTGCAAGTTGCAAAAGGTGTAAGTCAGAATACTGGGTTGTATACACATACTTTTATTTTTGAGAAACCTTGAAGTGGCATTGGTATGGATTTTGTTCTTGGATTGCCTAAAATAGCAAAGGGGTACGATTCTATATGTGTTTTCATGGATAGATTTTCTAAGATGGCTCATTTTATACCATGTAAGAAGACATCAGATGCTAAGAATGTTGTTGAACTTTTCTTCAAAGAGATTGTTAGATTGCATGGATTACCGAGAAGTATTATTTCTGACAGAGATAGTAAGTTTGGTTAATTTTGGAAGACTTTGTGAAAGAAGATGGGTACTAAGCTGAAGTTTAGTTCTACATTCCATCCCTAGACTGATGGAAAAATAGAAGTTGTGAATAGAAGCTTGGGTAATCTATTGAGATGTGTAGTCAGAGATTACACACATAATTGGGAGATGGTATTGGCACAAGCTGAGTTTGCATATAATAATTCTATGAATAGAAGTACAAGGAAGACACATTTTGAGATTGTTAGTAGAATGAAGCCTAGACGAGTATCAGATTGAAGAGATGTTACTGGTGAAGAGAAGAGAAGTGCTATAGGAGAAGAATTTTCTGATTTCATGGAGTCTTTGCATAAGGAAGTGAAGCTGAAGTCAGAACAAAGTAATCAAAAGTACAAGGAGAATGTTGATAAGTTTAGAAGACAACATGATTTTGAAGTTGGTGATGAGGTGATGGTTCATTTGAAGAAAGGAATATTTTTAGTTGGAACATATAGTAAGTTGAAGATGAATAAGTTTGGACCTTGTAAGATCTTGAAGAAGTTTGATAATGGAAATGCTTATGAAGTTGAGTTACCTGATGACATGGATATATCTCCTATATTCAATGTTGCTGATCTATATAAGTGTCATGAGTCAAATGATGAAGTTTTTGTACCTAATGATTATTCTAAAAAGAAGATTGAAGAGGTTGAACAGATATTAGATCAGAGAGTTAGTAAAAGCACAAGAGGAAAAGACTACTACGAGTATTTGGTGAATTTTAAAAATAGACCAATTGAAGATGCTACATGGATTTCTCAATTTGAGTTGGAGTCAGCTCAGGTTGTGACACTTGCATGATTTAGGAGAATCATTTCTTTCTAACCTAGTTGTCTAATGTAGGAGCGTCTTGGGTTGACATGTTATCCTTCTCATTTGTGTTCATTCTACAGTGTGTACTGAGTTCCATAGTGTGAGCCGAGCTATCCTTCATGTGCCGAGTTACTTAGTCGATGTCAAGTGATCCTTCATGTGCCAAGTTACTTAGTGGATGCTGAGTGACTCTTCATGTGTTGAGTTATCGTTTTGATGCTGAGCATTAGTATTTTGGATGTGTTTTCTACATTTTTGGTGTGAGTCGACTTGCATGATTTCTTTCAACTACAACATTTATATTAACATCTTTTCTTGGGATGTGTTCGGACCATTGTTGGGTTGGCCTTCCTATTATTTAATGATCTAGAATGTTCTGTAAGCCATTTTGGCAAGTATAAATAAAGTATTTGGGCTTAGAGTTAGGTATATTGGAATTTTTTTGGGAGTTTAAAGAAGAACACAAAAATTTGTAAGGTTTGTTCCATATGTGTATGGAGCTACAAATTTGATGTTGGACCTTAATGTATTTTGTATCTAGCTATAACCTAGAAGGCCTTACAGTTGGGCATGTATGTTGATCATCTGATGAATCAATAATGTGTTTTGTTCTCTCTCTCTGTGATGCTATTTTCTTTTTGTGTTTGCTTCCATTGTGTTAACTCTATAAGGTTGGTTTGGATTGTTGGGTGTGCCTTTGGCCCTAGTTGTTTCTTTCCTTACCCTCCTTGTGTCAATACCAAGTTTCAACATTATGTTAAAGATTGTGAATTTGATATATCTGAGCTTACAAGTTTTTTTTCTTGGATTGTGTGAGCCATGTGGAAGATAAGATTGATGAGCTGGTGGCACAGAATCCATGGTAAACCATTTTGAGGTGAATTCAAATAGGATTGAAGGAGAAGTTTCTAGAAAGGAATGAAATTAAATAAGTGGTAGATTCATTGAATCCTACCTAATCATTCCTAACCCTAAATTGGATGATGGAGAATGAATGGAAAAATAA
The DNA here is from genome assembly GCA_028749045.1 of Cupressus sempervirens. NCBI lineage: Eukaryota > Viridiplantae > Streptophyta > Pinopsida > Cupressales > Cupressaceae > Cupressus > Cupressus sempervirens. Next base: position 381,777,876 of record CM053786.1, read on the forward strand.
CTTAATTCTCCATTTATAGGGATGGATGGTCAAAAGAAAAGGTTTTCATGGGTGAGAACCTAATGAGCACAAAGAGTATAGGGTATTTCTTCATTTAGTGACCTAAGAGAAGAGTATATATTGGCATGTTAAGCAAGAAGGATTAAGGCTATGAATGCTTGAAGGTGAACAAGTTATCAAAGCTGAAGTGTGTGAAAGCCAAGTAGAATGGAGGACTAAAACTAATATTTTTAATCTACAAATAGAGTTGTAAGTTGTTATCAGATCAAGCCTTACTGTTACTCTATAATAATTATAATCATAATCACTCTAGGGTAAATCCTTTGGATTAAGGTTGACTTAACAGTCATTTGTAAATCCTTTAACTAGGTGACATTCCAAGTGAATGGTCTAAAGTTCTCTAACAAGGCTCACTCCTAATAGGTGATTGAAATCCTTTGACTGGGTTACATTTAACAGTGTGTATTGTAACCTTTAACAGGGTTGTCCTTTCACAGGGCATCACTTTAGAACAGTGAAAAAGAGTAACATGTTACTAGTCATTTTTCTTAAATTGGGTTTCCACATAAACCATTGTGTCAAGTGTGTTATTGAATCTGTTATGTTTCATGTTTTTATTTTTGCAAATTGATTGGACAGTAACCTACAATTTTTAAGTGATCGCATAATCTTATGGATGCATGCATGATGATAAATGTTTTATGGGTTCAGTAAGTTGTGAAAAGTTTTAGTTGTACATCTAGACCTTGGATAATTGATTCACCCCCTTCCCCCTCTTATTTATTCTAAAGAATTTGAAAAATTGGTATTAGGTCCATCTAATTAAGAGGACTAGTTTGAAGGTACTAGAAGCACAAAGATCAAGATGTCAAAAAGAGAAGTACCCAAGCTTCATAGAGATAACTTTCTTGCATGGTAAAGTCTGATGAAGCTACACCTTGGAGGACTTGGAGATCATGCATAATCTACCATTACTATTGAGCATTTTCATCCTACTAAAGCCCTAACTATTGGTGATTTGAATTATGAATTTAGGTTACAATACCTTGTGTATAACTTGTGGTATTGTGACTAAAATTGAAGACAGTTAAAATGCAATAGTAGGTGTTTTGCAAGAGAAAAAGTGATCCATTCATTTCAAAAAATAGAGTTTATACAAGTTTCATAGATCCCAAGGGTCACCATTATCCCTTGGAAATGAAAAAAAAAGTCCACAAATTGATTGATTACAAAATAAACTCTAACAGCTATAAAAACTATAAAAAACTATATTAAAATATATGTCTACATGTAGAAGTCATAACTTTCTACTTGTAGCTCAAAATCATGAATCGTCTAAATTTTTGGAAAGATATTCTAGAGATCTACATTTATTGTCTAAAGTCTTAAGCACAACACTACAACTTCTTAACCCTACTAAAGCCCAGAAATGCCTCGGAGACCTCTAAAAATGCAAATTACTAAAACATAGAAAATATCAAAAAAATGGATTTTGATATTTTCCCATTTTTTCTTGTGCCAACATCCTCTGCATCTTCTTAGAGTGTGTTTTGATAATTCCTTCCTCCTTGAGAGGAAATGGGCCCCATTTCATCCACACTTTGCATCAGATGTGGAAAATGAAGCTAGATTTGTTCACGTGTAAGCCATTTTCCCTGTTGAACAAATTGTCCTGCTTCTACCATACAATACAAATAGATTTTCTGGTTCCTCAAATTCTTCATGAAAACTTCCATAATTTGATCACTTTGAAGTGGATTGATGGATTCTAGATTCAACTCTGTATGATTGATTTCTTCAACAACATCTGTAATATGTAGTAGAGGAAAGTATGGTTTCAACAGTTCTACATTGAAGACTGGGTGAATACCCAAAAATGGAGGTAAGTTGATTTCAAATGCATTTTCAACAACTTTCTTTATAATCTTATAAGGACCATAGTAAAGAGGAAAAAACTTCCTATGAGGGCCTTGTAGGCATTCCTTCTAGAAATGCAAACATACCTTATCCCCAATCTAAAAATTATGAGGAGTTTGATACTCATCATGTCTTTGTTTATACTTCTTAGTGGTCTACTCCAAAATTTCATGAACTTGCTGCTGAAAATGATGAATTCTATCAATAAAATTCATTTCTTTGTCCTTCTCCTTATCTAAGCATGGTACCAAGTTAGGTTGCATAATAGGAATAAAAACCTTTATTGGTGCTAAACAATGATATGCAAGACAAACTTCAAATGGGCTATGGCCAGTTGAACTATGAATTTCCCTATTGTAGCTATGTTGTACATAGGGAAGGCTCTCATCACATGTACAAGGATGTTTGGAGTGATACATATATAGGATTTGAATAATCATTCAATTAAGCACCTTTGTTTAACCATATGTTTGAGGGTGGAAAGCAGTAGACTTTGCTAGTGTTGTGTCCATCATTGCCCATAAAAAGTGAGTATCCCTATCTAAAATAATGCTTTTTGGTAGCCTAAAATGAACCCAAACATGCTCAAGAAAGAGTTTCATATTAGCTTCAGCAGAGATTGCCTTTCTACAAGCCACCAAGATTTCCATTTTTGAAAATTTGTCAACTACAACATATACACAATCATGCCCATGTTTTGTGGTAGGAAAACTAGACATAAAATCCATTAAAATTAAATGCTAAGGTTTATATAGAATAAGAATGGGTAAATATAAACCCAGCTTACGATTTGTAGGCTTTGCAATGCCAAATGATGTACATGCTTGAATTTATTTCATCACATCATTTTTAATTTTTGGGTAGTAAAACTATCTTTTTAGTATAGCAGTAGTCTTACCTATTCCAAAATGGCCAACAACCTTACTGTAGTGAGCTTCCCATATTTACTTACATTCTTCCTGAGGAACACATATTTGGCCAAAGTGACAGAGTATTCCATCTTGCAAGTAACAATCATTCACATGCTTGCCTTCTACTAGCTGAGTATACAAATCAACAAATTTATTATCATGTCTATACAAGTGTGCCCAATTTTTTGTTTCGCGACCACATGATTCTAATACCATACTTATTCTTGCAATTGGAGGCCTACTTAGACAATCTTCTACCTTATTGGTGCTTCATTTCTTATGATGAATGTTGAGATGAAATTTTTGTAGATAAGTTGACCATCTTTGATGCCTATCTTCTGTAATTTACCTTGTGTTTACAAAAATTGAAGGGGTTTGTGATCTATGTGGATAATAGTCTCCTTTCCCAATATATAATGTTTCCATTACTTACAAGCTTGAACAATAGCATATAGTTCCCTGTAAAAGGTGGGATATTTTTGCACTATATTAGAGAAAGTATCACTATGGTAGGCAATTGGATGTCCATGTTGCATGAGGACTACTCCCTATGCATATTCTGATGTATCAGTTTGTATTTCAAAAGACTGTTGTAAACCAAGAAGAGATAAAACTAGTGCAAAACATAACCTTTGTTTTAACTCCTCAAATGCTTGTTGTTGAGCACCTATCCACTTGAATTTCACTTTCATACCTCCTTGTAATGAATGATTCAAAGCCCAAGACAAATGTGAAAATCTAAACACAAATCTACAATAAAAGTTAGCTAACCCCAAGAAGCTACGCAACTCTGTGAGATTCCTTGGAGTAGGCCAATATTTAATTACCTAGATCCTTTTAGGATCAACATGAACACTCTCACTATCAATAACATATCCCAAGTACTTAATAGTTTTCATACCAAAATAACATTTTTCTTTATTTGCATAGAGTGCATGGTTTTGTAATGTAGAAAGGATTTGTTCCACATGTTGCAGATGTTCTTCCCAAGTTTTATTAAAAATTAGAATATTATCCAGATATACAACTAAAAATGAGTTAGTGAATGGCCTAAGAACATCATTCATCATCCTCATAAATGTGGCTAGGGCATTTGTGAGACCAAATGGCATCAACAACTATTCAAATAGTCCTTCTTTAGATTTAAATGCATTTTTCCATATATTTGTTGGATCGATTGGTACTTGATGGTAACCATATTTCAAGTCAATTGAAGTGAAGAATTTTTCCCCTCTAAGCTGGTCTAAAAGATCATCTATCCAAGGAATTGGATATCTATTTTTTATAGTGATTTTATTCAATGATTTGTAATCAATACAAAGCCTCCATGTACCATCATTTTTCTTTGCAAGAACAATTGGGCTACCACAAGGAGATGCACTTGGGTAGATATGTCCTTTCTAAATCAATTCTTGTATGTGCCTTTTTATCTCATCATTCTCTAGGACTGATCTACTATATACTGGCTCATTAGGCAATGGGTTTCCTGGTATCAAATCAACAGTGTCTAACTTGGAAATATGAGGGTGCCCCTATTGGTAACTTGAACACATTCTGATATTTTGCTAAAATCTAATCCATTGATCTTTGTTGTTTTGTTATGATGGACACCATGAAATGGGAATTACACACATTTTTCTTTTGTTCCTCTAGACAGATAATTAATAACACAAATGTACTAGTTTAGGCTATTAATCTTTTATAGTATTTTGCACTAATCAAAGATACAAGATGTCCAGGACTTAGCTTTGGAATCTAGTACTTTTGCCCACCTAATTTGATTGTCATACTTTATGTCCTTGACTCATACACCACATGATGTTGATACATATATGGCTTCCCTGACAGAATATCAGACACATCAAGAAGAGCTACATCACAAATCACATCATCTTTGAATGGTTTTATGGAATATGAAAAATGGCATTGCTTGTTTACTTGAATGTCTTTCCCTTGGCTCACCCACCCCATAGAATATGGTTGTGGGTGTGATGTCATCTTTAGGTTAAATCTCTTTATAGTATTAGAAGATATCAAATTCTTTTGACTACCACTTTCAATAATAAGATGTAAATATTTTCCTCCTACCCACATTTGTGAATGGAATAATCTCTCTTCATCAACATGAGAAAATACCTTTGTAGTGGCCATAGTGGCATGGGTCAGCCTCAATAATTTTTTCATCCTCTTGTTTTCCAACTTCTATCATCTTAGGTTCAATAGCTTCTTCATGGGTTTTCATCATTAAATTCTTTATAGTTCTACAATCTTTAGTGTTATGAGAGGGACTTTTATGGACTTCACACCACATACCTAATTCTTGCCCTATTTTCTTTACCCCCATGTCTTCTTTGTTGGTGAATTTGGAGATGGTTCCTTGGCTTATTACCTTCATCTTTCGATTTGTTGTTCATTTGATTTTCCATCCTCCCTCTTTGTTTAACTTCTCCTCAATTTTTGATATATTTGAAAGCACTGGGTAATGTGGTTATATTCAAGAAATCCATTTTAGTCTAGATGTATCTATGAAGACCACTCTTATACTTCAAAACTCAATGTTTTTCTAAGTCTTTGATGCCAAGCTTTGTAGAGAGTGGATGAAAATTGTTGGTGTACTCTTGAACTAATTGGTCTTTCTTCTATCAGAGTAATTGCCATTGCATATATTTTTGTTCATAGGTATCCTCAGGGTAATATTCTTTTTTTATATGCTCTACAAATTCTTTGCATGTGAATTTTCCATCAAATAACATAGAAAATTTGTGTCCATCCTGAGATTCATGGGTTTCTTCTGTTGTTAAGTGTACCTCCCATGCCAACTTCACATGATTATTAGCTTTAAGGAGGACAAAGGTTATCTTTTCAATATTTGAGAAATTATTAACAAAAAAATACCTCTCCAACTTGGATAACTAGTCATCAACAATATCTGCAACAATTTTTCCTTGAAAATTTGGAATGTCAAAATTTACCTACACCTTGAATGGGGTTTGCCCGCCAAATTTTGAATTACATGGATTGGCATGTAACTCTCATTTTTCAACCATTTGTGAAAATTGCTGCATCATTTCTTCATGTTGTTTATATAATGCCTCTTCAACTAGTGTTTTGAGGGATTCATCCATCTCTTTTGATGATTGTTTTGCCATCTGTGACCATGTGTGTCTAAAAGGAAGATAATTCAAGAGATCTCTCGTGGCCAATCCCAACCTTTGATAAGCTGATTGCATACGATGAGACATATAGGAGTGAACAAGCTCTAATACCACTGATCTAAATTATGAATTCAGGTTACAATACCTGGTGTAGAACTTGTGGTATTATGACTAAAATTGAAGAGAGTTAAAATGCAACAATAGGTGTTCTGCAAGCCAAAAAGTGATCCATTCATTTCAAAGAATAGAGTTTATACAAGTTTCATGGATCCTAAGGGTCACCATTATCCCTTGGAAATGAAAAAAAAAGTCCAAAAACTAATTGATTACAAAATAAACAATAACAACTATAAAAACTATAAAAATTATATTAAAATTTATGTCTACTTGTAGAAGTCATAAGTTTCTACTCATAGCTCGAAATCATGAATTGTTAGAATTTTTGGAAAGATATTCCAGAGATCTACATTTATTGTCCAAAGTCTTAAGCATATCACAATGAATTCTTATTGCTGTCGAAGCCTAGAAATGCCCCAAAGACCCCCCAAAATGTAAATTACTAAAATATAGAAAATACCAAAAAAATAGATTTTGATATTTTCCTATTTTTTCTTGTGCCAACATCCTCTACAACTTCCTGGAGTGTGTTTTGATCAATTGGGGATTTGAAAAAAAAAGGAATAACACAAGGAAAAAATGTTGGGGATTGCCTCTACCCTAAGCTATGTTGAGTTTGATGATATCAAAAGTCTTGGTAGTGCAAAGAAAATGTTGGATGCTCTACACAACATCTATAGAGGAGACAAGAATGTTTTGATAGCCAAAACTGAAAGTCTCAGAGGTAAGTTTGATGAGATGAGAATGTAAGAAGGTGAGAATATTGCTCATTATTTCTCTAGGATAAAAGATGTCATTAATACATTAAGGGGAGCTACTGGTAAAATAGATGATGTTACTATACTAAGACATGTTTTGAGAACACTGCTACCCATCTATGCTATTAGAGTTTTTGCAATATAAGAACTAAGATGTGTACTAGGGAATGATCTAACTCTTGAAGGTTCGGAATGCAAGCTCACTTCTTTTGAGCTATTAAATTTTGAAAATTGCAAACCTAAAAAATTGAGTCTACTTTCAAAGCTAAGTTGTCATTGAAGGAACCTAATGAGAAGAAGAAGAAGAAGAAAAAGACAAAATATGTGTCTAGTGATAGTGATATAGATGAGGAGGATGTAGATCAACTTGAATTACTATTGGAAAGAAGATTTCATAGAAGTAGAGGTAGGTTTAAAGGTAAATTACTTATCATTTATTTCAATTGCAATGAGGTTGGTCATATTGCTGCTGGATGTCCAAAAAAAAAGAATTAGAGTGGTGGTGACAAGTAAAAATGTAGAAGAGATGAAGATAGAAAATATTACAAAGACAAAGGAAAAAAGTTTTGCTACATTACTGAAGGGGAAATAAGAGATGAATTTGATGAACATGATGATGAAGTGGTGTATGTTGAAATGAACGATGAATCTGATGAAGATGAGGCAACTGCACTTGTGTCATGTGTGAACAAGAATGATAGATAGATCATTGACAGTGGGTGTTCACATCAGATGACTGGAGATAAAAGTAAGTTCATTACCTTGAATTGTTATGATGGAAATAGTGTAAGATTTGGTAATGATGCACCATGTTTGATAAAAGGAAAAGGTTCTATCAAACTCACATAAAAAAATTTATGTGACAATGCTTGCTATGTTAAAGGACTTAACTATAATCTGTTGAGTCTGTCACAACTAAATAATTTGGGATGTAAGGTGGAGTTTGAAAACAAGATTGCTAAGATATATGAGACTGATGGAAAACTGATTGGAAAGGGTGATCAAACTAGGAGTAATCTATTCTACCTTGATATAGAGGATGTTTCTTATTTAGTTGTAGAATTTGATGATGTAGGGCTATGGCACAATAAGTCATGTCATGTTAATTTTGATGATTTTGTTAGTATTAGTAACATGAGAAGAGTTAGAGGTTTCTTGAGTTGAAGAAGCCTGAAAATATAATGTGTAAACAATGTCAGTTAGGCAAGATGATAAAGTCAAGTTTTAAGAGTAAAACTCATATCTCTAAAGGATTACCAAAGATTGTTCATACTGACTTGTGTGGACCAATTGAAGTGAAAAGCTACAAAGGAGATAAGTACAATATGTTGCTTGTTGATGATTATTCTAGAATGATGACAGTTATGTTTTTGAAACAAAAATCTAATGCTTTCCAAATATTTAAGTGGTACTTAGCAAGAGTTGAAAAAGAAACAAGTAAAAGTCTGAAATGTTTGAGATTTGATAGAGGAGGAGAGTTTACATCAAATGAGTTTGAGATGTTCTATAATGATAGAGGAATCAAAAGACAAACATCTACTCCTAGAACCCATCCACAAAATGGAATTGCTGAAAGGAGGAACAGGTCTATGATAGACTATGCTAAGACACTCATGATGGAGAAAAATATTGCTTTAAAATATTGGAGACAAGTTGTAAATATAGTTGTCTATACCTTGAATGGTGTACAAGTTAAGAAAGGTTCTCATTCAATACCTTTTGAATTGTGGTATGGACACTCACCAAATGTAAAATATTTTAAGACATTTGGAAGCAAATGCTATATTCTCAACGATTTCAACAATGGTAAACTAGATGCAAAAAGTGAAGAAGGTATATTCCTAAGTTATTCCACAAGAATTAAAGCTTATAAGTGTTCAAATACTAAGACTAACAAAGTTGTGGAAAGTGGAAACGTGAAATTTAATGAGTATGCAGAAGTATATGAGGCTGAACCTATGAAGGAACCAAAAGAATACAAATCATTTGTATAATTTTATGAAGGTATGCCTACTAGAGAAGATGTACAAATCAAGCTACAAACCAACATCAAGTTTTAGTGATTTTCAAGTCACATACTATGAATATTGAGTTGCATTTACGAAATGAGCTTCACTCAAGTGCTGAGTTACAAAATGAAATTGAGCCACATTTTAATTCTAAGATTAGTGTACATGAAAGAAATGCTGAAATACCTGACAGAGATGTACATAGTGACTCATAAATTGAGAGACCAAATGAAGAAACCAGAGTTGAACCAAGATTGTCTAAATATTTCAAAAGACATCATCCTATTACACAAATCGTTAGAGATAAAGATGCTAGACCAATGACAAGGAACAATTTGAGAAGTGATACATGTTTACTAAGCATGAAGGAACCCAAAATAGTGAAAAATTCCCTAGAAGATGTGGACTAGAGTAAAACCATGGACGAAGAATTTGAAAAAATTGAGAAAAACAAAACATGGACTCTAGTTCCTAGACTAGAAGACAAAAATGTGATTGGCACCAAGTGGGTACACAAAAAAAATTTGGATGAAAATAGTGAAGTCACATGGAAAAAGGAAAGATTAGCCTATAAAGGATATGCACAAGAAGAAGGAATAGACTATGAATAACCATTAGCTTCTGTTGCTAGATTGGAAGGAGTAAGAACTCTTATTTTTATTCTACATACAAAGGTTTCAAAGTTTATCAAATAGATGCTAAATATGCATTTCTGAATGGTATACTAGAGGGAGAAGTTTATATAGAACAACCAAAATGATTTGTTGATGTTAACAATAGAAACATGGTATGTAGATTGCATGAAGCTTTATATGATTTGAAGCAAGCACCAAGAGCATGGTATGAGAGACTTCATAATTATCTTGTGAAGATTGGATTTGAAAGGACTGATGATAACAAAAATCTATACTTGAAGATAGAGAAAGGAAAAGGTATCTGGAATTTTTGTTAATGATATCATATTTGTAGGTCAAGATACTTTATGCAAGGCTTTTGCAAATAAAATGAAGAAAGAATTTGACATGTTTATGTTTGGAGAGATCAAGTTCTTTGTAAGTTTTCAAGTATGCTAGATGAAATATGGCATATACATCACTCAGTCAAAGTATGTCGAGATATTGAAAACTTTTTGATTGGAAAATTCCAAGCCAATAAGTACACCTATGGTTACAAGACATAAGTTGTCAAAAAAATATGATTCATCTAAGGTGAATCAAACATTATACAAGTCTATGATTGGAAAATTGCAATATGTAGTACATAGTAGACTTGATATTACTTTATCTGTAGGGATAGTTGCAAGATTCTTTGCTAATCCTAGAGAAAATCACTTGATGGTTGTAAAGAGAATAATGAGATATCTTAAAGGAATAGAGGAATATGGTCTATAATATAAGAAAAATAAAAAATTTGAATTAAGAGCCTATATTGATGTTGATTGGGCTAGAAACATTGATGATAGAGAGAGCACTAGTGGAGGAGCATTGAGGAGATAGTAATTGATAAGAAGAGATATTGGAGATAGACATTGAACAAAGAGGGAGAAATCCTAACACACAGTATTAGGGAGAAATTTTGACTATTGAAAAAGACATTGTATTTGCTAATTACATCTACCTAGTAAGAGGACGATAATGTAGAGAGAGATATAAGAAGTAATTCAAAGGGAGTCATAAGGATGACATAACAGAGTTTTGTAACCAATTTAGAAAATGAAAGTTACTGATAGAGGGAGAGATTTCAGTACAAGGAATTATTTTCCTTTTGGTATTTTGTTGGTTTTACTATTTTAACCTAGTCAGCTTGGTTGATCAGTTTGGTTTGCCATCAATGTTAAAGAGGGAGATTGTTGAAAACAAATTGATACAAGTATGATAAATGTGTTTCAATCATTGTTTTGTCACTAATGTCAAACTTACCATTTTCTAGTAAGATAATTACTTACATGATTTACGTACCATTACTTATTTGATTGATGAAGATGATTTGATCAAAAGATGTAACAATAACACCTAGAGAAAAGGTTGAGTTATGATATGAAAAGAAGTACAAGAATTAGCTAAGACAATGATATCATAGTGCATTGATAATATACTCAAGGTTTCTAAAGTTGGATACACTAAGCAAGTTCAAAAGAAAAATTATAAAAAAGTTTGTCTGCCAAGCTTGACCAATTGGATAGTAGGAGCCGAGAAAAGTTAGTGCAAGCCAAGAAAAAAATCAGTTGGAGCTAAGTAAAAGTCTATTTTAGTGTATGTGGAATAAATTTTAGTTGATGTTGAGCACCAATAAACTTTAGTTCATGCAGAGTGATTTTAAAGAGGATGCTAAGCAATGCAATATGTGTCGAGCATTAGAAGAAAGTTAATACTGACTGTTAGCATTATCTTCAAGATCATGAATTCAATATATCTAAGCCAACAAAAATATTTTCTTGGATTTTTTTAACCATGTGGAAGATAAGATTGATGAGTTGGTGGCATAGAATCCATGGTAAACCATTTTGAGGTGAATTCAAAGAGGGTTGAAGGAAAAGTTTCTAGAAAGAGATGATATGAAATAAGGGGTAGATTCATTGAATCCTACCTAATCTATACTAACCCTAAATTGGATGATGGAGAATGAATGGAAAAATATCTTAATTATCTATTTATAGGAATGGTTGGTTAGAAGCAAAGATTGTGATGTACGAGAACCTAATGAAGACAAAGAGTCTAGGGTATTACTTCATTTAGTGACCTAAGAGAAGAGTCTATATTAGCATGTTAAGCAAGAAGGCTTAAGGGTATGAATGCTTAAATGGTGAACAAGCTATTAGAGCTAAAGTATGTGAAAGCTAAGTAGAATTGCGGATGGAAACAAAGATCTATAATATACAAATGGATTGTAAGTTGTTATCAGATCAAGCCTTAGTGTTACTCTCTAATCATTATAATTAGTGTAGGGTAAATCCATTGGATTAAGGTTGACCTAACAGTCATTTGTAAATCCCTTACTTGGGTGATATTCCAAGTGAATGGTCTAAAGTCCTCTAACAAGGCTCACTCCTAATAGGGTGATTGAAATCCTTTAACTAGGACACATTTAATAGTGTGCATTATAAACTTTAACATGGCTAGCCCTTCACAAGGCATGTTATTGGTGGTTTTTCCCAAATTTGGTTTCAACATAAATCATTGTGTCAAATATGTTATTAAATCTATTATGTTTCATGTTTATATTTCTGCAAATTGATTTGGTAGTAACCTATAAGTTTTAAGTGATTGCATAATCTTATGGATCCATGCATGATGATAAAAAATTTATGGGTTCACTAAGATGTAAAAATTTTTAATTGTACATCTAGACCTTGGATAACTAGTTCACCCCCCACCCCTCCTCTTTCTATTATTCTAAAGAATTCTAGCATTGCACTTGATATTAAAAATTCTTTTTCAATTAAGTAATGACCTCCTATATTTTTCCATTACTTTTACATTCAATCATGTTTAAATTAATGTTCCTATATTTAATTAAAATTATTAAAATTATTGTTCATGTAACATATATTAACAAAATGTGTCATAACATGAATAAAATATGTCACAATAAGGAAAACAGTTCATACTTACAACATGATATCATAATAATTTATACTCCATACACTAGCATGATAAGAAGTCATAAAAATATATAGCATATAATGTTGGAAATATAAGAGGAGTAACTAAGAGGGGAGGGGTGAATTAGTTACTTCTAAAATAAATCCTAGATCCCTTAGATTTCAACACAAATTACAATCTAAAAATTGAATACTGATGCTTGGTAAATATACAGTTAATGTTGTAACTTGGTAAATAATGAAAGTACTCTGTAATCAATGAATTTAGCACAAATTAAGATATTGTCAATGATTACTTGATCTTAATTTCAAGAATGAAAGAAATAACATGAACACATATGACACCAAGATTTAACGTGGAAACCCAATTTGGGAAAAACCACCAATGTAACTAGTTACCGTTTTCACTCTTCTGAAGTGAGCCCTGTTAGGAGCCAACCTTGTTAAAGGTTACAAAACCACATTGTTAGGTGTGACCCTATTAAAGGACTTGATCACCCTATTAGGAGTAGCCTTATGAGAGGTATTTTGACAATTCAATAGAACTACCACCTTGTTAGAGGATTTACAAATGGATGCTAAACCAACTCTGTTAAGATATTTAGATCACTGCTACAATGGTTAGAAAGTAACAATGAGATGACCTAATTGAGATGCAACTAATTTTCTGATTACACATCTTTGTTCTAGCATGTACTTGATCCTTCATAATCAAATATATATTTTCTATTCCTCAAGGATATTTTTCTTATCCTTCAAATTCATTTTCTCTCTTCATTTCTTACAATTCATTCAAAATATCTTACACACATTTGAAACTAAAACTTGACCTTTTACTTATAGCTTTCAGATTATCAAGTTAGCTCAAACAAAACTTAGACTAATTAATATTCATCACCATAGTTAGCCAGAAGCAATAGATAAATCAATTGACCTTATTATGCCAAAATAAGAAAATTCTTCGTTAGCCAACCTAGCTTGATAGACACTAACACAAAAGCATGTGTTAACTAATAGAAGCTTGGTTAACAATACAAACTTGCAAAAATCCTTTGGTAACTAAGTGAGCTCAGTTAGCACTAGATCCATCCAACTTTCCTTCATTAACCCAGTAGACTCTGTAGACACTATCTTTTGCATTAGAATGTTCGACATACATGAAAAACTGTCTTTATTGCCTGAGTGAGCTCAACATGCACTGACTGATACCTAATATGAAATATGTGTAACATCAAAGAAAACATACAATTAATCAATTGTATCCAACTATCTCCCTCTTTGACATTGATGGCAACACAACATGTCACAGCATAATGAAATTTTGAAAACAAGACTCCCTCTGTCAATGAGCTTTAGTCTTCAAGCAATCTTCTGCCAAGTATATTCTTTCTTGATGTTTTTATAGAACTTCTCCCTCTACGTAACTTCTTCTTTCGGAATAACAAAATTTTTTAGAGATATGATAGTAAACTTCTCCCTCCTTGACAACACATACCAAAGATGATAGGTCTAAAAATATCAGTGTACCTTAAGTACTAATTAATTTGCAATTTTCACTTGACAATACTGCATCAACTGATTGATCATCAACTTGTTCTAGTTGATGCATCGCTAAAGTTTATTTAGTGAGCTTCAGATAGGGGAATGACCCATAGCTTACCTCTTAGATACACAAATGCAACTTTAGGTAATGGCTTGGTGAATATGTTTGCAATTTATTCTTTTGTATTCACATATTCCAATCTGACTTCTTTGTCCTGCACCAATTCTCTTAAGAAGTGATATTTTTATAGAGGTGTGCTATATTTTGGAATGCATCACTGGATTCTTTGATATATTGATTGCATTGGTATTATTACAGTATATTACTACTAGATCTTTGATTTCGACATTCATTCATTCCAATAATTTTTTGAACCAAACAATGTTAGAACAATTGATAGCTGCTACCACATACTCTACCTCTGCTGTGGATTGAGATGTACAATTTTTCTTCATGCTTGTCCAAGATACTAGTCTTTTACCAAGGAAGAATGCTCCTCCACTTGTAATTTTTCTATCATCAAGACTTCTTTCCCAATCAACATCAGTGAACACCTTTAATTCTAGATTGCTTCCATGTTTGTACCATAAGTCGTAGTCTTCAGTGCCTTTTAGATATCTCAAGATTCTCTTGATTGCCAGCACATGGTTTTCTTTACGATTTGCTAAAAATCTTGCCACTATCCCAACTACTAAGGAAATATTAAGCATTGGATGTATTACATACTACAACTTTCCAATCATTAATTTGTATAAGCTTTGATACAAATTGTTGAAAATATAAGAGGAGTAACTGAGAGGGGAGCGGTGAATTAGTTACTACTAAAATAAATCCCATATCCCTTAGATGTCAACACAAATTGCAATATAAAAATTGAATTTTGATGCTCGGTAAATATATAGTTCATGTTGTACCTTGGTAACACTAAAGGTACTCAATAATCAAAGAATTTAGCATAACTTAAGATATTGTCAGTGATTACTTAATCTTAATTGCAAGCATGAAAGAAATAACATGAACATATATGACACCAAGATTTAATATGGAAACCCAATTTGGGAAGAACCACCAATGTAACTATTTACTATTTTTCACTCTTCTAAAGTGAGCCCTATTAGGAGCCAACCTTGTTAAAGGTTACAAAAACACACTGTTAGGTGTGACCCTATTAAAGGATTTGATCACCCTATTAGGAGTGGCCTTGTGAGAGGTCTTTTGACAATTCAATAGAACTACCACTTGTTAGAGGATGTATAAATGGTTGTTAAACCAACTCTGTTAAGAGATTTAGATCACTGCTATAATGGTTAGAAAGTCACAATGAGATGACTTGATTGAGATGCAAATGATTTTCTAATTATAGATCTCTATTCTAGAATGTACTTGATCCTTCCTAATTGAATATATATTTTTTGCTCCTCAAGCATATTCTACTTATCCTTCAAATTTGCTTCCTCTCTTCATTTCTTACAATTCATTCAAAATATCTTACACACATTTGAAACAACCTTTTACTTATACCTTTCAGATTTTCAAGTTAGCTCAAACACAACTTAGAATAATTAATATTTATCAACATAGTCAGCTAGAACAAATAGATAAATCAACTGACCTTAATATGCCAAAATAAGAAAATTATTCATTAGTTGACCTAGCTTGGTAGACACTAACTTAGAAGAGATTTCCTATGTTAACTAATAGAAGCTCAGTTAACACTACAAACTTGCAAAAATCCTTTGGTAACTGAGTGAGCTCAGTTAGCACTAGATCCATCCAACTTTCCTTCATTAACCAAGTGGACATGGTAAACACTGTCTTCTACATAGGAATGCCCGGTAGACATGGAAAACTATCTTTATTGCCTAAGTGATCTAGGCATGCACTGACTGATAACTGATATGATGTTTGTGTAACATCAAAGACAACACACAATTAATAAATTATATCCAACAATCTCCCTCTTTAGCATTGATGGCAACACAACATGTCATAGCAGAATGAAAATTTAAAAACAAGACTCCCTCTGTCTATGAGCTTCAATCTTCAAGCAATCTTCTACCAAGTATATTCCTTCTTGATTTTTTTGTAGAACTTCTCCCTCTTTGAAGTATTCTCCCTCTATGTAACTTATTCTTTTTTTGGAATAACAAAAATTTTGATAGATATGATAGTAAAATTCTCCCTCTTTGACAACACATGCCAAAGATGATAGGTCTAATAATATTAGTGTACCTTAAGTACTGATTCATTTGCAATTTACTCTTAACAATATTGCATCAACTGATTGATCTTCAACTTGTTCTAGTTGATGTATCACTAAAATTTATTTAGCGAGGTTCAGATAGGTGAATGAACCCTAACTTACCTCTTAGATACAAGAATGCATCTTTAGGTAATGACTTGGTGAATATGTCTACAATCTGTTCTTTTGTATTCACATATTCCAATCTAACTTCTTTGTCCTACACCAGTTCTCTTAAGAAGTGATATTTTATAGCAATGTGTTTTGTTTTGGAATGCATCACTAGATTCTTTGATATATTGATTGCACTGGTGTTATCATAGTATATGACTACTAGATCTTTGATTTCTACCTTCATTCCTTCGAATAATTGTTTGAACCAAACAATGTTAGAATAATTGAAAATTGTTGCCACATACTCTACCTCTACTATGGATTGAGATGTACAATTTTGCTTCTTGCTTGTCCAAGATACCAGTCTTTTACCGAGGAGGAATTCTACTCCACTTGTACTTTTTCTATCATCAAGACTTCCTCCCAATCAACATCAGTGAACACCTTTAAGTCCAGATTGCCTCCAAGTTTGTATGATAAGCCATAATCTTTAGTTCCTTTTATATATCTCAAGATTCTCTTGATTTCCATCATATGATTTTGTGTTGGAATTTTTAAAAATCTTACCACTATCCCAACTGCTAAGGCAATGTCAAGCCTTGTATGTACTACGTATTGAAATTTTCCAATCATTGATCTGTATAAGCTCTGATGCCAATTTTTGGATAAATTAGAGTAACTAAGAAGAGAGGGGTGAATTAGTTACTACTAAAATAAATCCCAGATCCCTTAGATCATAGCACAAATTGCAATCTAAAAATTGAATACTGATGCTCAGTAAATATAGAGTTAACATTGTAACTCAATAAATACTGAAAGTACTTGGTAATCAATGAATTTAGCACAACTTAAGATATTGTTAGTGATTACTTAATCTTAATTACAAGCATGAAAAAAATAACATGAACACATATGACACCAAGATTTAACGTGGAAACCCAATTTGGGAAAAACCACCAATGTAACTAGTTACTATTTTTCACTCTTCTAAAGTGAGCCCTGTTAGGAGCCAACCCTATTAAAGGTTACAAAAACACACTATTAGGTGTGACACTATTAAATGATTTGATCACCCTATTAGGAGTGGCCTTGTAAGAGGTCTTTTGACAATTCAATAGAACTGCCACCTTGTTAGAGGATTTACAAATGGTTGTTAAACCAACTCTGTTAAGATATTTAGATCACTGCTACAATGGTTAGAAAGTAACAATGAGATGACCTAATTGAGATGCAATTGATTTTCTAATTATAGATCTCTATTATGGCATGTACTTGATCCTTCTTGATCGACTATATCTTTTTTGCTCCTCAAAGATATTCTACTTATCCTTCAAATTCACTTCCTCTTTTAATTTCTTAAAATTCATTCACAATATCTTACACACATTTGAAACTACAACTTGACCTTTTACTTATACCTTTCAGATTGTCAAGTTGGCTCAAACACAACTTAGAATAATTAATATTCATCACCATAGTTGGCTAGAACCAATAGATAAATCAATTGACCTTAATATGCCAAAATAAGAAAATTCTTCGTTAGCCAATCCAACTCGGTAGACACTAACTCAGAAGTGATTTCTTGTGTTAACCAACAAAAGCTCGGTTAACACTACAAATTTGCAAAAATCCTTTGGTAATTGAGTGAGCTTGGTTAGCACTGGAACCATCAAAATTTCCTTCATTAACCGAGTGGACTCGGCAGACACTATCTTTTGCATAGGAATTCTCAGTAGACATGGAAAACTTCCTTTACTACTAGAGTGAGCTCAGCATGCATTGATTGATAACTAATATGACATTTTTGTAACATCAAAAATAACACACAATTAATCAATTGTATCCAACATATAATATAGTTAATATGATTAACTATCGTAATACATAGTGTATTAGGATAAATAATATGTGTTATAAAAACACAATCTAAAGGTGCCAAAAGACCTAATCTATCTTATCTACAATCCTCTTTACTCCATATCATGTGGGACATCTTCTGGGGCATCACGTGTCACATCCTAAAAAGATAATATGTACACGCTTAATTGAAATGGGTTTTAAAATCTAGCTTACAAATAAATTAAATATTTAGTACTCATTAAAAATAATACCATGTGAGATAGGTGTCCCTTTATAACAAGAGGAGGTGCATTATCAAAGCTACCAAATGCAACAATGATGAGGTCCTATAATTTAGAATTCATAATTTTTAAAAATTTGATAAAGATCATAATGAACTATGTGTGTATAAATCACAATAGTGACCTGAAAGGATGATGTCTATACCTCCATCTGGCTTAGTCCCATAGTCTCAGCAACACTCACAGCCACATAGTTCTAAAATAATGGATACATAAACCTTGAGTCAAAATTATATATACATGAATTACAAAGTATGTAAATTATAAAGTATGTAACTTAAAAAGTACATAATTTACACTATATCTTTTTTGAAATTAAAACATATATATCATACCTAAGTAGTGGCTAGTGTCACAGATGTGTCTAGATGAGCATCAACATGTCTGAAATGGCCAAAAGATGAAGGAGTCAAAAAATAGACTCTGTTGGGGCCTATATGGATAAGTATGATCCATCTCCTATTCATAAAAAAAAAATACATTATTTTACATGAATCAAAGTTGAAGATATGTTAATAACAATGTGTACATAAAAATAGTACAAATTATTTGTCTTAAAACTTATCCCATACCATAGGTATCTAAGGTTGTGCCTCAGTGGTCGATGGATCAACACCTGTACAGGCATCGAACTATGTAACAGATAACAATCCCTACAAAATAAGATAAAAAGAATATATGAGCACATGTTATCAAATTTGAGTTCCAATGTATATTATTTATAGTGTAATTCAAAGTACATACTATATGAGAGATGCCAATGTCTATAGGTCTCAAAAAAAAGACTATACTACCTCCTAGGAGGAACAATATCATCCATCCTCTATTAATTGAAAATCAACATACACTAATATGGTTAATACAATTATGCATATATGTAGAAAGTAAATAATTATTTACTTTATAAATTTTAAAATTAATTTTTTTCCTTAGCTACTTTGGACTCTCTCCCTCTTAACAAAGAAGGTCAACAAATGACTCAACATCAATCTCATCACTACCACCACCATGAGTAGTGTATGCCTTATCATCAAAACTAGTGCCCTCGATATCGTGGTCATCTTGTGTTGTATCATCATCACCCTGGGGTCCTCTACATAAACCTCTACAAACTTGTCCAACTGGACAAATATGTGTTACCTACATCTACTACTCTACTAAATTGCTTGAAAGGGCACTCAATGAAGTAAGAGTAGATAACACTACTCGATGATGGAGAGACATTGGGGCAATTCGTGCAAGAAGTGGTACAAGAGGCTAAGGACATCTATGATTCCAAATATTATCACTAATCTTTGCCTTAGGCCTATTCTGAGGCATCCCTCCACCAACCCCCTTAAATGATCTAATATAAAAATAATTGGGTTTCAAACCCAATTAAAACTCAGCCCATAGTTTCTTAATAAAGTAGCTTGGCACCTCATGATTTGGTGTGGTGGATGGTCAAATACCATCCACTACTACTCCCAAAGATGTGCTGATATACATGGATGTGTGCACCATCTAATATAAATGTGAGGCTTCTTCTCACTAATCTCAAGACCCATGTTAGGGTTTATAAAATATTTCTCATTTAATTTAAGTTGATGGACCTCTCTATAAGATAGGCCATCAGAATAGAAGGAACACATGTTTTGCCTCCACAATGTAAAGCTATCAATGTCACTATCCAAATGCTCAATAGATTGTGCAATGCCTTGCATACTATTTGCAAAGAAAAGTAGGTGAGCGGGGGGGGCATGCACCTGTGTGGTAGGTGGTGGAGGAGGACTAGGTGGGGGTGGAGGTGGAGGTGGAGGTGGAGGGGGCGAGGGAGGGGGAGGGGGAGAGTCCATCAAATATTATCTGCATATATGTAAACAACATAAAAATTCACAAAATTACCATTTAATAAAATAAATCTAAAATATCAATTCTATAAATATACATAATTAAAACCATATCAATTTACATCTAATACATCTTTAACTACTTGAATATAACAAAAAGAGGGCTCATATATTTGGATTAACGAAACATTATGGACATCATAAACATACAAAATTGTACAAAGTATAGTAAACAAAACCTAATTTAACAAATTATATGAAATTAAATATCATCTTAAATAATATTGAAAATGAAGAGTAAATAAAAGTGAATGCTAAATGTCCTTTCTAGGAATCTAATTTAATCAAAAAAATAATAATTTAACAACAAACTCTAATAATAAATTTACTTTAATCTTAATCTAAACTAAATAGAACCATAACAGTAACACTAAAATAAATTTAAACACTTAAGAAAACTTTAATCTTAAGGCTAATTACACTTTATACCAAATCTAAGCCTAATCATAAAATAATACTCCAAAAAAACTGTTAATAAATCAACTTAAATGTGAATTCTAAAAATAACTGAATGATAAAATAGATTGAGTCATTACTACAAACCAAACTAAAATCTAAGACAATATGAATGGTTAATTTAAACAAAACAAAATAATAATCTAAAAAGATAGATAATAATGAAGAGGTGAAAGTGAGTAGAAAGGGACAAGAGGGATAAGAGGGTGAAGAGGTGTGTGTGTGTGTGTGTGTGTGTGTGTGTGTGTGTGTGTGAGAGAGAGAGAGAGAGAGAGAGAGAGAGAGAGAGAGAGAGAGAGAGAGAGAGAGAGAGAGAGAGGATCGATTAGAGTTACATTCAGAATCAATATTTTACAATTTCAATTGTATTGATTTTAATTTTTATTTATTTATATTTATATCAAATATATTGAATTTTAAATTTTAATTAATTTGAATTTATGATAAAGGTTTTGAATTTTTATTTTTATTTAGTATATATTTATATTAAAATTAGATTTAAATTGAATTTTAATTAATTATATATTTAAAAGTATATTTATTGCAATATCACTTTTTTTTAAATATAAATATCAAATTTATATATTTAATTTTAAATTTGATTTGGAAGGGAAACACAATTTATTGAAAATAACATTTTATAGAATTTAAAAGAGAATTTAGGTTAATGTCATAATTAGGGCTAAGGTTATGTTTATAACGATTTGGTTATGATTGTTTAGGATTAGGGTTTTAGTTAATGTTAGGATTAGAGTTGGCGTATGATTATAGTTACATTCATGAATCTAGGGTGTATAGTTAAAATTTTACATTTCTGAATCAAAATTTTAGAATTGGGCTTAAGATTAGAGTTACATTCATGAATCAATATTTTACAATTTCAATTGTATTGATTTTAGTTTTTATTAATTAATATTAATATCAAATAAATTGAATTTTAAATTTTAATTAATTTGTATTTATGATAAAGGTTTTTAATTTCTATTTTTATTTGGTAGATATTTATATCAAAATTTGATTTTAATTTTAATTTTAGTTAGTTATATATTTAAAATTATATTTATTGCAATATGATTTTTTTCAAATTTATAAATATCAAATTTATATTTAATTTTACATTTGATTTGGAAGGGAAACATGACTTAATGAAAATCACAAATAGAATTTAAGATCTATTCTAGGTTTATGTCATAAGTAGGGCTAAGGTTATGTTAAGGATTTGGTTATGATTGTTTAGGATTAGGGTTTTGTTATGGTGTCCACAACACACGCCCCATTTCTCACTAGGAATGGGGACCCTTTACTTTTTTTGACTCCCAGACTCATAGTTCGGGAGTTGGGAGAAGAAGAGTTTTATTAGACTTTAGAATTTTAGAATCAAATATTTGAAAAAATCACAAAAAAAGTAAAAAATTAAAAAATTAAAAAATTAAAAAATTAAAAAAGAAAAATTAAAATGCGCTGTTAAGGGGAGCGCATTCACCCCCAAAGGCCACGCGTGCGCGCTGCCAAGGGGAGCGCACACATGCGTTGCCACAAAGGGTTGCATGTCAAAGCTCCATAATACACTGGAAAGGGCCGCACATGGCATAACATGCCACCACACTCCAAAGGCACTGTGCATGCTTGCCAAGCCACCCTTTCACCTCCAATTTTGTCTGAGTAGCCATAAAAAGGGTTTAAAATATATCATTTTGTCTAAGTATCCATAAAAGGGGTTTAAAATATATCATTTAAAATATAAGTTGATGTATATTTAATTCCTTATACTTAAGATATATTTTAATATATGCGACGAATCTTTTGAGATAGGTTTTAGACCTCCCCAAGATAAGGTAAAGATTCTAGGAAATTTCAGGGCTTCAAAAATCTAGACTTAGCCAAAGTTTAGGGCTTCAGGATTTCAAATTTATCTAGATTTTAGGATTTACCTCTAGTTTTGTTTGAGTAGCTAGTGTGTCTTTACTATGCATCATTAACTCTACAAACTAATGTTTGCTTCTTTTGTAAGTAAAAATGGCATCCTCAACTTGTCGAGGTCATAACTTTTGACCTGTAGTTCAAAAATTAGAACCATTTACATTGTTGGAAAGAAGAACTGAAAATTGATTATTCAGTATTTAGAGACTGACGAAGGTTCCAACTTGAAATTTTGAGCAAAAGACCTCCAAAAAGGTCATTTAAAAATGCCAAGAAAAATTTGCGAAAAAATATGAAAAAGTTGCAAACATTTGATCGTCTTGGATAATCAAAATCACTTGATTTCTCGTCGGGAAGGATTGGATAAGTGGAGAGAAGAAAAAGGTCAAAGATACAGAGGTTGGACACATAAAGCAAATCAGGTTCCTCATCTTACGCAACTATTGGAGACAAGATTCAACACAGGTGCCTTGAGATTCTCGATTGAAGAAGTGGAGGGAGTGCAAGTTTATGAAAGTAATTGGCTATAAAGAGGGTGTAAGTCGTCAGAAAGGGGGATGGAGTGTATACAAAAAGTGATCTAAAACCTCATTTGAGAAAAACCCAGAAACAGTTTTCAAAATTGAGAACTTTGATTTTTTGGTGAATTGAGCTTTTGAGGTCTACAGGTCCATAGGTCCACAGGTTCACAGCTCCACAGATCCGTAGCTCTACAGCTCCACAAGTTCGTAGCCCTATAGCTCCTCATTTTTATGTAGCTCTACAATTTAGAGGTGCACCAACAATTGACTACTAGTTCCAAAAATAGCACTTTCCATGCATCAGGAGCACATTTTGATGACAAGTTAACTCTGACACACATCTAGTGAAGGGGTAACTTCTATTTTTGGTGACTCCATGCACTTCCACCTTGACTGATGGCTTCCTCCTACTTTCTCTCTCATGTTTTCTCTATTTTCAACATGTAAAGGGCTCATGCATCCAATTAATTAATAAAATATGGATGGAGTCCCTCTAAGCACCAGTTAGATTGTTAGTTTGTATATATTTAGTTTGTTTAAATGTTTTGAAAGCATTTTATTGCATCAAGATATCTCTCACTCTCAACACAAATTGAGGAGATGATTTCTTATAAATACCCTATTGTAAAATGTAAGAAGCGTCGCCGTTATTATGCAATAAAGTTATGCTTTTGGTGCTAGCATTCGAAGTGTAGTTATTCTTTCTTGAATGTGTCATTGTTTTGTGGATTTTATTCATGAGATTGTGATTGAGCCAAAGGTTTATTGTGTTGTTTCTAGTTGTGTGATCTTTTAGTTCTAGTGTTTGGTACAGATATATGAATTTCGTTGACGTAACAAGCTTGAGAAGAGATCACCCGATTGTGTCTACATAGCTTTTTGTCTCTCATGAGCACACTTTTCGTGGCCTTGCAATTTGATGAAGAGTGAAACATGATTCGATTTGTTAAAGATTCTTACTAACAATTGCATTAGTGGATTCTAGGAAGCGCTGCTCCTGTTTTCATTAGTTTCCTACAGATCTTTTTGAAGGTTTAACTCGCAACGTGTTGTGTTATGTAGCTTATGTCCATTTAGGAATTTCAATTTCAAGTCATTTGATTTCATGTTATTTGCTTTCAGTTTCGTTATTTGCTTTGCTAACCCCCTGTTAGAATAGGACCTCATAGTAGCTACATTGTTAGAGTTGCATTCATTGAAAAATAGAAAATACAAAAATATTGTTCTTTTGGTGTGATATTTTGAGACAACGAACATATTTACTTCAATTTCTAGATAAAATAGTTTTTAGAACCAGCAAAGGCCTCCTTGTGAACACTCACATTTATCTTCTACTGAGTGCATTTTGGTACGTCACAAGACAAATACTGAACCTTTGAGCGGATCCTTAAAAGTATTTTCTTTTCAAGAGAGGAATTACGCAATGGATTCCTACCGTTGACCTTGTGCAAAATGAATGCCCAACAGGTTTTAGTTAATGTCAAGATTAGAGTTGGGCTTAGGATTAGAGTTACATTCATGAATCTAGGGTTCAGCGTTAAAATTTTACATTCATGAATCTATATTTTAGAGTTGGGTTGAGGATTAGAGTTACATTCATGAATCAATAATTTTCAAATTCAATTGTATTGATTTTATTTTTCATTAACTAATATTTATATCAAATATATTGAATTTTAAATTTCAATTAATTTGTATTTATGATAAAGGTTTTAAATTTTTATTTTTATTTAGTAGATATTTATATCAAAATTAGATTTTAATTTTAGTTTTAATTTTAATTTTAATTAAAAATATATTAAAAATTATATTTATTGCAATATCACTTTTTTTTCAAATTTATAAATATCAAATTTATATTTAATTTCACATTTGATTTGGAAGGGAAATATGAATTAATGAAAATCACAAATAGAATTTAAGATCTAGTCTAGGTTTATGTCATAATTAGGGCTAATTTGTGTTAAGGATTTGGTTATGATTGTTTAGGATTAGGGTTTTAGCTAATGATAAGTTTAGAGTTTGGCTTAGGATTATATTTACATTCATATATACATGTATATAGCTCTAGATCATTTGATATAAAGGTAAATTACTTATATTATCTATTATTTAATATATTAAATTTAGAATTTATTTTAATACATAAAGATTGATTATTTAGTATTTAAAAAATAAAATAAATTCTAACTTGATTTTTTCATATAATGAACTATCAATTCTTACATGTGAACATATGTGAATAATTGAGAGACTGCAATACTTACCATTTTTTAATAAATTTAATAGATCTACATAAAATATTAAAACTACATTCAATTCAAACATATATACATCACCTTAAACCATGAGATTAGGGTTGCATGGTTAAGTTTTCAAAATAATATTTTAGAGTATGAGTTCATTAAACTTAGTTAGGTTTAGTGTTAGGCTATGAAAATGTGTAGCTAACAACATGGTTTACATTTACATTTAGGATGTAGTGCCTACATGGTAGGGTTAGGAATATAAATATGAATTTACTATGTTCTACAAACTAATTTATAATTAATTATTATCTAGTTGAAATTAATGTAAAACATCAATGTAATTATATGTAAAAACAAACTAAACATCTATCTAATCATTCATCACTTTACCTTTTATTAAAAAAATCAAAACATCTAAACTAATAATTTTTAAATAAACATCTACAAAATAAAACTTTTAATGAACATATACAATAATCTAAATATAAAACTATTAACAATGGAAATGTAGAATTTTATGTATTCGGAACTATTAAACATGCAAAAAATAATTATTATTTGATAGAATTATAAAGCCAAAAACTAAAAACAATGAAAAATAACAATAGAAAAAAAAGTTAAATACCTGGTAGAGTGAAAAATAGTAGCCGAGGATTAGTAGAAATTAAAAAATGGCTCTACAAGCTAAAATCAGGCTCCCATTCACAATGAGAGTGAAAATGAATTAAAATCAACAAAAAATTGAGTTTTATGCTTTTGCAAAATTGGGTACCCATTTTTGAAGAGGTGCAATTTTGCAAAATTGGATTTCGTGGAATTACGACCCAACTCCATGCATTCACCCTATGATTTTAAGGAAGAAAGTGAATTTGAAAGGTGGCCAATAGAAGTGGGCATGACATCAGTAAGATAATTAGAGCCCAAACTAAGATGATCAAAGCTAGAAAATTTGGTTTAGTTGATAGGCTATGTGTGGGAGCTTTGCTCCAAAAAAGATTATTTCTGTCATAAAAGTTATTTGTATATGTCAGATTTTTATTTTCAAATATATTTTATAAAAATCAAATTTTAGAACATTTTAGAAAAATCAAACTTGATTTTACAATGGTCATACTTTCTAATCCTAACTACAAGTGCAACTTTCTATTTTATCTTAATGCTTAAAATGCTATAACATGTTCAAACAATTTTGTTTGATGTGATTCCATATGTTGCAGGTGAAGATTTATGTTGCAGTTAACACTATGAAGAACACTATGCATTTATTCTTCACAAAATTAATGGCAGTTGATTTGGTTTTATAATTTCATTTATATAGCTATGGGAGTTTAATTAGCAGAGAATGAGCTTGTTGTGCATACGTAAAGTTTTGTTCATTTCTTTAGTTAATTATTGTCTTAATTTGTTGTCTAAGGAAGTTGTAGACTTATTAATAGGATATGCAATTTATATTAATTTTAGGTTGTACCAGTTATTTTGATGTACTGTATTCTTAATTTTGAAACAAAGTTCTATCATTAAGTTTTATTATTGTTATTTGATGGAGAATATTTGATCAGAGAACTTTTTTCTATTGTTGGTGCATGGTTTCTATAATAGGGATTGTATGTAAGGTATCAGGAGTCTCAGTGGTGCCAATGCAACAACAACAAACATGCAAACTACATCTTGTTGCATTAAATCTTTGGCTAGTTTCTTCAACTAGTTTGATTAGAACAAGAGTAATAACCTGCTAGGTCTGTGTTGCCTTTACTTGGACTTTTCCATCATTGCTACAGTTAACTACTCTATGTTGACTACTATCTTTTTGTCCAAAAAATTTCCAAACCTTTTGATAGGTGGAAGAGAACTATCTCCACCACAAGGAGCATTTTGATTATAAATAATGTCCTTTCAAATTTGAATTGATATCATTCAAAGCATTGTTCTTGAGCTAAGACTAAATATGTCAGTGCATGTGCAACTACACCATTGCATATCTATAATGATCCTTTGTTGTATTATGCTAAGTTATTATCATATTTAATAGAAACCTTATGTATGATAATAGGGTTTAACCTTCATTTTCTATAGTGAGAAATGGTGCAATGAAATAAGTATTAATTTTTGTGATTATCTTATGATGGCAAGAGTCATGAAAACTTTTATGATATTAAATAGTTTTGCAACACACTTATTTCTAAGTTAATAGGCTTTCTTTACCTAAAGTTCTAGAAAATTTAAATAGAACTTCAGAATCATTTTTATTTAAACTATTTTATTTCTTAGAAAACTAAAACTTATTGAATTGAGTAGGAATACTTCCTTAAAGTCTATTTTCAGCCAAGTCTATTGTTCTTAAAAACTATCAATTGGTTTGCTACTAATGACATGGTTTCTAAATTTGAAAGGAAACTAAATTCAAAGGGAATGGTTCCACTTAAATAATTTATTATGTGAATGCTTCCACTTCTTTCCATTGTTCTACATAAGACACAATTTGATCTATTTTGGACCGATGATGATAAATGCATGAAAAAGCTAAAGTTGACCTACACATCATTCTATCTATTGTTAGCTAAAGAAAATAAAATTAAGGTGTGTCTTATTTGAAAAAGTGGTACAAAAGCTTGACAATCAATTAATTTGAATGAAAGCATTGTATTCATTTACTAGGACAATTTTTCAATCAACTTTTTTTATATTATATATATTGAATTGATTTGATTTATAAAATTACTTTTTAATTGAATACACCTTCATTATTTTGTCTATTTATAAGATTTTTCTTCTTTTATGAATATGGAACTTTTTTTCATATAATTTATTGCTATTATACCTTTAGTAGCTATTCAAATATTTCTTGTTGTTTTTTTAGTTGTAACTTTATTTACAGTTATTCTAGTAATTGAAGTATTTTATTTAATATAAAATGTATGTTCTATAATAAAATAAAACATTTTAACAAAAAATTTACATTATTATTATACTAAAGAATGATTGAAAATATCTAAAGTTCTATTGATTTTAGCTAGCAATTTTTTTTTTTAAAACAAAATATTTACAAAATTATATAATTAATTCATTGAAATCATATGACAATATTATTACTATGCCAAAATATAGTACATCAACATCAGAAAATCTCTCAATGTTTCAACTCATATGCCTTCATATTCATCTTTAGATCCAAGCTATTTGGGGTGAGCATGAAATTACAACAATTACATATTGTCTAAGGTTAAATTTGTATTACATCCACCTCTTTGAATTTCCAACAGCAATAAACTTTTTACTATAAGTATGTTATGATTATGAAAGAGGTGTAAATAGATTTTAGTGGTTATCAAAATTAATTTAGGAGTAATAAGCATATGAATTTTCTAGGAATTTCATAAAAAAATAGTAGAATAAGCAATTGCACCTTGGTGTATAATAGGTACCCAAAAGATATATTCATGATCAATCACAAGAAACATATAAATAAAATAATGAAATAATAAAATAATGAAAGAATAATTTTCGCACCCTAAACTATAAATTCATAGTTTGTAAGGAGATTTGTCGAGCCACTTTATCCTATATAAAATTGATGACATAAGAGGGAAATCACTAAAACAATGCTATTGATTTCTGTTGAATTGGCCAAATTCAATGTTACAAATCTTTAAACAATTTTATTTTTTAATCAATCCTTGCCAAACTCATCAATATAACTACAGGGAAATATACCTTAAATTAAGAAGAATATGGTGGCCCTGAGTCAACAATTTTCCATTTTCTTGAGATTTAAATGGTGACTATGCCCCACTAATGAAATTGGAAAGCACCCTTAGGAATACAAAAGCACATTCTCATAGAGAGCTAGTTTTTAGTACGTAGAGTGTACATAGTGAAGCGAGCTTGATAATAAGGACACAGATAAGAGATATGATGATGTAGCCCTAAAACATCATAGGCATATGTCTCATTTTCTTGTTATCCATTGTATATTTAGTGTTTAGAAATCTTATAATATGCTTTTATCATAAAAAAAATCTATAAATTTAAAGTCGATTTTGTATACAAAATGCAACTCTTGGTTTTTTTTTTCTCTTAAATAGCTTAAAATTGGCATTTGTCTATATTTATTTTTGTTAATTAATATTTCAAAATATTTTATTAAATATATTTTATATTAATTTACCTTTTATTTTTTAATATTTTTTAATTTCTATTTTTTTCAGTCTTTTATAAGTTATAGTCTATTTTTTGATACATATTTTATCAAGAAAAGTATGAAGAAAATAAACACTTTCAAAGAATCATATGTTATGATGTATTTTACTATGCAGGAGGATGTCGGAGAGGACCCATAATGTCATCCATAAGATTATAGTATTGTAGTTGAAGATGTTTTACATACGAACCAAAATTCTACCATATAAATATTGGAATTAAGTACCATAATCAATATGAGATTCTTCGTGTCTTCTATTAGATTTAGTGAATATGAACTCATAAGTGTTGTACAAACATGTTGGTTAGCTTGTCAAAATATTGGACAGAAATAGAAGCTAGGGATTAGAAGTATTATAGGACATGGTCCTTAGGGTTTATAGGAATGTGAATAATTTAGCTAAAACTATATCTTCATATTTAACATCTAGACATGTATCAATTAAGACAATTGTTGCCACAATATAACTCAAATATGACTACAATAAATTCAATGTACAATAGGTCTATAACAAGTTCACAATTAAAATCTTTTCAATATGAAAAATTGAATGTAATAGAGTTAGATATGGGATTATATTCTTGAATTGACCAAACTATTTGACTTGTGTATTGAGGGTTTAGAAGCACATATAATAGAGGTATTAGAAGGATGTGCAGAATGAAGGATGTCTAAAAATAATAAGAGGTAACAAAATTGTAGTGGAAAGTAAAATTATTCTATTAATACAAAGTTACACTAAGATGGTGATAAGAAGGAATGATCCAAGGAATAATAGTATTGAGCTTATCTAGATACATAAATAACTCTAGAGCCATGCTTTAAACTAGGAACTTTAGCTTGGATATCATAATTGATCAGCATTAAAAATTTTGCACATATTATTTACATCCACAATTTAATAATAGTTTGACTAGTTTCTATCCAAACATATACCTCAAATATTTCAAATCTTTAAATATTCTTCACTAATGTGTATGTCCACATGTATCTACAATTATCCATGGTACCAAAATTAATATGAATGGATCGCTATATTTTTCATAAATAACTACTAAAATAGTTCAACTACATCTCACAAAATTTCTCCATCCTTTATGTTTTGATGGTTTTCTATAACTAACTATTAATTGATAAAGGTAAGGAAAGTGTGTAGATTTGAACATATCAATTACATTTTGTTGCAAAGCCTCAACAAATGCATTTAGTTATATATAAAATAGTCAACACATTCCATCATATTTAGGCATTTCACTAAACAATTTACATGTTTTGTTAATGATCCCACCTTTGGCACATCCTTCTATACTAACATGCTATTAAACAATTTGGAGAGACAATTTTTTTAAAAAATATTGGCATGCCTTCTCTATACTTACAATTTCTACTTGTTTTTGCATACATGAAGTAGGGAAATTGTAACTAAAAGATGTAAGGAAATTCCTTTATCAATTTTATGATGTAATCATTGAAATGGATACTATATTTTAGAGCTCTCATTTTTCAGATAGGTTAGGAGCACTTTTGCAAATTTTAGGAGGGGTTTTGCATATGTACATGCCCATTAAATCTGGTTGAAATGTTTTTTTTTTTTTGATAAAATCATTTTGTGCATATCCTATAATTCAAGAATTTTACGAAGCCATATTTCTTTTAAGAATCAAATCAAGCATTTTATAGGAATGTCCAGTAGAGAAATTCCAACTACTTTTTGACAATAAACAACTTTCTATTCTAATTCTATGGATGCCTCTCTCTCACACTCAATTCCTATCTCCTTGTATATCCATCCTTGCCATTCTCTCTCTCTCTCTCTCTCTCTCTCTCTCTCTCTCTCTCTCTCTCTCTCTCTCTCTCTCACACACACACACACACACACACACAATCCTTCATATCCACTCTGTTGGTCTGACTTTTTGTGTAGTAAAAGTTTTCAGTTAAATCATAGAAAAGTCAAATGTTCTATTCCTAAGTGAAGCATAGGGTTTTGGATAAATCATCCATAAGAAATAATCGTCATATAAACCCTATATCATCTCTATTCATAAATTGTCGAGCGCAAAATTTTGAATTTTCACAAGAGACGAATATGCTGTCATATTCCTTTTCCTTTCTCCCGGGTTACCTTTCTTCCTATTTGTCCCAACCGTTAGATCCGACTAGATCTACCATTGGCGTTACCTCGCTATGACAAGTTGCATGCTTATTAAGTATAGTGAGATAACGAGTATTGAGTATTTTAAGCGGCGGGACCGTAAAGTGAAGATGCGGCGATCGGAGATTTTCTTATTAAATGATTTATTGTGTAGG
Organism: Cupressus sempervirens; assembly: GCA_028749045.1. Taxonomy (NCBI): domain Eukaryota; kingdom Viridiplantae; phylum Streptophyta; class Pinopsida; order Cupressales; family Cupressaceae; genus Cupressus; species Cupressus sempervirens. The sequence continues at coordinate 381,809,927 of CM053786.1, forward strand.
TACACTTTGCAAGTTACCGTCCAAAAGGGATAGGGACCCACTAGCATATCTGACATCAAAGCCAGAATGATGGTTTTTTCGGACATTCCACCACCTCGCTATCAAAAAATTCAAGCATTTCACTGTTAGCGAAGTAGCGAGGCCATGTGAAAATCTGAAAATGATGACATTGCATCTTGCTTGTATCATAATTACACCAGGTGGCATGACCAGTCATAAATACCATTGTCAGAATCAGTTTTAATTAACAGAAGTGATTGCGGGGTAACCCTTACATTTTTCAGCACGGAATCCTTTTAAGTGCCGGAGCTCACTACCTCACTATCAAAAAATTCAGGTGCTTCACCGTTAGCGAGTTAGCGAGGCCTCATAAAGTGGTAAAAGATCGGCAAGATCTTTGATGACGTGGAATGACAGATGACTATGATAAATTTTGACATGTGTCAACTATACAAAGATCCGATTCTCATTAATACCTATATGACTGAATGTACAAAAAATCTTGAACGTCAGCTTGAAGTGGATCAACGAAGCTCGCTACCTTGCTATGACAAGTTGCATGCTTGTTAAGCCATGCGACATAGCAAATATAAATCAGGAGATCTTGTGTTTCTTCTTCACCTTTGATTTGGTAAGTGATCAATGGCTGTCATCTCCTCACTATGAAGAGTTGCAAGGGAGATAATTATAGCGACATAGCGAGTTGGGCCCGCCGTCTTCTTTCTTAAGAATCCCTGTAGCATATCTTTCTATCATTTCTTGATCTGATCAACGATTGTCGCCGCTTCGCCATGGCAAGGTGCTTGTTCTTTATGCATAACGAAGTAGCGACATGCTGACACGTGTTCTCCGTCGTTAGTGGGTCCAAATGTAAGCGCCATCAAAGAAAGAATTCTATACGTGGCAAGTTCTCATTGGGTAAAATGACTGACATAGAAAATATAACTCTTAGTTGTTCTCTCTGTACCGCATGATTGTAGTATCTTTGAAGATCGACAGCGCAGTTTTAAATGAAAAATGTAGTGCCACTCTCTGTATTAACTAGACAAGAAAGCTTCGTCTGTGGGGAAAAATAGAGTATAATATAGAGAGATTTCATCAGTTTCATTTCATGCGAGAAAAGATTTGGAGCCATTCTTGTGCAGAAGCCATTACTGAAAGAAAAGTGTGCTAAGGTTTGATAAAAATTGTCAAGTTGTCTGTTCGCAGAAAATTTGTAGGAATACAGAGGAGAAGTGAGACAAAATTCAAGTAAGTAAAACTACCATCATCTTCGTGAGCTTTTAAGTTCTAAAAAGATAGCCCAAGATGCCTCCGAAGAAGGGATTTATAGGTGCAATAAACTACTTGGATAGAAATGTGCATGATGATTTGCTTGAGTTACTTCCTGAGTCTACTATAGAAACGGTGCAAGTTAAGAGGTTAACCTCACTGAACCCTAGGCTAAGGATAGCCGATGGATTGTATGATAAGGGTAATTGGGTTCAGGATGCTCAAACTTCTCAAACTGGTTTGAGTTTATTCAAAAAATGGTTTGTGGAAAGGAAGTTATATGCCCCTCATGCCAATATATGGAATTTTGATCTTGGGAAGCTTGTTGTCCCCAGTGTGTTTATGGATTTTGACCTGCTTGAAGCTATAGCAAAAAATTATGACCAAGCCACTAAGGAGTGAGAAGAATGGATGGTGAGGCTTTAGTTACCATCAGTCTCGAGGAGATTAGGAAGGCTTTCAGTCTGGGACCTCTCACCATGTATCATGTGCCCATTAATTTGATAGAGTTAGAAAAAGAATATATATCCAAAAGGGATATAGTTAGACAGGGTGCACTGAAAGCCCACATAGGCCAGATTGGAGGCCTCCCAACCATAACATCATCTTCTAAAGAACCATTCAATAAATCATGCTTTAATGCTAGGGCAGTAGAGATATATAGGACCCTGTGCAGAGTCTTCGGAGAGGGCGAAGAAGATTTTATTCTAGTGAGCTTCATGTATATGATCATCCAAATCTCCTCTTTTGGTGTGGAAATAATTTTTGATTTTGCATCTTACTTGGCTAATGAGATTCACCAGGGATTGGTGGGGATCGCAAAGGGCAAGGTGGAAAAGGTTTGGGGTCAGTAATCCTTATTGATGCATATGTTTCTTTTTAAAGGGGCCACTTATTTTGGTAAAGAAATGGTTTTAAATAGGGAACAAGAGGGGGAGGCACTGCCAGTCCAATTATGGAGTGCAGACATGACTTTGGAAGCAGAAAATGCTAGCTTTGTTAGATTTGATAGGCACTTTGCCTCCAAACTAAGATGCTTCATATTGAGTGATAATCCCAGAATCCCTAAGGCATTAATGCATCTTGTTGGGCCTATGGACAAACCCCATAATCTAAAAGTTTCACATAATTGGGGTGATATTATCCCATATTTAGTCTCAACTGTCATCAGGGTCTATGGATTCAAAGGAACACCCCATGTACTACCCTATCAAGTACCTTTAAAGGTAGGGATAGCTGAATTTTTGTGGCAGTTGGGAGGAGTGGAGGAGGCCTTTTTGCACAAAAGGGGGACATGATCAATTTTTCCTACTTGCACTATAGCCCACCAGTTTGTGATAACTAATGAAGGGTGGATTTTTCTCCACAAAATTTTGGATCAATATAAGATGGCAGTGTCTCATGCTCATTTTTGTGATACAGAAGGTTTCTTTAACTCTGCTCTTAGATTTAGAATCAAGCTTCATCCAGTTCAGCATCAATTCTATTTTCCTGAAGATGTAATAAGAAATGAATATTCTCTCCATGAGCAAGAAATAAAGAAAGAAAAATGGAGAGTCTATTCAAAATTTTTGGAATTCATTAATTGTTTTGACAAAGATTATAGTCCTCTTAGTAATGTTGCAACCAATGCAGATAAGATAAATAAGCTCATGAGTACTTTCTCTGAGATAATGGAAGTAATGAATGAGAAGAAACAACATTTTATTGATTCTTTTCCAAATAAAGCTAGAGAGGTCATGAGAAAATTGGGTTTCACCCCCAACATTGGAATGGGTCCACTAGTGGTACGAAAGAAGATAGGATATACTATTGTTCGGCAGCAGGTGCCCATTGTACACAAAGAAAAATAGATAGTTGAATCCACTAGTACTGTCTTGGAAGAAAGACCCCCTGAACCTTCTCCCAAAAGAAGAAAAATAATAAGGGAGGAAGAATCCCCTGATGAAGGTTACTCACCTTCTCAAACCCCAATAAGAATTGAGGAAGAACAACTCACCAATGAGCAATTCGAACAAATGGGGTCACAAGGAGAAATTTTTGTTACACAAGCAGAAATTGATGAAGGGAACCCCTAGGAACCTCCTGTGCCAAGTTTTGAATTAACTATAGCAAATTTTAGAGGAAGGGAATTGGACCCTATTTTGGAACAAGCCAGTCAGCATTTTTTGTCTGATAAGAGTTTTGTAAGATCTAGGGCTTTCCATCAGTTTGCATGGAGGGTAAACATGTACATTTTTTAGCAAAGGTGTAAGAATATGAAAATAGAACATCCAGAAATGGATGAGACCTCCATTCAAAATCAAATAAAGGAACAAATGGTGCAAGAGTTCCAAAATATAACCCCTGATGAGGGTAGACAGATGGTAAAAAATGCTAATGTTTTATTATTGCCCAATTGGGATATTGCTGATGCATTAATTTTTAATTCTGTATCAAATAATTTAGGACTCCAAGATCCAAATAAAGAGGAATTCTTGGGTATAGCATTCAGAAATGATCAAGCTGCCCTTGTTATGTGGTCCCTGAGAAGAGGATCTAGGACTACTTCTTCACAGCCTGATGATTCAGGACTAACAGGGAGTATCATTGTAAGGAGAGTTGCTGATACTTCAAATGTACAGGCAGCCCACATGAATGTGGATTATTCTAAATTTGCCTTGGCTACTGCAGAAAGAGAAGAGAAGGAAATGATTGATATGCACAATAAATATGAAATAGTGGTGGATGCTTATAATCAAGAGGTAAAAAGGAGAATTGAGCTGGAAAACAGGGTATCTCAATTGGAGAAGGTACTTGGAAAGAGGAAAGTGGGAGAATCCAGTACACTGAGAATTGCATATCCTCCACAATCATCTGTGGGATTAACCCCTATTATTGAGATACCTGACACCCCTGAAAGACCCCAATTCTATACTGCAGAGGAATTTGAAGCAGAAAAAACCAAATTACATGAGTGGTAGATAGAATTTAGAAATCAGCAGGAAGAGAAATGGAAGCAGGGTGTGACATATTTGAGGGATAAAATACAATGGTCAACTTTTTATGATCAGTTGACAAGGATTGTAACCCTCATGGATGAGTTGAATAAAGAAAAGGATGGACTAGATTCTCTTGCACAGAAATGGAGACAGAGAAATAATGATGTTACAATTATATGTATATCTACAGTCCAAATGCCTTATCATCAGGTTGAAAAGATTTTTGATTTATTGAATAAATTAGATAATTTTGAGAATGAAAGAGATTCTTTACAGAGAAAATTGATACTCTATTTTTCAAAATATCTTGCTAAAAAATTCACCCTATTTCCTTGTGCTTTAGATCTGTTGATACAGTAAAGAAAAAAGAAAAATGGAAAAAGGAAATGGATGAATTATTAGATAACAGAATAATAAACATCATCAGTGAGACTGGCCATTGGTTTTGGGCAAAGACAAACGAGGAGCTGGTAAAAGTACAATTTTATTATACTGCTATAAGAAAAGAATTTGATGATTTAGAGGAAAATGCAAATTCTTTAATAAAGATACAAAGAGAAACCCTAAGTTTTGATTGGCCAGATGATGATACTTTTAATAGATGGAAGAATCAGTTTAGTGAATAGACATCAGGAGATAATGAGGAAGAAGATGTAAGAGTAATAGTTACTTTTGTAATCAGAAATGATGACATGGAAAATCCCCAGGTTAAAGTGAGTTTGCAGGTAACAGAAGATGATACATCACTTACAAACCTCATGGGTATGTACTCTGAAGATGAAGAATGATTGTAAGATCAGATCACAACAACTAAGAAGCATAACAGAAAGGGACCCGCCAAGAAATGTTGTTGTAATTAACCTTTCTGTTATTTTTGTTTTTGTCTTTCTAAAGAAGGACACCTGTCACCTTTAGCCTGAAGCTTGTTGCATCTCACACTATTTAAGTGAGATCCCAAGGCTAAAGAAGGGTCTGAATTCTATTTTTACTAAGTATTGTGCTTAGTTCTATTTTTGGTCCAAACTTTTGGAAAGCAAGTTTGTAGTATACTTTTCTGTCAAAATTTCTGAGGTATAGATGAATGTAGAAAGAACTGTGCTTCTTTTCTGAAGGTCTTTCTGGGTCTATTGTAAAGGATATACCATTTTCAAAGGAAATGAATACAAATTATGAACTATCCCCATATCTGTTCTTTCTGAATTTTGTCTCCTTTTAAATACTTAGCTACCTTGATGTTGTGTGAGTAAAAGCTTATGCAATTGATTGCAATATAGTAAGGTTGTACATCCATTTGTTATTGCTGTTAATTCAATGGATTAAATAAAGGCTCTGATGAATGTGATGAGGTTTCTTAGGTGTTAAAAGGGTTTTTGAATGATAAATTCTGGTAAGAATTGCTGATAAGAATTTGTTGCAAAGCAAGAAATTAGATCTAAGAATTTACTATATACTCTGAACCCCCAATGGATTAGGCACTGATCGAAAGTATTTCAGCCAAAAGAGAAGTATATTATGACTGGTTTTTTCAAAGTACATCATAAAATCAATTTTTACTTTTATTTCCTGTTAGATATTCGAAGTTGGCCAACACTTGCCTGCATGGATCGTTTTAGCCTCATTTAGCCATTGTTGTTGGAAACATCTACAGAGTTATAGAAGATTTCTTGGCCATATCTGTTCAAGGGATGTGTTTATCAATTCGGTAAGATTTACGTATATGTTTGAGGATTTAGAGATGAGAATCAAAATGAAACTAAGAATAGTTCTCATATAATTGTTCCATTTTTGACCATCCTCGGGTATACCCACCCTGGTTTTTACAGAGCCAAAAGAGTAGAAAATCGTCTAAGGTTTTGTTGAAGTTGGGTCTTAGTACTTTGCATATGCAAGTGATAATAAGAATTGGCTATTCTTTAGGTTGTGTATGTACTGATATCTAGGTATTAAGCCTTTTGTCGCTTAGTAGTTTTAGCACTGTTTTAACATCATAATAAAACTCCAACACACTCATTGTTGTGCTATCTTCATTCTATCCACTTTGTCTCTTGGACTATATCTATTTTATCTATGCTCTTTCTCACTCACTCACTCTCCATCCTCCTCCTCCTCCTCCTCCTCCTCTCTCTCTCTCTCTCTCTCTCTCTCACACACACACACACACACACACACACACACACACACACACACACACACACAATCCTTCATATCTACTCATTGTCATGATATCTCCATCCTATCCACTATGCCTCTTGGAATATATCTATTGTATCCATGCTCTTTCTCACTCACTCACTCACTCACTCTCCATCCTCCTCCTCCTCCTCCTCCTCCTCCTCTCTCTCTCTCTCTCTCTCTCTCTCTCTCTCTCTCTCTCTCTCTCTCTCTCTCTCTCTCTCTCACACACACACACACACACACACACACACATAAAATCCTTCATATCTACTCATTGTCATGATATCTCCATCCTATCCACTATGGCTCTTGGAATATATCTATTGTATCCATGCTCTTTCTCACTCACTCACTCATTCTCTCTCCATCCCATCCTCTCTCTCTCTCTCTCTCTCTCTCTCTCTCTCTCTCTCTCTCTCTCTCTCTCTCTCTCTCTCTCTCTCTCTCATGTGCATGCTTGGTACACTGGCCAAAAAAAATCCTTTCTTAGCAACCAACATTTCCAGCTTAGTAGTACACTCTTATTCTTTATCTTTTAACTTCACAACTTCAATTTTTTCTTACCAATAAATTTAACTGACTTTCTCATATTTATTTAACTTTTCATCAAATTATGTAAAATAATCAAACCAATGTCACCTTGTAAAATACTAATTCATCAATTACCCATTTCAGCTTAAACACTTAAGGGAAGTATTTTTGGGTGGTACAAGTTTTCCAATGACTTAAGATACACTTGTATCAAATTTAATCACATTGATAGAAGAGTACTTGGTACATTATCCATAATTTCTCATTTCACTTATTCATAATTTTTGCATAGCACAAAATACCATTGACATCCATATTTCCAATTAGATATTCCCATGATCATATGTAAACATGTAAAATACACATTTCAACATCATATTTTCTCATGAGATAATAAAATCTACCATGACTTAAATTCGTACAAAATTATAAAAATGACACATTATGCCAACTCTTCTATTATTAAATCAACATACATGTTGTTCTAATTAAGGAAGAATGATAAAGTTTCATTTCACATATTCATTAGTCATGAAAGATATTCAAATATAATCACTGTAAGGGGGTCCAATTTGTTTACACAATGAAGGATGTGAAAAATAGATAAAGCATCATCCTTTTCAAGTATAATAAATCTTGAAACTAGATACATTTATCATAACATTAACATTTTTTTAAATACATATTTTAAATCTTAGCAAGTTAAGGGGAAACAATTTCTCTCAAAAACAAGAAAATGGAGAGATTGTACACAATGCATCAATAATAGTTGAAGCACATGAAATATATTCATCTAATCATTTATGAAATCTCTCCTAAGTGGAATTGCCCCTTTATCATCCTTATTTATGCCTCCAAATTATAAATCATGCACATGTACCTCCTTAACCAACATATTTTGATGGTCACACTTCAAATAAATAGTAAAGAGAGGAGAATTCTATTTTCATTTATGATTATCCTTATTAAACAAGCCTTCATTTAATTTTTTTGGATAACACTTGAACTATAAACTTTTAAACATAATCAATCATATATCTTTTGCATATGATATCACATTAATAACTCTATATAATAACAAATAAGAAAACACATGGAGTTAATTTAGCAAACCCTAAATAATTCATAATTAACAACAACGATATGGAAACAACATTAACTAGTGATCTCAATGTTGTATCCTAGGCTCTCATATGAAATGCAATGCCCTATCAAAGAACTTTAAGCATGAGGACAAAATTCACACTAAAATAAAATATATCTCAAATGGCATTCATTACTTCAAAGATATAATATTAAATTAAAAAACTTACCTATCCCTCTTTCATTACATTTTCATTTCCATTAAATTATATATTCAACCACGTCTCTATATTATTGATTTGTCTACAATACATCATGTCCACATCTCCTTTCCACTCACAATTTTAGCTGTGGACAACTAAATCATGTCACAATATTATACCATACAAGTAACACAAGCAAGAAATATTGTAACATTATTTAATTTTCACAATACACTACCATATAAAATAGTACATGAGGACATCATGTGTATTGGAATTGACATGAATGCCCAAAATTTTCTACAATTCTTCGTTGTAAATTGTTCATGTCCATAAGTAACCTTTCTAGATTCAGAAGTTTACTGAGTACTTAGATTCATATGTTCCCCTCAACTTCATTTGAGTCTACAAAGAGAGAATTTGAAAAGTGGCCGATAGAAGTGGGGAATCTGGGGATGATTACTTGGACCAAATCAAGAATTTCCAAGCTAAAGCCACTACTTCTGTTGATTCTCAGTCAATGATAGTAGTTTCAATTGCAATTGAGTCAGACGCTCAAGTCAAGTCATGGTGTCTTAATATTTATCAAGACACTCAAGTCAAGTCACGGTGTCTTAATATTTATTAGTAGTATAATTTTCTTTCTGCACGCAAGAAGACTAATTAGCTCACTATCATACCTAGTTAATTGCTTGGAAAATCCATTGAGTTTCCAAATCCATTGAGTAAAGACATGCAAATTTTTTCAGCCAGATTTCACTAGTCAATCAAATTCAGATGAATTCTAAATCTCAAGCTCAACAGCTAATTAGTTACCTCATTCTATGAAAACCATTCATTGATTCTAATTTGCATATCAGTTTATCTTTTCTTTCTAAAATACAATTGTTTTTAATTTTTTTTGATATTTTATATTGATAAAGATTATATTTAGAGATTTTTTAAGATCAGTTGTCAATAGAAATTTATAAGAAATTTTATTATAAATGATACAATATCATATCTCCTTAAAAAAGGCTATCTAATTCTTACAATGTTTTAATACTTTTTAAAATATCTATCTATCAAATAATTTTAAGGGGAAAAAGAGTGCAAATCCAATTAAGATATAAATCAAAATAACTCATATCCATTGCAAATCATGAAACTATTACATTTGAAATATTAAATAAAATATCCTTACTCTCTAATGGTGGGGTAAAATCATAACTATTCTCTATTGAAAATTGGCAGTTTACATGTGTTTACATGTGCTCTTCTCCTTGATGTTCACTATTTTATTTTTAACCATTCTTTGTTAAATCTATAGATGAAGTTTCCAACTTCAATCATTGAACTATCATCTACTCTTACAATTGAAATATAATGCTCATCTACTTAATGAGCATACTAGTTTTAGTGCTCCAAGTCCCTCTCTAACATGAGTATTATATGTTTATAGAATAATGTAGAGTTAAAATTAATATTATGGAAGAGTATTTCTTGTATTAGTTTAATTAATAAAAACTTAGATTTATGATTATGCATGTTCAAACATGTATGAAAATCACACAAATTCAATATATACCTCTTGAGTTATATACTAGTATGCTAAGTATCATGTATAACAAAAAATTAGGATCATAAATAACAATGATATATCTTCTATTAATTGAACTTAAATTATTTTAAACTAAAATATTGGTGTCATCACATTATTGATAATGAATGCATATCTTAAAAAGAATTTTTAAAAACATTGAATAGTCCCTCATCATCTATATCTCAACTTGTTGAATTCACCTCCCTTAACTTTAGAGTTCTATCAAGATAATAGTTCTACCCTTATGATAGAAAATATTACTATTATCAAAATATTCACTTCCAAATTATTTGAAATACTAATAATATTGCACAAAATGCTACATGAAAGAAAAGCTTAATCAACAAGTTTCTTGTGTATAATTTGAATTAGGCATCCATCTTAATACAAATTCCAATAGGATGATTACACATATATCTAGAACATATCTTGATTAACATGGTTCTACCTATGTTACAAAACCATCCATGCACCAAGAGAAACAAAAAGCCTTATTAAAAGTTTATACGGTAATGCAAAACTCCTATGATACCATTTGATATGATGATATGTTTTATCTGATACATTATTGTAAGGTTATATAAACATTATAATTGATAAATATCTTTACAATATAATAGACATAGGATCCTTGGATCTTTATCTATCAATTATTTTTTAAAGACATTTCTTAACATGTTCCCTTTAAGTTGGAATATCAAAGTTTAAGTAGAAATAATATTAACCCATAGTTGAAGCTAATAATTTCTCTTTAAACTATAGACCTTTAGAGAAATTAGTCAAGAATCATTTAATAAAAAGAGAGAAAAAAAAATGCTATTTTTATGACTATAGTATCATGTATTAAATTTAATGGGGGGTTATTGTGTACCAAAAAGTGTGGTCACTTTTATAAACCATTATATTTGAGATATCCAATGGATTTGAATCCCTAAATGGTACCTTATAGCTTCCTATTGATATCATACAAGAATCTACTAGATAAGTTAAAATGACTCTCAAATGGAGTGAGCAAGACACATGCAAGGTGCATTATGAAATAGAAGATTCAATGAGATGTTGAGAAATGAGTTTGCAAGCATCGAAAGAGCTCCATGAATGCACGCATGAAAAAGAAAAGTAAGCTAAATGGTATGCAAGAGAGTAAGTAAAATCTAAACTAGAATCTATGAAATATTACTATGACATTCTAATTAAGCTAGATTGTGAATGCTAAATGTAAGAAAGGAAACAACAACTAGGTTGGAATGTTAATGCAAGATCTTAAAAATGCAAATGAACATGCGACAAAATAACACTAGCACAAGTCAAATGATATTAAGAGTGAGGAGAGAGCCTCATTTTAAAGATTTTAGAAATTAGTGGAAGGTAAATACTAAGAGGAAAAAGAATGAGCAATGGTAGAGACTAAATCCTTGTTCTGGTATGATCTCATGTCTCAAGAGGCAAAAGAAGTGGCTAAGATTAAGATGCAATATAATGAGTGGTAGATATAAAGAGGAAAAACCCCTTTCTAAAAAGTCAAAAGGTTTCACCCATTCAAAAGTGCACTCAAGAGGTGGGATTTTTCTTTTATTTTGAAAAAAAAAATTATGTGTGCCAAGGATGAAGGATATTTTTTATTTAATTAATTACATCATGCACACTTATAGAGAAAGAAATCTTTGAGTTGATTATCTGGCTAATTAGGGTACTTATGGGGTTTATATTAACTCTTTTCTTTCCCCAACTTGGTTAATATTATGAAAAAAGAATATGTTTAGAATAATGTTGAGCCCTTCTCATATATTTTTTGATAGTAAATCACTACTTCTCTACAACTTCACATGTTTTTACTTTTATGGATCTCACTTGTTCTTTTGAGATATAATATGTAGTTCAGGGTCTTGGATTGCACTTCCATCAGATGGCTTTCTAATATCATGATCTTAATTAGATTTTTGGATGTAAATCAATGATGGAAACTTTTATGATAGTTTTTGGCTTGGCTCTTGGTTTTCTCTCTGACACCAAACAATGAATTGTATTCATATGAGTTTTGGGCTCTTTGTAATCACATTATTCTCAATTTGGGAATCACAAGGACAAGATTTATTAGTATTGTTAGATACTCTCTCTTGATCTAGTCTTTCTTCTTCTACATCCTTTTTGTATCAGGCAATGACAACAACCTTTTCTTTTCTAGTTCTTTTCTCTAGGAGCTATTTTTGAGCCAGTTATTATTCATATAAATATAATGTTTCATTGAATGAAACAAATTGGGACATGTTCTTTTAATCAAATAGACTTAGGATAAAGTGGTCAAACTTTAGGATATAATGGAATAAGTGATTAATATAATGTTTCACCAAATGAAAAAAAAAATTGGGACATGTTCTTTTAATCAAATAAACTTAGGATAAAGATGTCAATCTTTAGGATATAATGGGATAAGTGTATGTAATGATTTGATCAAGGACTAATGATTACTAATTTATGAAAAAATTATTTAATGCATAATAATGGTCTAGTATTTGATTTAAATACTAAGAAAGTGAGCTAAAAATTTTCTCAACCAAAAATGGGTAATTACATTTTCTCCTCTTTAAGTTAGTCTATGAGCAACATATTGAGTCAAAGAATTACTATGATAAAAAACTGTTGATATGAAGAAATGAGTTGTTCTAAGAGATATTGACTCTAAACTTAACCAAACAAATATTATCAAGACTGGTTGATAGGATAACAAGATCTAAACCTAATCGAATGGAGATTAAGAAGACTAATTATGAATTTGATTGAACATGAATTAGAAAGATACTTGAATGTATACTTTGATGTGATGATTAAGTTTGATAAGACAATATTAGAATTGATGTGATGCAGTGAGAACTAATATGCCCCTAATTAGATTAAGAACCTTCTTTGAGCAATTAAATTTAAAATGATAAAATCACTCATCTAAGAGATCAAATAACCTCAACTTGATTTGAATCAATGAAGCTAGGATGCCCTAGTGATGATATCCAATTTGTAGATTCAAAAGATTTATGATAGATTATTCCTACCCCCTTGGAATCAAAATCAAAATGATATAGAGGAAGTGCATAAATGAGATATTTTTTATCAAATCAAGATAATATAGGGTCCAAGATGATTGACAATTGATTTAGAGATATTTGATGAGAATTTATACCAAGGTTGACCACATAACGAAAAGAATTTTCCCTAGTTTGATTAAGTTTGATGAAGGATTGATCAAGGAGATATAGCATTAGAATTTAGCCAAATTAAGTGATTATGAAGAAACATGATTAATCTTTCCTGCAATGGTAAGCCTCATAAAAGAAGTCAGTTGTTCTTGATGAGAAGAAATTTAAATTATAAATTTGACAAACATGATGAATTCAAATTTTGATTTTGATTTTAAGCCCATAAATGGATCCAAGATGTCAAAATTAGGTAAGGGTGCAAAATTTGAGAACATTTTTTTCTATGTCAAAATCTATATAAGGGGCCTAAAAGGGTAATTTTCAAATCATTCATCAATTCCTTCTTCAGTCAGTGTATAGCCTTTAAGAGAAAAAATGGAAGTACCTTTAATAAGCATAAGCAGCTCTCCTAATATTAATAAGCATAAGCCATAAGCCATGAATAGACATGCCCCTTTTAGGGGCATGTCTATTTGTTAATACATATTATAATAAATATAACCACAATTATATATAATATTATATTATTTTTCTTATATAATAAACACAGACACATAACTATATCTCATAGATAATTATATATAGGTTTATCCAATTGAAGCTACCACACTTCAATATAAGAATATCTTTGATCAGAAGATATTCATCATTTTGATATCACATTTGATATCATGACACTAGTATAAAAACAACAATATGTTACTAAATAAACTACTAAAATTTGTAGATATGCGACTAATTTTGATCGCGTGACTAATGGTAGTTAATTGCCAGACATTTATCTCCCAACCAAATTCATGACTAAACGATTTTAATCATTGATTATGTCATTGATTTAGTCATTTATTGTTGTTACTTGGTAGTTGATATGGTAGTTTATTTGGTAATTTCAGTAGTTTATTTGGTAGTTTATGTGGTAGTTTATGTGGTAGTATATTTGGTAGTTGATTTGGTAGTATATTTGGTAGTCAATTTGGTATTTTTTGGGTAGTATATTTTGTAGTGTATTTGGTACTATATTTGGTAGTATATATGGTACTAAATTTGATAATATATTTGGTATTTTATTTGGTAGTTTATTTAATCATTAATTTAGTCATATTAGGGCACGATGGAATTGAACCACCATCCTCCTACTTATAAAGTAGGTGCTCATCCATTGAGCTAGTACCCTTTAAAGAAAAATGAAAAAAATTGACAACATTGTCTTCCCATCGTTAGATCTACCATGATCATGGTCACTGTAACATGATATACTCTTCTCAAAGAACACAAATTTTAGTTATTATGAAAAACAATAATCTAAATCTTTATCAATAACAATTCAAAAAATTTAAATTCTTCTATTCAAGCATTTTAAAATTACATTTCATGTTAATTACACTTCTCTAAATTATTGTAGTGATAGACTCTTATAAAATATAATTTGGAGCACTTTGGCTACACAAAAGTCTTGTTTCTTGTCCTAACTTCTCAAAAAAAGATACAAATGATTATGCAATTTATGTCAAGAAAATAGACCTTTGCATTAAATAAAAACATAAAACCCCATTAAAAATTACATCAAACCAGCTATTTCTTATTTTCATAGTCTCTGCAATAATTGAGACTAACTTGTGTGCATTGCAAAAATAGAGTCACTTGTTGTAATGACAAAATGTAATTGCCATAATAATACCAATGTCAAGAGCATGCAAAAGTCACATATGGTGGATGTACAGAGGACATGTTGAACTGTGTCAATTCTTGCCATGACCTAAGATATATATATTTTTACGTTAACCACCAATTAAATTTAATAACTTAAATATTGAATACCAACTAATATTATTTACTAACTAATTCAAACTATCTCTACCATACCCTTACTAAATAACATTACCTACTAACAATATTTTACTAAAAATTTATCTACATACCTACCTATCATCATATTACTTTATTTCAACAATCTCTCACTCCAATTTAATTTTACAATTATCTCATTCCATTTACAAAATTCATTTGCACATCCCCTAATTAATAATTCCATTCTATCACTAATTTTTACATGCCAATACATATACTTACTAACTAATAACAAATCTATTTCTACTAATTAATTAATTAATAGCAAGTAACAACCTCACTATACAACTATACCACTAACTATTTCATGTATACTAACTAACCCCTTACTATTAAATTAACTAATTATTAGAGTTACAAATCGATTCACAATGCTAATCACTAATTGGAAAATACTTCTAACTTACCCATCCTACCTGTACCCTAACCCTTCCATTACTAATTTATTTGACTATCTTATCCACACTGCATGTTAACCATCCCTTCCCTTCAACTCTATTTCCTTCCACCCGACTTGATCCAAGTACTTGGGTTGGCAGAATCTAAGTACATGTGGAAGGGTGTGACAGAGGAGTGCGGTGGCCCATGATTCCACACACCCCTTGTCTCATGTCTTGCGTGGTTCCAGCATGGAGATGGGTGACGTACAAGGAATGATGGAGAGAGGAGTAGTGGGGATCACATGATGCCCCTTCTCTCCCAACAAATTCACATGCCCAAGAGGGAGGTTTTACTATAATTTAAGGTTTCATGACTATGATGTGTGGTATAAGGAAAAGTGTAGCTTGTTTCTCTTTGTTTAATGAAGCAAGGGATCCCATTGATTGGCTAGGTGGCTCTAAGGCCCAAAGAAATCTGATGGTGATATACCATTTAACTGTCATTTTATTTTTATTATATTCTTGATAGGACATGTCATCTCCATCCCATCCCAGGGATAACTTGACCCTTCTTTGGGATTAGACCTTATAAATAATAGCATTATTTTAAGTTAGGTTGAGTTCTTTTCAAAGGGTTATTGTTTATTAATATATATATTTGACACCTAGAAGTCAAAGATTCTAAGGAATCTCCCTTCTCATTATTTTAATAGACTGTAATAGGTAGAGGGGATATTTTTCCATCGACATAAAAATTCCAAAGAGCAAATACACACCTATAGATTTGTTACTATGTATTTTCTTTTGGTACTATGTTTTCTGTTGGTTTGATTTTCTTTATTCAACTATTATGATATAGTGTATATATATATATATATATATATATATATATATATATATATATATATATATATATATATATATATATATATATATATATATATATATATATATATATATATATATATATATATATATATATATATATATATATATATATATATATATATTTATATAACTTTTTTTAAGTTGATAGTAAATTTGATACTATAATCCATATTCTAATGAATATGAATATGTATAGAATTCACTATGTTATTTTTGTGAGTGTGTGGCTACAATGAAAAAGTGTCTGCAAAGCTTGTTGTTACATAGGTTCTAAAGAAGTTATCTTAATAGACATTATTAAATATTAAAATTCTATTGTGGCCTGTAATATTTCATCATCAGCTAGTATATGTGTCATGTTAAATACTACTAGATATACTTTAATTTATAATTACAATAAGTAAAATCAATGGCTCAATTATTGAAAGCTATGTATGTGGCATGCTAAATACCTACACAATTTGTATAAAGCACACTTGTGTTACCTCGACTTTGACTTTTTTTAATGCATAAAATTCCTTGTAGCATAGTTTGAAGAACATGGTTTTTGGGACGTGACATGCAATTGCAAGGAACACCAATGTTGATGATTGTGATGGAGGGAAGCTCTAACATAATAGAATTTTTTTCAAAATTCCAATCTTAATGATTATGAGAGCTCTAGGAGAACTTTTGGGGCTTTTGCCTATCCTACCATGGTTGCCTCACAACACTATTTGATAATCAAGACATCTAATCTTGAGGTGATAGTGTAGGCTTGGTTTGGAGTTGCATGTCTTGCAAATATGATAATGGAGTGTTTCTCCTTGTTTGTGAGAGTTGTAGGATAGTGTGTGGGCATTTTACACATGATTATTTTGTCAAAGGTATGGGAAAAAGCATCTGCTTATAAGTAATTAAAAAAAGTGTTGTTATCATGTTCTCTTCATCCAATAATTTTCCACGTCAGGGATCGTCTATGTCTTTGAAGGTTCCAAGTCTTTCACTTCAATTTTACAACTACTTTCAACATGTGTTCATTAAACACTATCTAACTATTCAAGTGGTGGGTAGAAATTTTAGAATGATTCTTTGTAATAAGAGATTATAGGTAGATTAAAAGTGGATTGAATTTTAGGGGAGGAAAAATTATGCATCATACTCCCATTACTTTGGCAGTGTGTGTGCATAGACATGGTCAGAGGATATACTAAATGAATATATGAATGCCTTGGAATGGGCGTGTTATAGAGATAGAGGAGGGGGTTTCATTTTTTCTACAACTTAGTTTTGCTAGGAAGTCATCCTCAAAAGATTGGTGCCACAAATTGTCCAGCTCAAATGCAACAAGGGTTATAGTGTTCTTAAAGGCATAACTGATGGTGTTTTTGCATAAGATCTTGTGTGGTTTCAAGGGGTATGCATACTATTTCTGCACAGATTTTCTTTCAATCCTTAATAAGGATGGAGTGATTCATGAGAGGAAGAAATATTTTTGGACTGCATGGGTGTCCTTGTGATAATTAAAAAGGTGGGGAGAAGAAGAAGAAAATGAAGAAACAACAAAGTTGGATCAGGATCTTTTGATAAAGTGCACTATTTGATGTTATTATTATCATTTTTTGTTATTGTTGATTGCTTCTAGGGCTTTATAAGTAGTACTACTTGAGATTGGTAGGGTAGAGCCCTAGAATCTCGATAGTTGGCTAGGACAATCTACTTGTTGCTCATCACAATAACTATAGTTGTTGATCCTATAGTCTCGAAGACCCTCCTTGGCTTCAGAGTATTTTGAATTCCTAGTGTGTTCCTGAAGTTCCAACATGCTCTTGCCCTCTTATTTTTTGCATAATTAGAAAGGAATTGAAGACTATTGTAAACAATAAATTGCATTCATTCAAGCAGAGTACCGCAAGCTTGAGCAAAGGTCAATTTTGATTTATGTAGTGAAGAATTATGGCTTTAATAGAGTGGTAGATGGAGATTCTTAATTCATAAATTTGTGAGCTATATAGTATGGAGAAATGCACAGTGATCTATTTATGTGTAGATTTGTAAGGAGCCTCCTTAATTATTTTAGGAAGATTTCGTTATATGTTGCTAGATAAATGGAATGTGTGGGATAGTATTGCAATATTCTACAAAGCATGCACATAACTGTTGAAATAAAAATATTAAAAAAAATGAAAGTATCAGTACAATGATAAAGCATAGCCAAATTGTAGCATTACAAATCTTAGTATAGGAAGTATTGGAAAAATAATAGGATGGAAGTACTTCCTTCATAGGCAAAGTAGTTTGTTTTAGACAACAAAATTGCCATTTGCACTATCTCCTTTTCTTTTATCCTCGTTCACCACCATGTTTCTCTTTTGAAATAGAAATGCTAACTACAATGACACAGTAAATTTAAAATGAACATTTTGGGTTCTGGTGTAAAAGATTAACCCTTCTCTGAAATTAATAGAAGAAGAACAACATAAACAACTTTAAAAAGTAATATTAAAAATAGACCACCATACTGCATAATTAGGGATTGCATATGAGTTGAGTTTGTTTTGATGTAAGAAATGATGTGTAACTGCAATCCATCAGTAAATTTGAAATAAATGAGGGCATATGAGAATCATGCAGCGATGTTGAATTGAAGTGAGAAGCTTGAGGAAGAAGCTGATTGTTCCAATGTTTAAAATTTTGGTTTTTTAAAACAAGAATTATCTTTCTGCTTGCTCTAACAAATCAAAAATCAGAAAAATCATATTTTTAAATTATAAGAAATAAGTATTAATATTTAACTATTGTAACTTTGTGCAATATAATTTAATATTGCAATTTCAATGGTAGTTTGAAAAGTCAAATTGTAAAAAAATGGGCTAGACAGTTCCATTAGTTACCTACCATAGGCAAGATCTAATAATAAATCTATTAAATCACTTGAATTCATAGAAACATATGAAACTTGAAACCTAAATAATATAAAAGACTCTAAATTGTAGATTCTAAGATTTAGCTGGGCAGAATGGTATGCAGTTCATGTATTTTATTGCAATGACAATTTTATACACTAATTATTCTCATATCTGATCACTTAGTTCTTTTCTAGAAAGATTAATTAGCCATTCTTTGCTAGTCAACCCAAAGTTATCAACTAAGGACCTTGATGATGCAGAAAATAAATTAAAATCTAATGGTTTTGAAATCTTATATTCTTCTTGGGAAGATAATAGTGTTGCAACAGTGTCTCCAAGAAGTCCAGTATCTGCAATTTATAGTTCTTATTCCAAAGGTTCAACATTAGGGGGTTCATCTAGAAGGGATTCTCTCAGTGATGTTAATGCTCCTTTCATACCAGAAAATGATAGTGACTAGAAAGACAGTGAATGTTTTAGAATAAAAGATACATTCCTAATAGATTCTCTCGATATTTACTTAGAAAAATCAGGTCATTTGACTGTAAATAACCCCACTGATGTTAACGATCCTCCAACTCCATTAAGTAATGATGGAATCTATTTTAATGAATATCCCAAAGATGAATTTAATTATAAAAAGAATCTTGTCAATGGAGAAATGAAAAATGTATGACCATTGGTAGTTAGTTGTGATACCAATCCAACAACTGTGTCTGATATTCATATCAATGATGTTAATTACTACAATGTAAATGAAATGGAAAGTGAGTTTTTAGCCATGGATTATGCAAGTAAGGGAAAACTAAATGTTTTTGATATAGACCATGTAACCATGCCAAATGAAGCCATTCTTCATACATTGAATGGAAATGTTTCTAAAATAGGAGGCACTAATGTGGACTACCTGAAAGTAGAGCTTTTGCACAATATCAATGTCCCTTCCTCTATGTTTAAGGTGAATAATAATTCATACCATATGAGTGAAATTGTTAATGTTGGTTATGTACATTTAAGTTCAGTCCAATTCTCTGATGATTTTGCAGATAGAAGTAGAAATGAAATGGAATCCGGTTCTAAAAATGTGCCAAAAGAATGGGGAGTCGATGTTGGACCCACGGATGCACCAAGATTAGGGAGGTTTCCTTCCAGTCATAAAAATGTATTGAAAGGAGAGAGTGTGGATTCTTACTATATAAATTTCCCCCAAGCATTAGGCATTTACACTAATGAAATAGAAGTGTTACATGCCAATGATGTTATTGGTTATTACATTCATGAACCATAAACAAAATATTTAGATGTAGATTTTATAAATGATGTAAAAATAGATTATGGAAACACATTACAAATAGTTATTGTTGACATGGGGATAAATAATGTGCCAAATGCAGATAGCATGGATTTTGACTCCATGCCATGTGCAATGGAGTCTTTTCTTTTGACCCCTGGTTCTTCATTAATAGCATATTTCATGAGTTACAATGCTTATGAGGAACACCTACATTCTACTTTTATGTCTGTCTCCAAAGGTACTGAACAAGGGGAACTAAATAGGATGGATGTCTATATTGAAGTCGTACACAAAGAGAAATTTGATGGTGACCCCACAAATGCACCAAAATTAGAGAGCTTGGATGTTGGCCTCAAATATACACATAAAGCATACAGTCTATTTCATGACAACAAAGTTTCTCAAGAAGTTAGTGTTAACATTGATCAGTGTGTGAACATGAAGAATCTAGATATAGAGTATGGAGTCACACTAAATAGAGAGAGTGTTGATATAGTGGAAACAAGTTTTAGAGTGCCAAAAATAGGTAGTATCGATAGTGCATGTAATGTGGAGGTTGAAGAAGAGCATGTTGCTACTTCTGAGAAGGGTTTGGAATCAAACATTGTTAGTGATGAATCTGTAGATTTGCTAATGTCAGATACTATTGTTGACAGTGTTGCAAATATAAAAATGGGTGATATAAACTATGTAGTTGATAATGAAGAAGATAATGTTGTCCCTGCAGGTAATAGTTTTTTAGTATATAATATTGACAATTGCCAAAATGATTTGGACGCAAATATTGTTGATGTTGAGAGAGCTATGAGTGTGAAAACTGGTGATATCAAGTGCACATTCACAACTGTAGAAGATACCTTTGTTGATCCTATAGGGAATGAAATGGGTGCAACATCCATGAATATATTGAAACCAGATATTTTTGTTGTTGACAGTGTTGCATATAAGCAAATAGAGGATATAAACTTCGCATATGCACACACCAAAGATGGTGCTCTGAGTTCTCAAAAGTGGTTGGAAGCCACAATAGTTAATGACTTCAAAAGTTAGGGAGCTTGTTTTCTCTAGGGTTCTCTAGGGATTTTCCATTATTTTGGGTGCCTTAGACATTCAGAGGTGTGGGGGCGGATGGAAAATTACCTCCCCATACCCTATCTATTGTAGAGTTTGGGGACATCCCAGGAATCCATGGTCCCCAGCACCTGGGGAAGAATTTCCCCTAAGTGGGGGCCTCCAGAGCATCCCCTATTTCTCTAGGGTGTCCCAATATCCCCCACAAATGGACAATGATTTGGGACTAGTCATAAGTTTTGTTACTTTCTAATCTCAATAGTGTGTTGATAGTGATCCATTAACTATTGGTTTCAACAATATAAATCTATTAATTATGACAATAAAAATGTTAAGGAATAAGGATCAGATCATTGATAGAGATTTATTTTTTATTTTCATTATTAGTAAGTGTTTTTTCAAGGTGGTGATTATCATTATTTTTTTATCTCAACAGAGTGCTAATAGTGATCCATGTCTGGATGGTTATTGTAACTAATCGATTATATCTTGAAATATTTGTAGCAAAAATGCACAAAGATGGAGGACATATGGTCAGCTAACACAAGGTTTTAGAATTTATAAGAAGATATCTTCTAGCATCAAAGAATAGGATCTCCTCAATCCTCGGGCCCATTGTATAGAAATTAAAACCTTGGAGTTCATACCACTTTCCTTGAATAGGCTCAACAATATTCTTCATCAAATTTTCCACTTCATTGGAGTATTGTAATCTATAGAACCTAATGCCACTAGTAAAGTCTTCAAATAATATGCAACCATTAAAGATCTACAACCCACCAATTACACCTAGACACTAAAATCTTCATTTATAATGTAGATTTTGATTCCTAGGTTCTAGTTCTCACACCAAAATGATTGCACCAACAAGAATGCCAAATATTGGTAAGGTTATAGGAAACCCTAGCACTGAACACCAAGAATAACAATCATATACTTAAACTTGCAATGCAATATGAGAAGCCATGTCGAGGAGACAATAGTAGGCACCATAGACAACAAGAATTCATACCAATTCAAGCATAGGATTACTAGTAAAAGAGCTACTCAAAGGGGGAAAAAATTATCTTTAATACTATCCATTATTTCATCCACGATATGGGGGAGGCTTGTTTCTTACTGCTAAAAATTGACAGTTCCTATTACCTATAAATAAGCATAAGTCCAAAGGACTAGCAAACATAATGTGTAGGGCCTCTAAATGTATATTAAGCTCTACACATAATCAATCACCACTTATGAACCATGAAAGAAATAAGTCCAAGGAACTGGTAGACATAACGTGTAGGGCCTCTCAATGAATATCTATACAAACTAAATGCATCAACTTTATAGACAAGAGAAGATATTGCAACCGTAAATTTTGAAACTCAACAATAAGTTAACAACTTGATAGGTAGGTGAAAAAATACATAAATGATGCAAAAGAGAATAAGAATTTAAGTCTAGGGCTTCTAAATGTGAGGGTCGACATATGTTTGAACAATTATACAAAGAAAAAGGACCTAAATTAATAGGAGGAGCTCATAAGTATTTTGAAGCAAATGCATACCTAGTGTTGCAATGAGAATTGTGTAAAATCTTCAACAATCTTCAACCATCTAAATCACTCAAAACCCCATGGCAGTGGGCGAAGATAGAGCACCATGCTTCTATGATGATATGTGAGTAATCAATTGGTTTTATCTCTGTAACTAGTTGATTTAGAGATGGACCTCCCTCTTCGGTGTGACCCAATCAAATCTGATATAATTCATGTGAAGCACAGTGAATAGATGGCAAATGAGATATTAAATTGTGATTAGGGTATCCAATGTCATATAACTTGATTGAAAGGAGACTGCATTTAGTGCTTTTGTAAATATTCTTTCATTTTTTTTTAAAGATTACTCTCGAGTTCATGTAAAAGGCTTTTGTGCCTGAGTAAAAGAAATATATATCACTTTATATTAAGTGTGTTAAGTATATTACTCAATAAATATTAATATAAGATATAATTTTATTTCATCTTTAAAAAAATATAATTTATTTCTATTTTTTATTTATCTTCA
Source organism: Cupressus sempervirens (assembly GCA_028749045.1). NCBI lineage: Eukaryota > Viridiplantae > Streptophyta > Pinopsida > Cupressales > Cupressaceae > Cupressus > Cupressus sempervirens. The sequence goes on from CM053786.1 coordinate 381,833,365, forward strand.
AATTAATTTATATGTAAATAATATTTTTGAATGGTACTTTTATAAATTATATTATAAATATTAAATTAAAAAATAAAAAATAAAGCTTAATAAAATGTAGATCAAGTTACTTTTTTAGAAGATGGATAGGGAATTTAGATGAGCATAAGGACAACTCCACATAAATTAAAGATCTCTTTTGTGTTTAGCATTGATACAAGGAGACTTTTTTTGGTTAACTCCCTCTATCACAAAGATAATTGTTCATTATCTATTAACATCTTAAAATGTTGAATTATTTTAAAACACTACACCCCCAACAACTAAGAATATGCACTTCTATAATATTGATTGCAAAATACTTGGATGAATATTTTAAGCTCCATTAGTGAATAATAAGTTTTTTTATCGATCATTCATTTAGTTATTTGTTTAGGTGATTACTTATTAGTGACTGATTTTTCAGTCATTTATTTAATAATTTATTTAGTCGCTTTTCTTTTTCTAACCTTGTGATTTTACCTAATGACCAAATTAGTCATTTCTTTAGTCACTTGTACTTATAAATTGCAAAATATTACTAGAATTTGATCACTTATAGTCACATGACTAACTTTTTTAGTCTTATGACTAAAAGTTTTAATCACGTAGTCATTTATTTTCCCAAATTGTACTAGTGTGAGTATTACTCTTCCAGAATATCAACATATGCTATTAACCTATTACTCAAATAGGGTTTTGATATCACATCTGATATCAAGAGTATTGGTCTCCCAGAATATCGACATCTAATATTCACCAAGTACTCAACTAAGGTGTGATATGACATTTGATATCATGAGTATTAGTCTCCTAGAATATCATACAATATTCACCAAGTACTCAAAATAAGATTTGATATCACATTGGCTATCAAGAGTATTGGCCTCCTAAAATATCAAGGATATTCACCAAATACTCTAAGTAATGGTCTACCAGAATGTTCAGATGCAAGACATTCAACATTTACTCAATTTATTTGATCTCATAATAAAAGTTATTATAAGATCATCACCTTACAATAAATTCTCCAAATATAAGTGATGATCATTTGGAAGTCATCACTTCCACAAGATGTACACAAGGGTTAGACCCATTAAAATCACATGGTGACAATCTATGAATCATGGTGCTCTTGACTGAGACAATTTATTGATCACTGGAGAATCCATCTTATCATGGTTTACTCCCTCTAAATCAATATAATCAAGATCACCTAAGTTTGACTAAATCATATCCTATATATTCTCCTCTCTTTCAAGGTTGCCTAAAATGTTAACCTCCCTCTGAATCTCAATCTCCCTCTTCTTGCAATAACATTTGCAGAGGAAAAGACCAAGGCATATATAACTCTTATAGTATAAATAAGAATATTGTTAGTTTAACTCATGTTTGTTACTAACAACCAAAAATTTCTCATTATTATCATGATTCACATTATAATTCTTGATTGTATAAATTTATATATATATTCTATATAGATTTATAAATTAAATAGTCTACAATTGTGAGAAAAGAACTCACATCTATAAAATAATAATTCATAAAGCTCTCTCTCTCTCTATATATATATATACATATATACATGTATGTATATATACATATATACATGTATATATACATACATATATATATGTATATATATATATACATATACATATACATATACATATATATATATGTATGTATATATACATGTATACATGTATATATACATACATGTATGTATATATATATATATATGTATATATACATATATATATATCACATAACTCATTGATATATGATAACATATTCTAATTATTACTTCATAATAAAGGTAAGGGACTCATATGACATTATCTCAAGAATCAAATGCACCCTCTATGAATTTGAGGCTCTAATGGTTCTCTTAGTTTTGATTAAATTTCTTAATTATGGACCCATCGATATTTCTTACATTGCATTCCTTTAATCTCCACCCACCATTCATGTCTATAACCTCTTACTGTACAAGGGATTGATGTAGTACTATATAAAGTTACCATTCTTTATTTTTGGTCTAGGGTGATGTGCACCACTTTAAACATTCACGCAACATGTAGTTGTGTCCACATTCACAAGGCAACTAGTTGGGGTGGGTTTGATGGGCCAAATTATTTCTTCCAATTAGCAATTACTGATAGCAGTGTATAGGGAGTTGATTCCTCTATCAAAAGGAAATCCTACTTATTTTTAGGTACTTGTTGGTAGTATTACTCAGAATTTTATCAATGATAAGATATCAATGATTCATGCTAAGACATTAAAGTCTCGGTATGATAAATACTAAACCATATCCACATTAGTCTAACTTGATTAGTCATGTGGGATCATAACCCCACTCAGTGTCATCTTTTCACATGACCTCTTGCTCTATTTATTAATTTTATTCTTTTATTTGTATGTTATGGAGACTACATCATGAGTAATTGATACATACACAACCATCTATCTCTGTACTGTCAACAATGAACATTCTTTGAACAATATGAAAAACATTAACATTATAAATTAAAGTTGACTGAGGTAAAAGTCACATCTGATTTTAATAATGCCATCATTCATTGGGTTTCTACGTGGTTGGTCTAACTAAGATCTTTTCTTGTTGAACATGCATTTGTAGAATGTAACAAAGAAACTACAAGTCTGTTTGATAAAATTGATAACATAGTTTACCATTTGATATTCATCATTTATATTTGGGATGCATTGAATAACAAACCCACTATTACCAAACATTATTTACCAACCTACTGACCAATCCTTGGTTATTGGTTTGGGCTTTCAATTAATTATAGATTCAATCTCATTTAAAATCCAATACAAATAGATGCTTGGATCATAGTTGTCCATTTGTTTTTCCAGACTCTCAATTTCTACTTTTTTCTTATAGCCATTTGGCTTGTAGATCTCCTATGTAGCTCTACTACGTATTATCCCAACTTTCTTTTTTGTGATATAATCTCCAACATCTTAATTTCCATGATTTACTCTAATACGATATTTTTTGATGAGGATCATTGCAAATGTACTTAGCACTTCCATGATATTTGGTATGTGTGTTCCAAAGGAAGCTCTCCTCATATTAATAAGTATAAGCCATGAATAGACATGTCCCTTTAAGGGACATGTATATTTGTTAATAAATATTATAATAAATATAACACACACACACACACACACACACACACACACACACAAATAACTATATCTCATAGATAATTATATAGGTTTATCCAACTGAAGCTACCACACATCAACGAAAATGGAAAGGAGACCAGTGGAGGATTCATCATGGCTAGCATGAGAGGAGGTTAATCATCTTGGTTTTTCTTAGACTACTTGAGATGTGATAAGTTAATCTTACATCACCCACAAATATTTCTATTTCCAATTTTCTAGTTTCTATATTTCCAATAAGAGCTATTCCTTGGCAAAGTTCCTATTTGAGGAAGCTTGCTAATTTTAGTAAGTTGGTATTATGTGCTCAAATTATTCTAATTTCATGTGTGGAGGTTCATATTAGACATATCAACATGCCAGTTGAGTTTTATTTTCATATCATATGTATTAGTGCAATCATTGCAAATTTTTGGTGTGAATTTTAGCTATCAAAAAATTTACGTCCCTAAAATGAGGTGAAACCTTGAAATATAAATGCTTGCACAATTAATTGGTGTAGATTGCTAGTGGAGGATTCTGGAATAGAGTTATAATAGCCCATTGTGTCAACGGTTGGCTAGTTATGGTCTCCAAATGTGGACCATTCCAAAATAGAATTGTAAATTGTCTTCAGTTGATCCTTTGTAATAAAGTATAATAGAATAATATAAGATGAGGTTGGGAGGCCTCAAGAGTTAGGGTTTATTGTCTATAACCTTCTTGGGAGGCTAAAAGTTCCTATATAAGGAAGGCATGTAGGTTATCTAGGGTTGTTCTAGGTGATAGTTTTAGACTTGTCTTGCAGAGTGTTGTAGGGAAGGTGCCAATGTGGGTTGACATATTCTTAATTTTGCATTTGCAGAAATAATAAGAAGCTCATATTTTATTCTCTCAATTTTTGTTATTTCTATTGTGTGTATTCATATTAAGGGGAGCATCCTTCATCATACCTCATTAACCAACACATTTTTATATAGAACACTTTAAATAAAGAGTAAAGGGAGAAGAGAAAAATATTTTCATTTCTGATCCTTATCAAACAACCCCTCACTTATTTCATTTATATAACACATGCACTAGAAACTCTCAAATATAGTCAATCATATATGTTTTTCATATTATATCACATTAAGAACTATATATAATAACAAAGAACAAAATACATCAAGTTCATTTAGCAAATACCAATTAATTCATAATTGAGAACAACAATATGGGAACATGATTAACTAGTGATCTTAGTGTTGTAGCCTAGTCTTTCATATGAAATGTAATGCCCCATGAAGGAAATCTCAGCAGAAGGACAAAATTCACACTAAAATAAATTATATTTCAAATGGTATTCATCACTTCAAAGATATAAAAGCAATAGCATAAAATAATTCTTAATAAATAAAAATTTATCTATCTCTCTTTTATGACATTTTCCTTTCCCTTAAGTTATATATTCAACCATGTATCTAGATGATTGGCATGTTTAAAATACATCACATAGATTATGGATATGTTTAAAATACATCACACCCACATGTTCTTTCCACTCACAATTTTAGTTGTGAGGAATTAAATCAAGTTAAAATATTATACCATAGAAGTAGCACAAGAAAGAAATATTGTGACATTATTTTATTTGCTCACAATAGATTATACTATCTAAAATAATACATGAGGACATTGTGTGTATTCGATTTGACATGAAATAGAGAAATAACATTTTTTTGGCCCTAGGATGTAGATGTAGATGAACTTCCCTCATTTCCTAACCTAGTAGAATGTCTTTCATTGTTAGTAAATGGTGTGATATCTATTGGCAATTGAGGAGGTTTATCAATACCAAGAAATGCAAGTTTGATTCTATTTAGTCTATCAACTATATTAGTCATATTTGGTTGCTTTATAGGTGACTTTGTTGTGTAGAACAACCCAATTTGTATGAATTGAGTAAGGCATTCCATTACCATTCACGTCATTGAATCTTGAGCTTCTCTAAGAAAGAAATTATCCACCACATTCAAGATTCTATTTGGAAAATGCATTTCTATCCATTTTTGTAGATCGATTCCTTCAATAAACATATTCTTCTATTGGCTTCCTTCTTGTCAGCAACTCCAAAACTAAAATTCCATAACTATATATGTCTCCTTTTGTAGAAAGGTTTTAACCTATTTCGTACTCTATAATGAAAATCAAAGAAGGATAAATTAATCCTAGGTTATTTAAAGCATACACTGTTTTATATGATAAATAAAGAAAATAAAATATTAGAGAGAGATAGAGCGAGTGGCGTACCTGGTGCAATGTAGCCAATAGATCCTTTAAGTGCACTGTTGAAGTCAAAGCTTCTATAGAATTTTCAAAAATAATATTGGAAATGCCAAAATTTGCTATGTATGAGGTCATGTCTATTGGATACAATTGTTCAATTGTGTTTTTTCTTCATGTTACACAAATGTCATATCAGTTATCAGATAGAGTCTACTAAGTTCAGTTGGTTAGCAAGAAGATTTATAGTGTATACCAAGTGCTCTTAGGCTTTACCTTGTGCAAACAATTATTATCGAGCTTTCAAGATTGGCAAAGTAAATTCAGTGTCTATTGAGATTACTTGGTCATCAAAGGAAAGTGTGGTAGAATACAGTTCTCACGAAGGTCACAAGGTCAGTAAAGGTAATTTAGTTGTTACTGAGTTAACTCAATAGCCAAAGGTTTTCACAGAATTTGCCGAGTTTATTGAGCTTCAGTTGGTCAACATTGGAAATTGTTTTTTGAAGTAGTTTTTATTGTATTCGAGAAGTTTGTGGGATATAATCTAAGAGGGAGAATTTTTCTATCTGAAAAAGAGTTGTTTTCAAATTTCATTCTACTATGACATGTTGTGTTTCCAGTAATGCCAAAGAGGAAGATTGTTGGATATAATTGTTTAATTGTGTATTATCTTTGATGTTACACAAATGTCATATCAGTTATCAGTTAGAGTCTACCAAGTTCTATTGGTTAGCAAGAAGATTTACAGTGTATACCAAGCACTCTTAGGCTTTACCTTGTGTAGATAGTTGTTACCGAGCTTTCAAGGTTGGCAAAGGAAATTCAATGTCTACCGTGATTACTTGATCATCAAAGGAAAGTATGGTAGAATACAATTCTTACCGAGGTCACAAGGTCAGTAAAGGTAATTCAGTTGTTACCAAGTTAACTCGGTAGCCAAAGGATTTCATAGAATTTGTAGATTTTACCGAGCTTCAGTCAGTCAACATTGGAAATTATTTTTGAAGTAGTGTTTACTGAGCAAGGTCGACCAATGAAAGATTTCATTGTTTTGTGAAATAAAGCTTATTTTTTTAATGTAATATTTGTAGCCAATTGGTGTGATGATTATTGGTTAATGTACTTGTAATGTAGCCGACTTTACAAACCTATATGGAATAAATAAAAGGTCAAGTTGTGAATTCAAATGTATGGATGAGTGTAATGAAAAGGCATGGAAATATATTTATTGTTTGAGTGAATCTTGAGGAAGGATCGAATGTCCTGAGGAACAACAAAGTTGTATTCAATTAGTGAGGATCTATTGAAGCGGATAAGAGATATGTATCAAAAAGGTAAGTTGCATCTCATTTAGGTCACTTCATTGTTACTTTTTCATCATTGTAGCAGTGATTTCTAAATCTCTTAATAGAGTTGGTTTAACATCCATTTTACAAATCCTCTAACAAGGTAACAGTTTAGTTGAATTGTTCTAAAGACCTCTAGCAAGGCCACTCCTAATAGGGTGATTAAATCCTCTAACAAAGTCACACCTAATAGTGTGTTTTGTAACCTTTAACCGGGTTGGCTCCTAATAGAGCTCACTTCATAAGAGTGAAAATTGGTAGCTAGTTATTTGGTGGTTTTTCTCATATTGGGTTTCCACGTTAAATCTGGTGTCTCCTGTGTTCATGTTATTTCCTTTATGCATGCATGTTAAATCTTTGTGAAGGCTAAATAAGTTAACATGATCATCTACTGAGTTACAACATTTTTCTGTGTGGCTATTGAGTAGTAGTAGTTTATGTTTTAAGACATCTAAAGGATCTATGGAAATATTTTTTGTGGTAACTGATTCACCCCCCCTCTTAGTTACTCCATCTATATTTCCAACAATTTCATCTCCTAATAGAACATTACTAGGCTTGAGGTCACAATGAATCACTTGAACAGAGCAATGATGGTGAAGGTATGCCATTCCTTGTGCTATCTCCATTGCTATCCTTATTTAATCACTCAAATCTGATGTACATCTACCACCTTCGAGAGGGTATATGCATTTTTGTAAACTTCCATTTGACATGAATGGAAGAATTAACACTTTAAAATCAAGGTTGGAGCATGTTGAAATTATTTTAATTACATTTCAATGTCGAACTCTCTTTAAAGCATTGCATTCTTTGTTGAAACTCTGGTGAGCATGTTCATCCTACAACTTGAGAACTTTAACAACAATATTTGTACCATTCTTTAGAGTCCATTTATAAACTAACCCAAAGCTACCAATTCCTAAAAGATTTTCATCACTGAACATACTTGTTGCATCTACAAGCTCTTTATATGTAACTTTTGGAGGCCATACTTTGAGACTAGGAGTATTGGAATGTTTGTATGATCTATAGGAAAATGCTACCAAAAGAAGAGACATTATCAAAATTGTAGTGCCAACTGCAAGAGGAATAATTACCTTTTTGGAGACTGATGGGTGTTTTTGATTGGATTTAGAGCATGGTGGAAAATTCAAACATCCCCCATAGAGGCCATGATTTCCCATAACTTCTGAGGCATCAAGTATTGCTAAAGCTCCTCCTTTTGGCACCTCTCTAGTTAACTTGTTTGAAGAGAAATTGAGATGCTTGAGCATTTTCATATTTTTGAAAGTTACTGGAATCGTCCCTAATAAATTGTTGCTAGAAAGATCCATGTATTGTAGGCTTTGTAGATCTACTAGTGGTGGTGGGATTGGTCCATCAAATCCATTCCTGAAAAGATTTAGATAATCCAAACCCTTGTAGCTTGCCAGTGCACTAGGAATGCCACTAGAAAATTGTTATGAGAAACATCTATAGCTAAAACCATAACCACTTTTCTCATTTCTAGAATAGAACCTTGCAATAAACAATCCAAAAATGTTGAAATAGAACTAGAGATTCTCAAGTCCTACAACTTCAGCTGGTATATTTCCTGTTAGTTCATTGTATGCCAAGTCCACTAATTCTAGAGTCTTGCATCTCCCTAAACTAGCAGGTATTTCTCCTAGTAATTAATAGTGATCAAGATAAAGTTCACTTAATTGTGGAAGCTCACTAAGACTATCTATTATTCTCCCTGAAAGCATGTTCTCACTAACTGACAACAATCCAAGTCTTTTTGAGGTTAACAATCTCATCTGATATGTTTCCCCAAATTTCATTTTGGAGTAACCCTAAAACATAGAGAAAATTTAAAAAGTTTCCCACAGAAGTGGGGATGACGCCACTGAGGTAATTAGAGCCCAAATCAATCAATTCCAAGCTGGTGCAATTTGTTAAGACTATTAGAATGGACAAACCACTACTTCCACTCACAAAATGATGTCCCCACAAATCAAGAAATCTCAGCTACTACTTTCCCAGATAGTGGGGGCACCATGCCACTCAGTTGATTGTCACTAAAGTCTAGCTCCCACAGGTTTTTCAAATTACCCAATGAGCTAGGTATTCCTCCAGTGAGTTGATTTCCCCATGAATACAATTCTTGCAAATATGATAGCCTTCCAAACTCTCATGGAATTGGGCCCTTTAAGGAGTTTCTATATAGCCCAAACTCTAGCAAACAAGTACAATTTGAAAGGGTGGCGATGATTAATCCTGTCAAGTTGTTAGTGTCAAGAAGAAGCCTCTTTAGTTGAGTAAGCATACCCCACTTGGTTGAAATACCACCTTTGAGTCTATTTCAGGCAATTCTAGGAGAGTCAAAAGAGACATGTTTCCTAAGAAAGGTGGGATAATAACTATCAATCTATTTACTCCTAAGAATATGGTTTCTAAATTGGAAAGAAGGTTGAGTTCAGATGGAATGCTCCCACTTAACTTGTTATACAACAACCAAGGGGTGTGCAAAGAATGGAAGCCTCTAAGAGAAGATGGAATGTGACCTTCCAAATTGTCTATAGACAAGTGAAGGACTCTTAAGTAATGTAGCCATCCAAGCTGATATGGGATATGGCCCTCCAAGCTATTATTAGCAAGACCCAGTACTCTAAGGAAGGAAAGATTACCCAGAAAGGAAGAGATGGGGCCATATATGCCCATAGAAGTGAGGTTCAATGAAACCACATGTTGTTAGTGAGAAGAGAAGATAACGTCGGTCCAATTGTAGAAGGTGTGATTGGGAGACCAGTCCAATAAGGAATTGAATGGATCCACAAGGAGAGCAGATTTGAAAGCAATGAGGGATTGCTGATTAGAGTAATTGGAAGGCTTGGTGGAAGGATTGGAAATGACATCCTGTCACTCCTTTGTCCAGTTATAAACCCAATTTGGGTAATTGTTGGTTGGTCCCTCACTTTCCTATGGTGGATGTTTTCAACTAGCATTGGCATTTGTATTCTTCTCAATAGACATAGAGATATATATTCACCATTGTTTAGCAAGCTATCACTAAGCCAAAAATTTTGCACTTTTCCTATGCATCCTTTTCTAGGGGTTTACCTTGGGTACTTGTCTCTAGCATTTGGGTGTTTTGGACCCTAGATGCTCTTCTTATGCACAACCTAAGAATTTTTTTCATATTTTCTAGTTTTACAAATGGGCCTAGCAATATTAGCATTGGATTCATCACTTTTTCAAGCCTTTTTGTCGAGAAGCCTTTTCATGGCATATGGTTGTGTTGGGGGATTCACCTAGGATCCTCTATAAATACTCTCAAATTTAGCATGCTTTTTGAATTGAGATCTTATTTACTATATGGAAAGATAGAAATATTGTTATGTTTTCTCATAGCTCTCTTGACATAAATGTTTCAATGTATACTAAATCTTGCATATACAATAAAGTGATTATGCATATTTAATTACAAAATGATAAAGCAACTCTAGAGGTTGCCCACATACAGGATCTCTTAGCTTATTGGGGGAATTCTCCTTGTACACTTTCTAGGGTGTCACCTCATGTTATTTCTATAGATCACATGCCTCCTTACAGTCGTAGGCATGGTCACAACTCTTCAATTTGTTGATCTCACATCCCTAGGTTGTATCCTCCTTGTCACTCACCTAGTGGTGGTTTTGCAGGTCATTAACACTCAGTTTCCCCTCCCCCAAGGCATAGTTTTGGTTAGTCCTAGTTGGTTCCCCCTATTGCCCCTACTCCTATGTGGCCTTCTGTTCATACAGATCTTAAGTGGTCCTTCCCCAGGCTTGACTTTGTGATCTTGCCTCCCAAGACAAAGGGATATAAGGGCATATGCACTGAGTTGTGGTGCCAGAAAGCTGACAAGGAAATTTTTTTTTCCTATTTTAAATAGCGCATACGCACTTTTTAAAAAATAAAAAGTATAAATGATGGGTTGCAAACCCGCAGCCCATCATTTTCTTTAGCATTTTCTTCTACTCCTACAGCGAGCAGCGCGTATGCGAGTTGAAGACTCAACATTTGCACCACCATTTGACAAAATGCCTCCTCGTCGATGAAATCCAAGACCACAAGCGCACCCACGACGATGCCATAAGTGATATAAACCTAACTTTGCATTGTTTGATATATTTTTCATATTGTTTTGTAAGTTTTTTATATTCTTTTGTAGGGTTTTTACAAATTTCATTTAGATTTGTTTATTTATTTGAATTTCAATTGATTTTTTATCAGGAAATGTTCATAATCAACCAGAAAATCCACAAGAACATCAAAACCCTCAAGAACCCCAAAACCAAAACCCTCATCAAGAAGAAGAACAAATTTCACAACCTGAACCAATTGCAAGACCTCTACCAAGCACACAAGAAAATCTAAGAAATGAAATAGAGAGAGGCAAAACTAAATTAGAAGGAATCATTGCTCGGTTGAAAGAATCCAGACAAACCAATCCAATGAGGGCTCAATTGGCATCACCCCTCGAATCCATTAACACTCAGATAGCCTCAGTTAGTGGTCAGTTAGATATTTGGTGGGCTAAGAGGGATGAACAAAAAAGATTTTATACAAATAAATTGTCATATGAAGATGTTAGAAAAAAGGAAATACCAAAAGGTAGTATATGTGCATTATTTAGAAAACCCGGTGAACAAAATACTGTTAGAGAGGGTACTAAATGATTCCCCATCCATTGGTGCATACATGATGCTATTAGAAATAATTTTTGGGATAGATGGTGGATGGTTTTTGATGCCCCTCCTTGCAACAATCACGAGGTCCCCATGTATTTTTTGAAGAAATTATATTGTGAGTTTGTCCTTGGGGAGATCCCCAATTATTTTGATATGTTAGACTCCTAGGGTAGAGGTGGGGGGTCATCATTTGAGAGGCCTAGAGCACGTCGTGACCCTAATGTAGTTAGGGCACACATGGTCCATCCACAGCGTGAGCATGTGATTATTCCTTCAGTTGTGAAGGAACATGTAGAGGCCAACACTCTAGGGACCATTAATGCTTTGACGCAGATCCTCATCCATTCCATGAGCCCATTAGTTGAGGGGGAGCCTTCTATACATCGTGGTCACATGTGCATTTCATGCAGATCCCTATGCACATTTGGCACTCATGTCAGAGATGGTGCAGATGATGGGCTTGTCACTGATCAGTTCCTGAATGAGACATTTGGCATTGACACACAGGTAAATTACTAATTTGATCACATTTCATACGTATAGTGAATGATTAATTAATTAGGATTTATTGACATTATTCAAATTTTAGGGTCAAAGTGTTCCTAGGCCTAGCAGTGATCCTCCAGGCCCATTTTTTGTCCCTTCGACGAGTCCTGTGGTATGTATCAATTTAATCATTTTAATTAATACATATATTTATTACGTAATCCTATTAAGGATTCACCAAAAAAAATATGCATGTGCATCAGTTCTCCACAGGACCCTCAACCTTTAGCACAGACGCAGAGCAGAGACATCATATGAGCTTCACACAGGTACATTTTTTTTATGTTAATTTAATTCATTTGATTATATTTATTCCATGTTTCATGTTAGATATAACGTGTATTGTATGACGTGCAACTCATGATGTTAGACAGACCTCCTCATTTGTGACAGTCTATTGATAGTGGAGTGGTCGCAGCTGTGGCTAGCTCATAGCCATTGATGGAGGTATGAAAGAATTTTCTTCATTTTAGTTGTTGTTTATAATAATTAATCTCAAAATTTCTAATGTTATTTATAAGTGATTATATTTATTGAATTGTTGTAGGGTCTTGTCACGCCTGATCGTCCACGAGCATTTGAGGTGGACTTACAGAGTGGCTATTTGTTGGCGGTAAGAAAATAATTGATTTTATGAGTACATATATTTGATTTCAACGTATAATAAATATTGATGCATATCTACTTTCTTTGTATCAGTTGGACCTGGAGAAGAGCCTCAACAAGAGGTCAAGTGAGCATGTCAGGAGGGCCCCGTCATCTCCACTGTCTCCCTCCACACGACGACAGAGGACGTCGAGAGACTTGGTTCCTTCCCCTCGTGGGAAGGAAAAGATGTAGTTGAGATATTTGATACATATATATAGAGACTTGTTTCCTTCCCCATGTATATATATAGGCATCTGAGAGACATATTCAATACACATTTGATGTACATATGACATTCTATATTTGATGTATGACATATTTGATGTATGACATTATTGGTTAATATATGATATGTTTGTTCATATACGACATTATTGGTTATCATAATATATTATGTGTTTGTTAATGTATATGACATTATTGGTTATCATTTTATATTATATGTTTGTTCATGTATGATGTTAAATTAGATATGTTCATGTATGACATTAAATTAGACATGTGCATGTATGAAATTAAATTCAATTGCTAGAGAGTTGCCATTATGTCTACCAACTAGTAGATGTTCTTTTTTGCTTTATTAGTATTTCTCAAAAACTGCAAAGAAGTTGTTTTTGGTAGTATCTACTATAGTCCTTCTACTCAAATATGTTTTCAAAAATACTTAGTATGGCAAAGAAATGTCTATGGAAAGCTTGCCAAATAGGATATTGAAGAACTAAATGTGGATAGTCATTAGTACCAATCAATAAGAACATGGACATCTTTCTCAAGCAAGCCATATGACATTAGCAAGTAATTTATAAATTTCCTTTGCAAATAACTAGAAGATGCTATGAATCTTAATACAGAGTTAATCATGAACTCATTATTCCATCCAAGAAGCATATATCACCCTAAGCCAATTAACCGATAGGATAAAAATTAATTCAATTTCAACAAAATTTTGAGTATAACAAGCATCTTAGGGATTCTTACAAGAATTAACATGATGTTCACAAGAGCATTACAAGTTCTTGTAATGCTATTTCACATATTGTAATCATATTCAGTTTTGAATGGCCATTTGTGTTACAAGCATAAATGTTCTTTAAGGTCTTTTAATTCTAGACATGAATTTTATTATGAAGCTTTTTTATGACAACCCACTCAATGCATATATTGTTGTTCCACATTATGCTAATTCAACTTTCATTGGTTGATTTGGATATAGACATGATGTTATTCACTACCTTTTTTATATATTATTTTTTTGTAGTGAGGTTATGGCCTGAATGAATGTATTAATCATCGAAGTTGTGAACCTTGCTCGAGATCCTTACAAATATATTTTCAAATTGGACCTCAAATAGTTTTCTCAGTCACCCCTTGTACACAGATACTGAAATTGTAGTTAATTAAAAAATTAATACTGAATTAACACAAGTTTAATTGAGAAGTATTATGTACCTCAATAGGCTAGATTATTATTGATCGGGAAGCTTTATCTTAGAGCAATTTGTTTCCTAAATCTTTAGTGCAATGAAAGTCTTATGGAATGTGGAATTAGGTCTGCTAGCTAAGGAACGTTCTTTAAAAGGTAGAGGAAACTCAAGACTCACATGTTTCCAATCAATATAAATGTTTAAATCGCTTCTCTAATTTTTTCTATTTATGATCTTCTTAAAAGTTAACTTTCTAAATGCATTGATGGGGAAATAAAGATCTTCTAGGAACTAAAGGCTAATCATGTTTAATACTTACAATTCTTTGTTTTTATCTAATAATTTAAAAAAGATTGTACAAGTGTTTTCAAAGAGCAACACTTGTCACTAACATCATAAGAAGGAATATCCAAGGAGTCTTACCACTGATCCCCCACCACCAAATTCAAGAGAGAACAAAATTCCACTACTAAAGAGATAGTAACAATGATCATCCCTAGTCTCTCCCTTATCACAAAATGATTACCATCAAAATTTGCATTTCCAATTGCGTTATGTGCATTGAAGCGATAGTAACATTTTCACTCTCTTACCTAATGTCTCCCATTTTTGAAACTCCTGGGGAAGGGCAAGGCCATCTTCTCAGTACTTCAAAATACAACGAGTTCCATTTTTTCACATATTGATAATCGTTGACTTAAAGTATAGTCGAAGTATTGACAGCCCATAGATATGCCCCGTCAAAGATCGCAGCCCTATGGCATTTAGTGACCCTTAGGGACATTCTGGTTCAGCGTGCCTGAGAACGTTCGAGCACTAAAGGGGACAAGAAGAGGTTGGGGATAGGGTTTACCCGGCCACCCTGAGCTAATGGAGCAGATAGTTTGATCCCACGACAAAAGATGAGAGAGATTTGGCAGTTGGCAACTTTGTACTGGCCAACACTACAAGTTTCAGCATCACCCGAGATGGCATTGTAGAATGAAAATGGAATGTGATCTCCAAAAAGTGAGAGAGGTTATTGTAGGTCTCTGCAACACAGTCCTGTAGGAATTGGAATCTCATCCATATCTCACACGAGCTCCAAGATATGCCCCATCAAAGATCGTAGCCCTGTGGCATTTAGTGACCCTTAGGGACATTCTGGTTCGGCGTGCCTGAGAACGTTCAAGCATTGAAGGGGACAAGACAAGGTTGGGGATAGGGTTTACCCGGCCACCCAGAGCTAATGGAGTAGACAGTTTGATCCCATGACGAAAGATGAGAGAGATTTGGCAGGTGGCAACTTTGTACTGGCCAACACTACAAGTTTCAGCATCACCCGAGATGGCGTTGTAAAATGAAAACAGAATGTGATCTCCAAAAAGAGAGAGAGGTTATTGTAGGTCTCCACAACATGGTCCTGTAGGAACTAGAATCGCATCCATACCTTGCACGAGCTCCAAGATATGCCCCATCAAAGATCGCAGCCCTATGGCATTTAGTGACCCTTGGGGACATTCCAGATTGGCATGGCTGAGAATGTTTGAGCACTAAATGGGATAGGATGAGGTTGGGGATAGCATTTACCTGGCCACCCAGAGCTAACAAAGTAGACAGTTCAATCCCATGACAAAAGGTTAGAGAGATTTGGCAGTTGGCAACTTTGTACTGGCCCACACTGCAAGTTTTAGCATCACCCGAGATGGCATTTTAAAACAAAAATGGAGTGTGATCTCCAAAAAGTGAGAGAGGTTATTGTAGGTCTTTGCAACATGGTCCTGTAAGAACTAGAATCACATCCATACCTCGCACGAGCTCCGAGATATGCCTCGTCAAAGATCGCAGCCCTATGGCATTTAGTGACCCTTAGGGACATTCTAGTTCAGCATGCCTGAGAATGTTTGAGCACTGAAGGGGATAGGAAAAGGTTGGGGATAGGGTTTACCCAGCCACCCAGAGCTAATGGAGTAAACAGTTTGATCCCACGATGAAAGATGAGAGAGATTTGGCAGTTGGCAACTTTGTACTGGCTAACACTACAAGTTTCAGCATCACCCAAGATGGCATTGTAAAATGAAAACGGAATGTGATCTCCAAAAAGTGAGAGAAGTTATTGTAGGTCTTTGCAACACAGTCCTATAGGAACTAGAATTGCATCCATACCTCGCACGAGCTCCGAGATATGCCCTGTCAAAGATCGCAGCCCTATGGCATTTAGTGACCCTTGGGGACATTCCGGATTGGCGTGCTTGAGAACGTTCAAGGACTAAAGGGGATAGGATGAGGTTGGGGATAGGGTTTACCCGGCAATCCAGAGCTAACGGAGTAGACAGTTCAATCCCACGACGAAAGGTGAGAGAGATTTGGCAGTTGGCAACTTTGTACTGGCCCACACTGCAAGTTTCAGCATCACCCGAGATGGCATTGTAAAACAAAAATGGAGTGTGATCTCCAAAAAGTGAGAGAGGTTATTGTAGGTCTCTGCAACACAGTCCTGTAGGAACTAGAATCACATCAATACCTCGCATGTGCTCTGAGATATGCCCCATCAAAGATCGTAGCCCTATGGCATTTAGTGACCCTTAGGGACATTCTGGTTCAGCGTGCCTGAGAATGTTTGAGCACTAAAGTGGATAGGAAGAGCTTGGGGATAGGGATTACCTAGCCACCCGGAGCTAATGGAGCAGACAGTTTGATCCCACGACGAAAGATGAGAGAGATTTGGCAGTTGGCAACTTTGTACTAGCCAACACTACAAGTTTCAGCATCACCCAAGATGGCATTGTAAAATGAAAACAAAATGTGATCTCCAAAAAGTGAGAGGGGCTATTGTAGGTCTCTGCAACACAGTCCTGTAGGAACTAGAATTGTATCCATACCTCATGCGAGCTTCGAGATATGCCCCATCAAAGATCGCAGCCCTATTGCATTTAGTGACCCTTAGGGACATTTTGGTTCAGTGTGCCTGAGAATGTTCGAGTACTGAAGGGGACAAGAAGAGGTTTCGGATAGGGTTTACTCGGCCACCCGGAGCTAATGGAGCAGACAGTTTGATCCCACGATGAAAGATGAGAGAGATTTGGCAGTTGGCAACTTTGTACTGGCCAACACTACAAGTTTCAGCATCACCCGAGATGGCATTGTAGAATGAAAACAGAATGTGATCTCCAAAAAGTGAGAGAGGTTATTGTAGGTCTCTACAACACAGTCTTGTAGGAATTGGAATCTCATCCATATCTCACACGAGCTCGGAGATATGCCCCATCAAAGATTGCAGTCCTGTGGCATTTAGTGACCCTTAGGGACATTTTGGTTCGGCATGCCTGAGAATGTTCAAGCATTGAAGGGGACAATACAAGGTTGGGGATAGGGTTTACGCAGCCATCCGGACCTAATGGAGTAGACAGTTTGATCCCACGATGAAAGATGAGAGAGATTTGGCAGTTGGCAACTTTGTACTAGCCAATACTACAAGTTTCAACATCACCCGAGATGGCATTGTAAAATGAAAATAGAATGTGATCTCCAAAAAGTGAGAGAGGTTATTGTAGGTCTCTGCAACATGTTCTTGTAGGAATTTGAATCACATCCATACCTCACACAAGCTCCGAGATATGCCCCATCAAAGATCGCAGGCCTATGTCATTTAGTGACCCTTGGGGACATTTCGGATTGGCGTGCTTGAGAAATTTTGAGCACTAAAGGGGATAGGAAGAGGTTGGGGATAGGGTTTACCCGACTACCCAGAGCTAACAAAGCAGACAGTTTGATCCCACGACGAAAGGTGAGAGAGATTTGGCAGTTGGCAACTTTGTAGTGGCCCACACTGCAAGTTTCAGCTTCACCCGAGATGGCATTGTAAAACAAAAATGGAGTGTGATCTCCAAAAAGTGAGAGAGGTTATTGTAGTTCTCTGCAACACAGTCCTGTAGGAACTAGAATCGTATCCATACCTTGCACGAGCTCCGAGATATACCCTGTCAAAGATTGCAGCCCTATGGCATTTAGTGACCCTTGGGGACATTCTGGATTGGCGTGCCTGAGAACATTCGAGCACTGAAGGGGATAGGATGAGGTTGGGGATAGTGTTTACCTAACCACGTGGAGCTAACAGAGTAGACAGTTCAATCCCACGAGGAAAGGTGAGAGAGATTTGGCAGTTGGCAACTTTGTACTAGCCGATATTGCAAGTTTCAGCATCACCCGAGATGGCGTCGTAAAATGAAAATGGAGTGTGATCTCCAAAAAGTGAGAGAGGTTATTGTAGGTCTCCAAAAAGAGTGTTTAAAAATGCAAAAATAGCGGCAGGTCCTTTGTATGGT
Organism: Cupressus sempervirens; assembly: GCA_028749045.1. Taxonomy (NCBI): domain Eukaryota; kingdom Viridiplantae; phylum Streptophyta; class Pinopsida; order Cupressales; family Cupressaceae; genus Cupressus; species Cupressus sempervirens. The sequence goes on from CM053786.1 coordinate 381,851,817, forward strand.
TTGGGAGTTTGACCATTAAAACTAGAAATTGTCCTAGTAGTAAGTGCTGGTAATAGTTTTGAAATTTGATTGTTGAGTGTTGAGAAACCTCAAGTTTTGGATTTTCTTGGTTTTTTGAGTCTATAATAACCATTTCCATCTGAAAAGTTGAGTGTTGAAACCATTTAAGAAGTATTTGCATAGTTTTCCCTAAAATTTGAGTGCATAAAAAGGGGTATGTGATTGCTCCCAAGGTGGATTTAGTGTTTTCTCTAAACAAGAGTTTCATTTTATGTTTGAAGTCATCTAATATAACCAAAGTGAAGGTGTTTGAACCATTTTGGGGTTCTAGAGACGTTGCAAAGTAAGAGTTATAGAAAGCCCTAGGGTAAAGGGGCTAGAAAGGAGGGTTTTGTAAAAACCATTGTAAAGTTGATCATGAGACCAAAATAATAAAATAATCCTTGCATTTGAGTCATGTCTTAAGACTTTTTTGGGTCATGGGAATTCCAAAAGTCAAGGGATTGTGAGTTGCTTTGTAAATGGCCCAAACTAGGCCTAGTTGGCAGACTAAAATAGCTAGTTTTGAGTGATATTTTACAAAACAAGTGTAGTTGGTTTTGGAGTATATTTTAGAGTGAGGAAAAGGGTATTTTAATCACCCAATAGTTTAGGAATTTCTATGGAAAATTTTGGAGAAAACAACAAATTAGTGACTTGCAAGGGCTAGTTGGAACAAGCCTAGAAGAGGCAAAATTGAGAAAGTGTAAGAGATGAGTTGCTGAGAGTGTGCAAGGAGTTGGAACATGTTAGATGAGATGTTTTGAGATGATCCAAGGTTTCCATAATGATAGGGATAGGATAGGGATATGGTCTTTGGATAGGGAGGTTTTAGTGAATGATATAGGCCCAAGAAAGTGCTTCATTGTTGATGAGGATGGAAAATAGGGATCTAAACCACAACCCACAAGTAGTGGATTAGAAGAAACAACTACTATAGATGATGCAAATATTGATGAGTTGTAAAGTGAGGGGGAGGAAATCACTATTGAATCCTTCCTAAAAATCAATGGCTTATTAGATGAACCAATTAACACTTTGTTGAGGAGTTATGGACAAAATATGAAGAGACTAGGTACAATTGCACCTAAAAATACCCAACCAGAAAACCTAAACCATCCAGTGGACTATTATAGGAGATAAAACCTTGAGCATACAACAAACATTGATATTAGATTAAGCTTGCTAATTGCAAGATTCACAACCAGATTGGTTGTAGGAGGTTGTCACAAACCTTGGGTAACCAAATACTTGTGGGGATGAAAATGTTTCCCTTTTAATTCCATCCCCACCACATGTTGACCCCAAGGATGTCACCTAATGCTTTGCAAATGGTGGCAACCATGATGAAATAAATAGTTAACAATGTTTTGATACCTAGGCCCAAAATGACTATGATGGAGATGTTGATTTTAAATGTTACATGCCACTAGATAGAAAACAACATAGTGGTTTACCCAGTAGATTCCTATAGCTACCAAAGAAAAGGATACAAAATTCTAAGGAACAAGAGAGACTAAGAAGTTATTTGAGGCTAATGCACTTTACATGAAGGAGAAGATCAGGGATAGGAAAGATGGGAGAGAGGAAAAGATTGCAAGAAATGAGATCTTAGATGCTATAGAGAGGGGAAAACGAGTTGCAGAGAAGGTTGCACTAAAGGAAAAGAAGAGGAAAGAAAGAGAGGATAATCTAAATGTTTGAAAGAGATATAGACCAAATATTGGAGGTACACCTTCAACAACTATAGAAATTATATTTACAACACTAGTGGAAGGAGATGTAATTGCACTAGCCCTAGAATTAATTAGTATGCCCAACATACCTCTTCTCCCATAGCATAAATCACATTCTAATATGTTCAATGCTCTAATCCCTAGATGAGGAAATATTCTTACTTAATAAGTGTAACCCCAAGCATTGTCACCATAGTTGGCAACAAATGGTGAGAGTCCCAATCAACTAGTGAAAAAAATGACTAAGTTGATGGAGTTGAATCCTACATTACACACATCTCCTAGTAGTGGACAGGAGGATGTTGGGATTGGGAGCATAGCACCTATTCCCTTTCCCAGTTTTATGGACAATTGATGGGAACTCAAGTAGATGGGAGAAATTCCAATTTTTTTGAAGCGATAAAGTTTTGTGATGTATTTAGAATATCTAAGATAGACTTATTTTTTATGTGAACTAAACCATTCTTACATTACTATTTAAATGTATTTGAATTGTTATAATAGTTTGATTGTTGGTCATGGTGTAAAATATGTAAAGTTTAGAAATATAAATAGTTCATCATAGAGATATTATAGAATTAATTTATTTTAAATAATAGAAATAATCATAACAAATAGATAGAAATAAAAAATAATAATTTTATACAAAAAGTTTTAATTTATTTTAAATAATTTATTTTAAAGTTTTAATTGGGTCCAAAACCTGTATATCCCATTTGTCCACCCATTCAGTCGACTCACAGTCATCCCAATTTTTCTCTGCACATGATGGATAATAGCATGCCATTTTTGTGTGTGGATACTCCATGAACCTGCATTAGAGCTTCTAAAAGAGTGCAATGCACTGGATCCTGTTAGTGTGCAACAATCCTGATATGGTGCAATGTTAGTATTATCTATCAACCAAATTAATCTACAAACTGTAGAGTCACCTTCCTTACCTAGACCCATTGTAGCGTTACACCACTGGACGATGGATTTTGCATCTGTCAATATTGCTCCATCTTTGTACTTTAGTTCTTCACAAGCTAAGGCTCTTTTGATGCATGCACCTGCACCATCGTGCTCTCCCTTTCCATGACCAACCTCTATGAAATTCCACATGTATTGAATTCTACACAACTTTTACATCCTACTCAACCAATAGAACATCTGTGCATTATTGAATTGAGATGCACAATTGTCTGACCAAATAATGTGCTGACGATATGTGATGCCCCTGTTAGCCAAATCTCCATAAAATAGTTGAAAACAACCATGTACAAACTTCGTAGAATGTGATCGATCATCGCTGATGTAAAAATGGTACTCCCTCAAAATCTTCCTGTCATCCTCTGTACTTGTAGGTGAATGCATGAATGTTATGTGAACAAATATGGAAACCTGTTGAAAAGTATAATACTTTGCTTGCACCTCATTTTGTGGTTGTAGTGTGTAGTTCTCTGTGAAATCTACAACTAAAATAATGGTATTCAGTGGAAATGTATCCTTGCACAACTTGAATTGTAAATCCAACCATCGAGCTCTATGGGTATGCCTTGCATACTCGTAAATAATGTTTTCACGAAAAATCTTCATGAACTCATACATTGGAATCTTTTCAATGACTAAATCACATCTTTTACCATGTTTCCCATCTTTTAGAGCATATGTCACTATCTTAAATTTTCCATAATCTACTATTTCATTTCCAATTGCATGTGTACTATTCATATGTTGACAAGTTGATAAAAGTTGCAAAGAACCACAAAATAAGCACATACCATCCAAGCATGATGTCTTGTAAAATTGTTGGCCATCCCTTACTTCACATAAAATTTTGGATATGAATTCTCTTGAAGATCTTGGTGGCTCATTTATGTCACAATCCTGCAAAACAAACTGAGAATGCAAAATTACGCATATATGCCTAAAAACATCAAAATGGTTAAAAAATTCAATATGTATCCTACAACAACAAGTTGTGCATGTGTGATTTATCTTCACATAAAAAGGTTTACCCATCTCAAAAAATCTTTGACTTATTTGAATTTGAGGATACATACCAATAAATTTTGCAAAAAATTGTGTCTGAGTTGTGTCCAAAAAATGTTTTGCATGTGGCTCGCGATTTTGGCTACCAATCCTCCTCCTTACAACATCTCTTTGATTAGGGGAAACACGTGTGTTATTTTTCCAAAAATCTTCGATCAATGATTTCAAGGCTTCACTAATTTCTTTATCCTTTTGCGGTAGTCTACCGCTAAATGTCCATAACTCATTTTTTGTTGGATCTTCCAATCTCTCATGCCTTAGCATGGCTCTCATTAGAGTACCTCTACCAATTTTTAATGTTTTGCTTGTCTTTCTCATGAGTCAAGCTTTCTTCATTTGGCTACTTACTATTGTCGATGTAAGTACTCACCTTGCGATATTACTATCTTTGGTGCATGATTTAGAACCCACTTTGTCATAAGCATTCATTAGATTCTTTACAATGTTTTTTTCATTTGAATCATCCATCGTTCATAGCCCAAGAATCTTCATGATAGGCCTAAATTTTAAATTCCTCATCATTTCAACAAATAATTGGCATTGACTTGTAATATTTAATTCATCAAAAAATAATCTCCACATACGATTAACTTTTCTTTGACAAGTACACTTGCTAATCTTGTCAGGCATTGATTTCCAAATGTTACTATCAATATCAATCAAATATTTTGGTCTTCTAAAACGAATTCTAGAAGGTGTTATAATCTCTTCGATTCTCTCAACATTTTGAACATCAACATAAGGTTGAGTTTATTGCATACCTTGAACCAAAGATGATGTGCCTTGGAAATAAGATGCAAAAGATGGAATATCACCTACTTGATGTGTTGATGTTGTGCCTTCAACATGACATGATGGAGTGTGTATATCGTCGGATCTACAAATCAGTGTCTCTTCAACATGAGAGGATGATATGACTTCAACATTGGAAGATGGTGTAGCGGATGATATGACTCCAACATTAGAAGATGGTGTAGCTTCACAATTCAATTGTCTTCTTGAGCGTAACAGTCTCATTCGTTCTCTTTGTCTTTCCAATTCTTCCTCTTTGTTTCTTGGTACCGGTGGTTCTTGATCCTCTTCGAAAGTCAATTCTTCATTATTGCTTTGCAATTTTCTTTGCTCACGTAGTAATTTCATTTTATCTCTTTTAATTGCCAAATCTCTCTCCCTATCTTTATTTGTTTGATTTTTTGGTTTCTTCCTTGGCATGATGATGATTTCTACATGTCAAATTATTCAAACATTTGAATTACTTAAAATGTGTAAATTACAAATTATTCAAATACATATAAAAATTATAATTATTTGAATGAATACACAATATATATATATATAATGACTTGTCAAATTTCTAACCATTTTGAAATAACATTTCATTGAAACATACAAATTTCAATGAATTCACTATATATTAAAAAACATGTCAAATTATAATCAAATTTGTATCTATATATCAACAAACAATATTTAAAATAGATTGCACTAACCTTTTCTATACAAGGAATATTCAAAAAGTCTTCAAATCGTGTATCCAATGATTGAATTTGGTGTTTGCTAGCTTCCAAAAGTGTTTGCCACCTTGAAATAGTATTTTTTAGCTTGAAATAGTGTTTGCCACCTTGAAAAAGTGTTTGCTGCGTTGAAACCCGCAATTTCTGTCAGGATAATAGAGTGCAGGACAGAACAAAAGCAGAGAATGAATGAAACGGGCCCCAAAGTTTCTTTTTGACCATTTTTAGGTGATTTCACATAGCGCGTACGCAATATATGAGAACACATCACTCTCCACCCTCCCTACTCTCTCTCTCTCTCCCTATTCTCTCTCTCTCTCTTCCTACTCTCTCTCCCCTCTCCCATCCCCTACACTCTCTCTCTCTCCCCTCTCCCATCCTTTACTCTCTCTCGCTCTCCCTCTCCCACTGCCTACTCTCTCTATCTCTCTCACCCTCTCTCCTCTCCCATCCCATACTCTTTAGATCTCTCACACACACTCCCATCCTCCCTCTCCCACTTCTTACTCTCTCTCTCTCTGCCACCTCCTACTCTCTCTCACACTCTCTCCCATCCCCTACTCTCTCTTACACACACTCCCATCCTCTACTCTCTCTCTCTCTTGGGCTACTCTCTCTCTCCCCTCTCCCATCCCCTAAACTCTCTCTTTTGCAGATACACACTCCCATCCCCCTCTCTCTCTCCCCTCTCCCATCCCTTACTCTCTAGATCGTTCACATGCACTCCCATCCCTCTCTCTCCTCCTCTCCCACTCCCTCTCCCACCACCTACTATCTCTCTCTCTCTCAAGTTCTCTCTCTCCCTCTCTACTCTCTCTCTCTCTCTCTCTCCCATCCCCTACTCTTACACACACTCTCTCTCTCTCTCCAATCCCCAACTCTCTCTCCCACTCTCTCCCATCCCCTACTCTCTCTGGCACTCTCTCCCATCCTTTCACTCTGTCTCTCTCATCTCATACTCTCTCTCTCTCTCTGTCACCTCCCACTCTCTTTCACACTCTTTTCCATCCTTTCACTCTGTCTCTCCCATCTCGTACTCTCTCTTTTCCACCCCCTACTCTCTCTCACACTCTCACACTCTCTCCTATTCCCTACTCTCTCTCTTTCATAGACACATAGACACACACACACACACACACACACGCACACACACACACACACACACACACACACACACACTCCCATCCCCCCTCTCTCTTCTCTCCCATCCCCTACTCTCTAGATTTGTCACACACACTCCCATCCCTCTCTCTCCTCCTCTCCCACTCCCTCTCCCAGGTCACCTACTATTTCTCTCTCTCAAGTTCTCTCTCTCCCTCTCTACTCTCTCTCTCCCATCCCCTACTCTTACTCTCTCTCTCTCCCATTCCCAACTCTCTCTCACACTCTCTCCCATCCCCTACTCTCTCTCACACTCTCCCATCCTTTCACTCTATCTCTCCCATCCCGTACTCTCTCTCTCTGTGCCACCCCCTACTCTCTCTCTCACTCTCTCCCATCCTTTCACTCTATCTCTCCCATCCTTTCACTCTATCTCTCCCATATCATACTCTCTCTCTGCCACCCCCTACTCTCTCTCACACTCTCACACTCTCTCCCATCCCCTACTCTCTCTCTCTTTCACAGACACACACACTCTTATCCCCCCACTCTCTTCTCTCCCATCCCCTACTCTCTCTACATCTGTCACGCACACTCCCATCCCCCCTATCTCTCTCCCTCTCCCTCTCCTACCGCCTACTAGATCTCTCTCTCTCAAGTTCTCTCTCTCCCTCTCTACTCTCTCTCTCTCTCCCATCCCATCCCTTACTCTCACTCTCTCTCTCTCTCCCATCCCCTACTCTCTCTCACACTCCCATCCCCTAATCTCACTCTCTCTCTCCCATCCCGTATGAGCTCTCTCCACCACCACCTACTCTCTCTCTCACACTCTCACACTCTCTCCCATCCCCTACTCTGTCTCTCTTACACACATTCCCATTCCCCCTCTCTCTCTCTCTCTCTCCCTCTCCCACTACCTACTTTCTCTCCCCCATCCCCTACTCTCTCTCTCCCCTCTCCCATCCCCTACTCTCTCTCTTTCATAGAAACACACTCCCATCCCCCCCCTCTCTCTCTCCTCTCCCATCCCCTACTCTCTAGATTTGTCACACACACTCCCATCCCCCCTCTCTCTCTCTCTCCCACTCCCTCTTGCACCACCTACTATCTCTCTCTCTCAAGTACTCTCTTTCCCTCTTTACTTTCTCTCTCCCATCCCCTACTCTCACTCTCTCTCTTCCATCCCCTACTCTCTCTCACTCTCTCCCATCCCCTACTCTCTCTCTCTCTCTCTCTCTCTCTCTCTCTCTCTCTCTCTCTCTCACCCCCATCCTGTACAAGCTCTCTCTACCACCCCCTACTCTCTCTCAAACTCTCACACTCTCTCCCATCCCCTACTCTATCTCTCTTATACACATTCCCATTCCCCCCCCTCTCTCTCTCTCACTCCCTCTCCCATTGCCTACTCTCTCCCATGCCCAACTCTATCTCTCTTACACACTTCCATTCCCCCTCTCTCTCTCTCTCCCTCCCACTCCCTCTCCCATCGCCTACTATCTCTCTCTCTCTCTCTCTCTCTCTCTCTCTCTCTCTCTCTCTCTCTCTCTCTCTCTCTCTCTCTCTCTCTCTCTCTCCCATCCCCTACTCTTACTCTCTCTCTTTGCCACCCCTACTCTCTCTCACACTCTCACACTCTCTCCCATCCCCTACTTTCTCTCTTACACACACTTCCATCCCCCCTCTCTCTCCCTCTCCCACTCCCTCTACCATTGCCTAATCTCTTTCTCTTCCATCCACCCTCTCTCTCCCTCTCCCACTCCCTCTGCCATTGCCTACTCTCTTTCTATCCCATCCCCTACTCTCTATATCTCTCTCTCCCCTCTCTCATTCCCTACTCTCTCTCTTTCACACACACCCATCCCCCCTCTCTCCTCTCCCATCCTCTACTTTTTCTCTCACTCGCTCTCCCTCTCCCACTGCCTACTCTCACTCTCTCTCACTCTCTCTCTCTATCTCACTCTCTCCCTCTCTACTCTCTCTTTGCTACCCCCCTACCCTCTCTCACATTTTCACACTCTCTCTCTTTCTCTCTTATACACATTTCCATCCCCCCTCTCTCTCTCCCTCTCCCACTCCCTCTCCCATCGCCTACTCTCTCTTCCATCCCCTACTATCTCTCAAGCTACTCTATCTTCCCCCTCTCCCATTCCCTACTCTCTCTTTCACACACATGCACTCCCATCCTCCTCTCTCTCGCTCTTCCTCTCCCACTCCATCTCCCACCACCTACTCTCTTTCTCCCCCATCCCCTACTCTCAATCTCTCTCTCCCAACTTGTACTCTCTCTCACACTTCCTCTCTCTCCCATCCCCTGCTTTCAATCTCTCTCCCCCATCCCGTACTCTCTCTTTGCCACCTCTACTCTCTCTCTCACACTTCCTCTCTCTTGCATCTTGTACTCTCTTTGCCACCCCTACTCTCTCACATTTCCTCTATCTCCTATCCTATACTCTCTCTGCCACCCCTACTCTTTCTCACTTCCTCTCTCCCCTCTCCCATCCCCTACTTTCTCTCTATCTCTCTCACACACACAAATAGCCATTCCCTCACCCCACCCCCCTAGCTCTCTCTTGGTTTTGGTTTGCAATTTAGGTCTCAATAGTGCCTGCACACTATAGCGCGTGCGCACTACCTTGAATTCAATAATGTTTTAATAGCGCGTGCGCGCTATAGGGCGCACGCGCTATTCAAAGCTTTGCATTAAAACCAAGCCTAAGGCTTGGTTTTGCCTTGGAGATCCAACCCAAAGGTTTGGAGTTTATAAACAGGTCTAAGAAGTGTTTTCCAACAAACATACAAAAAATGATTGATTTTTCTTATGTGCTCCCCTTCAAGATTCCTCGTGGTTGGGTATCGATAAGGTCAGGTTACATAACATTATAGGTCTCTGTGTTAGCTATCTAACCATATAATTTATTTTTAATTTGAACTATTTTAAGTCTTTCATCTATAATTTCTTTTGAATGTATGTTCATTTTTTGTCAAAAACCACCATGTACTAATTGGGCTGTAGATTTTAGCTCATTCATCAAATTTTGTAACAACTTAGTTTTTTAGAAACTAGACTCCATTCTACACACTTTGAAAAAAAGAAGTTTTGATTTTAGATTAGTTTTCAATCATTTCTAGGTGGAGCACACAGATATTTCACGTTTTTGGGATGGGTCTAATTTAAAAATTCATTAAAAAAAAATACACATTATAAAATTACCCGAAAAATTTGGAATAAACTACATAGTGTTAGGTAACTTTTGACCAGAGCAATTAAAGAATTTCAAAAAAAAAGTTAAAATTTTAGGGGGGCCACACTTTGTACTATGTTATGTTTTTTTGGAATAAACAGTACCACTTTCTGTGGCCCCCCTTTTTTGAGGACCTAAAACCAAACCATTTTGAAAAAAAATTAGTAGTTTAGAAACTAGATTCAAAGGACTACGACTTTTGTTTTTGTCATATCTTAAAATTTTGAGTGTAACTATCTTCAAATTCTTGTTGAAGTCCAGAATTTGCTAATTTTAGGAAAAAGGTGTCCACTTATACCCCCCTTTTGGCACCACAACTTGGTGCACTTACCCATAAAGATAAAGAGAAAAATGATGATGATGATGGGAATGGGTGGGCTCCTCCTCCTCCCAATAATCCCACTAATGAATGGGGCTATGATGATCGTGATCCTCCCTCGGTTGGCACTACTCTTGCAGCCTAAGGTCACCTTATGTATTTTTTTGATGAATAGTTATGTGTCCAGTGTGTGAACTTTCACAAGTTGACCTTGTGTTCGATGACCTTTTATTTTGTAAATATGTAACTTTATAATTAAATTAATAGAAAGTGAACTATTTATAGAAAAACTTAAAATTATTCAAAAAATCCACATGCCCTAGGAAGCATAATTTAAAAGTAATATTAAAATATTATCTATTATTTTCTCCTATATACTTTGTCCAAAATAAAGTTGTATGCTCTCCAAATGATGACAAAGAAAACTTGACATTGACTAATTTCCACATTGCTTGATGAGAACAAGAGCTCTTGGAGAGCTAGAGTCTCTACCTTTTGAAAAATAATAATGCTTCAATAGCCAAATGTAATCACATATAACTATTGGTCAAAATGACATATAAATTATAGAAATTAACTTAGAATTAAAAATTTAATTTAATTATTTTAATGTGAGAAAATTACAATAATATTACACCAAAATTAGGCAAGAGCCTACAACACAATGGTAAATCGTGAGACTCTTATCGTAGAGGTCTCAAGTTCGAATCTAGTTGTGCTTATTAAAAAAAAAAATTTAAAAATTGAATTTCAAATTTTAAAAAAATTAAAACTTAATATTTAATTGACATAAATATTTTTGAAATAATTTTCTCACAAATTAAATTATTCAACAATAAAATCAAAATAATTAACCAAAATCTAATAACACATCAAACTAATCTGTTTGATATTATAAAACTAAATTGACCTAATATTATTAATTTAAATTATTATTAGTTCTTGTCATAGGAATGTTCACTTTTTCAATTTGACTTAATCTACCAATCAAATTTCTACATTAAATTTTATTATAGAAAAAATATAATAGTCAAACATTAATGCTTACTTTTAATAATTTAAAAATAAGACTTTTCTGATTATTTTTTACTTGAGAAAATACCAAATTTTTTAACCTTAGAACAATCGGCTTCATTCTTGAAGGTGCTAAATTTCTCCTCAGAATAGAAAGCTTCATTCTAGAAGCTTCTATTTGTCTCCCAAAAATACGATTAATAGAGATGTTGAGAGCATTGCATATTCTACCTTGTTGAATATCGATGCTGAGAGTACCATCGCATGTTAATTTTTTACCAGATAGGCTGAGACGTTATGCCAATCATTTAACAGAGAGGCTAAGAGGTCACTTGTCAGTTGAACATATTAGAGCCTTACCATCTAAGTGGTAAATACTTCACCACAACTGAGGCTTGTAATGTGAATCTGTTTCCTTCTTTTTCTAATTAGAAACTTGGCACTCAAATCTATTTTGAATTACAACTACTATTGAAGACAATTTTTCTTTGAATTCATAAAAATTCACTTGGTTCAATGTGGTTCCTTTTTTATTTAATTAAGAACTTATTTCTATTCTTTCATTTCTCGACTAGTTGGGGAATCCACCATTATAGAGTAGGGTGCATCATTCATTTAAAATATTAGCCTAAAACAACAAAAAAACATTGAATACTTAATATTTTACATTGTTTATCATTAATATGTAGGAAAACCGCTAAAAATGGTTTTTTTTTTAATGAACATAGCGAGCTTTTAGGAAGCGAGTAGAAAAAATTATATCTTAGACTACAAAGATTAGATAAACAAATGATCAGTAAGACAAAATCAAATTTTGGCTTAACAACTAGCAATTGCATTTGCCTTACACTGTTAATCTTTTAAAAAGACTTTAGCTTCTACATATCCTATAATAATTGCAGTCCTTGAAATCACATTTCTTTCAGGAATATTTTTCTACCATATTTGCAAAATATGCCACATTAAGCACCTCCTTCAAACTCCCAAGTGATTAGAATACACTTAAGATATAGGGCACAAACAATTTAAGTGACACAAGATAACAAGTTGAGCGGAGTGATATCCACAGAAATGGGAAACCCGAGTCTTCTCCAAGTTCTTGGGAGATGCTCAAGGGTTAAAAATATGTGAGGATGCAGAAGGGACACAAAGTTCTCTGGTATGTAGTGATTGATTACACTTGTCGACACGTATGCCAAAAAAAACCTTTGTGAGATGATATATATTTAGTGTCACGAGAATCTCCTCTCCAATTACCAAGTGTGGTGTTTCTTAACTATTGCAATTGATTTTATAAGACCTGTGTTGTTCCTTAATTATTGCAAGTGATGTTATAAAGTGTTGCAACATCTGCATCCTCATACTTTGTGTTTCATAAATATTGTAAGCTTATTGTCCCTTCAACTAACCTTGATGTTTGTTCTAGCAGATGAATAGTATTTCCCCCATTCACATTTGATGGAAAAAACAAGTTGATGTTTTTCTATAAAAAATTATGAAAGATTGAGTACAATGGGACATAAATGGATTATCGCCTAATGCTATTTTATCGGTTTTGATAAGATCTAAGAATTAAAAGACTATAATTATAATTAACTTAATTTAAAAAATTATTACTCAATTTGATGTTTGACCAAAAATAATCAAACATATTTATGTGTGTTTATGTTTTTCTTTTGATTTAAACTTCATTTCTTACATCTAATAATATATTAAATTTAATATTAAAAATAAGCTCAAATATATCTAAATAATTAGACACATTATTTATTTTAATAATCAATTTTAATTATATTAAATTTAATTATTATTGTAGTATATTACAAATTTTCTATTAATATTTCTATTTAAAATGTTTTTAGGTGTTGATATAAAAAAATTAAACAACATAAGTGTGGTGTAGCATAATATTACATCTTATCAATACTTAGTACTTACAACATCAATTTTGGTGAATTTGTACTATAAATCTTAAAAGTTTTTATCAAACTAAATAAGTATAATTTTTGTTGGGATATATTACTACTCCTTGTAACATTTATATTAGCTATATTCTTAGAAAAGAGTCTCTATTCATCTCATTAAAAAGAACAATCAAAACATTAATAGTCTTTTATCAAATGTGAGTTATTACTCCCGTATAGATCAAAACTACCACTTCATAAATCTCAGAATTACCAAAATCACCATTACCTTAAACCAAAGTCTCAAGAGTACAACTTAACTCAGCTCTTACACTAAACCCTAGAACCCACCACATTAAATGCAAGAACTTTCTTGCACCCCTTGTTACAATTGTATTTCAACTATACCAAAAATCTATTAAAATTTTGGAAGACTAGTCAACTTGGGCTTATTATTAAAACAAGATTATTAAATATCAGTGAAGTGGAAAATTAAATATCAATGGAAGGTGTGAAAAATGAAAACTATTAAATAATAATAATAAATATAGTTGTACTACATTGGAATATGAAGACACAAAGGATAGGTTGAAGCCACTTATAAAAATAAATTCAAATTTCTGACCGCATTCACTAAATTACACTAATTAAGAAAAATCATGTTGCACGAGTAGAAAGGACATAAGTAAAAACCAAAGAAATGATGGAGCCAACACATTGCCCATCAAACATTTATTACATACTTATCAACATCTTTTTTGTGCTTTTTTCATTGTGAAATTTATTTATTTTTCCTAAGAAAATTTTTTGAAGCCAATCAAAATTAAGAAATTAATATGTTGTATATGAATTTAAAAATATTTGGTTTAAAACTTTAGCTTTGAATAATGTATTTGCATCATCAAAAAAAATTTATGGGTTGGGGGGTCACATTAGTTCCTCCCAAGGACTACTAATGTCAACTTGGTTGCTTTAAATGAACGATGGGACTTTGTTACACAAGTATGTGTGGATAAGAAGGTGGAGGTTTTTATTTGTTTAATTAATTACTCGAGAGTTTGACATTTCGTCATTCTAAAGGTAGTACATAAATCCCACGTGGAAGACCATTGAAACTCCCAGATATCCTTACCAATGCAAGTTCAAGAGCATAATTGAAGATAATATTCCTCTCTTAAAAATTATTATATTTTATCTCCTTGGTAGACTATGAATTTTAAGGTTTGAGGTTTTAATTTGTTTTAATTACTTTAGAGTTGACATTTCTTTAATCTGTCAGTTTCACGGGGACTAGTAAATGCTTGATATTAAACTTTATATTCAATTAATTTAATTGTATTCTTATTATATATCACCTTACAAGAATAACTGACACTTATTTTATCTAATTTATAAAATCAAATTTTAAAGTTAAATTTTTATCAGATTTATCCAATTAAACTTAAAAATCAAATTTTAATAAAATATTATAATATTATTTTGTATAGATGTTTCAATTTTATTGTAGATATCAAGTTGTTTTTAACTAATTTGTTTCAAATATCTGATTTTGTATTCAATTGTATCTTTTAAAAGTTATAGTGACTTTTGTTATACAAACTAATATAATTTTTTGGATGATCATATTTTAGCTATGGTAGTTTTATCTACAAAGGTTGGGTTGACAGAAAAATGTAAACTCTTTTTATTTTTTCTATTTTTTTTGAAAAATTATTATATTAAATATTTCTTTAAAAATAATTTGTGCACAATTATTTTGCTCATTCTACTTCTACATCTTAAATGATGTTATCTTGTTAAAAAAAATTCAAATGGTAGTGTTTTGGAAAGTTGACATTATAAGATTTCTAAAGGTTGTTTATATCTAACATCCTTTCTTAAAAGTTTGGATTGGAAAACCAGATCAATATCACTATATTATGATTATTTTAATGGTGTAATTTTATTTATTTTTTCTATTCATCTCAATGGTGCCATTTCAGCTTTGAAGTTGTACAGATGTAACTTTAAAGTTATACTAATGCATTTATCACACCCTGCCATAATATTATCTCATGATAGATTTTATTATGTATTTTATTGAAAAATATTATATCTTTGATTTCTAAATATAATTTTTATAATAACTGTGAAAAATAATAAATTTCATTCCATATTCAAAACTTGATATACTATAAAATAAATCTTCTTGAATAGTAATAAAAACTAATCTTTCTTCAAAAAGAATTTTCTTTCTATAAAGATGTATATTTAACCATCAAATAAAATGATTAATGTTTCTTTAAAAAAACATCACATCCACTTCTAATTTCCTCTCATTTCCTCTCTTAATTTAAATTCATAAATATAATATACTTAGCACAAGCCAGAAACATTATAACATTACTTCATATACTATATGTTGCCCAATTTCATTTGAGGACAATCTTAAATAACAGGGTGAATTTGAAAAGTGACCTATTGAAGTGGGCAAGATGCCAGTGAGACAAATAGTTCCTAATGCTCCAAGCAAGTCGTTAACAGTCAGAGAATTTTGCCTCAAAGATAACAACGTAAGCTGCCACTCAGTTGATTGTCACCCAAGCTCAAGTTTCGCAGCTTCGTCAAATTACCCAATGAGCTGGGTATTCCTCCAGTGAGTTGATTTCCCCACAAATGCAATGATTGCAAATCTGACAGCCTTCCAAACTCCCGTGGAATCGGGCCCTTTAAGGAGTTGTTATATAACCCCAACACTCGGAGACGAGTGCAATTTGAAAGGGCGGCGGGGATTAATCCTGTCAAGTTGTTACTGTCAAGAAGAAGCCAGTTTAGTTGAGTAAGCATACCCAGCTCGGCCGGAATACCGCCTTCGAGTCTATTTTCAGCCAATTCCAGTTGAGCCAAAAGAGACATGTTTCCTAAGAAAGGTGGGATAATACCTGTCAATCTGTTTACTGCTAAGAATATGGTTTCTAAATTTGAAAGAAGACTCAGTTCAGAGGGAATGGTTCCGCTTAACTTGTTAAAGGACAGTATGAGAGATTGTAAAGAACGGCAACCTCCAAGAGAGGATGGAATGTGACCTTCCAAATTGTTTTTAGACAAGCGAAGGACTCTCAAGCGATGTAGCCATCCAAGCTGATATGGGATATGGCCCTCCAAGCTATTATTAGCAAGACCCAGTACTCTAAGGAAGGAAAGATTACCGAGAAAGGGAGAGATGGGGCCATATAATCCCATAGAAGTGAGGTTCAATGAAACCACACGCTGTCGGCGAGAGGAGCATATAACGCCAGTCCAATTGCAGAAGGTGTGATTGGGAGACCAGTCGGACAAGGAATTGAATGGATCCGCAGAGAGAGCAGATTTGAAAGCAATGAGGGATTGCTGATCAGAGTAATTGGAAGGCTTTGCGCCCATCGGAGGAGGCAGCGCAGAGAGACAGAAAACGAGTAGCAGAGGAAGCAGCATCGTCACATTCATCTTCATTCTTGGCATGCTTTTCCGGATAACCCCAAGTAACAGATATGTGTTGTTTTAAGACTGAGATTCGTTTTACATTTTTCTCCAGGGGTGATGAATGATGTGAAGACTGAAGATGAGCTGCACGACTTGACTTAAATCAATTACTTAGACTTGATTTTGTTTGGAGGAGAAGTTTGAAGTGGAATCTTGATAGTTACGTTCATGACTAAATGACGGTTTTTTGTTGTTGTATAATTATGGAGCTGCCGTTCAAAGAAGGGTAGAAAAGGGTACAAGTCCCCAATGAAGTTTATGATGCGAAGGCTGGACAAGGTATGCCAAAGTCAAGTAATAGGTCAGACGCCTGGAAATTGGAAAATAGCTCACTATCCATTGGGGAAAGACTGGAATTTTGATCAACCAATTTCACTAATCAATCAAATTCAGGTGACTTTTTAATCTCAACCTCTATAACTAATTAGTTACCTGATTCTATGTATGATTCTATGTGAACAAATCATTCATTTATTCTAATTTGCATCTCAGTTTATTTTTTCTTTCTAAAATAGAATTGCTTTTTACATTTTATTATGATATTTTCTATTTTTAAAAATTATATTCAATATTTTTAAGATTAGTTGGCAATATTTAATTGTAAGAAATGTTATTAAAAATGATGTTATTTATTTAATTTTTAAAAATATTTTAATAATTTTTTAAAATAATTTATCTTTTAAACAATTTTTAAGTAAAAGAAAATAGTGCAATTCTAATTAATATACAAATCAAAACAATTCATATCTCTGGCAAATTATGAAAATATTACTTTGAGATATTAGTAGTCATATGTTTTTGTGCATGCAACAATGAGGAGATAGAAGGGTTGGAAAAACTAGGAAGTTGTCCTCTAATTAAAACTATCATAAAATAATGAAGGAAATTTTCATTGTTGAACAAAGTTTTAGAAATCCCTAAGAAATAGGTTAGATTTTATGTGATTATTGAAAAATCAAGAAACAAAAACAAAGATTGTCAACTTTTTAGTTTTCACTTATGAGTTACTAAAAATAGTTGTACAACTCTCAGTTGTTTTCTTTTTATGAATAGTTCTTTTCAATTAATAAAATTATAAATGATAGTAAGATGATAAAATAATTAAGAAAATTTTCATTGTTGAACAAAATTTTAGAAATCTCTAAGAAATAGGTTGGATTTTAAGTGATTATTGAAAAATCAAAAAATAAAAGAAAATTGTAAACTTTTGCATTTCACATTTATCAACTCAATTAAATTAAAAATCATGACTTCAAATTTTTATTAAGTAATATATGTTAAAAATTTTGCATTCACTTGCCAAGTCATTTCCTCTCCAAAATGACGCCAATGCATTCAAGGATTACCATTACCAACATTACCATTGACCCTGCTAGAGAAACATAGTTCGATTTCAATCTTAAACAAGTTTGAAGATCTTTCAATACTACCTAGTTTTTTTGTTATTTTTGTTTAAACAATCCTTTTTATGTGAACCTATTATCATTTTATTTTCCCTTCTTTAAACATTAGAAATCCACCCAATCTAAAAAAAAAATGTTGAAGAATTTTAAATATACATGAAAATTTGTCAATGAAAAAGCAGAAAAAAAAGAGATTCTTAGCTTGGAAAGAAAGGAATGTAAAGAAATATACACTTCTAGATGCACTCTTGATGAGCCTATGGCAATTCGCCTTTGTAGAATTTGTCTAATTGACAAGTATAACCCTCTATTGATAAGTTCTCATGACAACATGTTATACCCCAATTTAACTACACTAAGTAATAGATCACTTGAACTTTCATTGGTGAGCGCTTGAGAAAAACTTCAATGTCAAGCAAATTAACAGGAGATTAAATTTGATTTTTTTAATAATTATTTAAAATGTAAGTTTTAAAGAACATAATAAAAAAAATTAAGGGTTGAGAAATTTATAGTGCATACTCACAACTTTTTGACAAATATTTAAACTTGGGAGCTCTCACAAATAAAATCTAAATTAAATAAAATATCCTTACAACCAAACACAAGAGTACAATCATAGCTATTCTCTTTTGAAAATTGATAGTTTACATGTGCAAAAATAATGCTTTTACACATTCGTGTAAGCCCTAGGGTTCACAAGAATCCATACATTGTGTTTGCACAAACCTATATTGAAATAGGGTTCATGCAAACATAATTTATGGGTTCGTTGGAACCCTCGGGTTTGCATGAACCCCTAAAATTTGAATTTTTTTAGCATTGATGCTTTTTTCCATGCCACAAAAGTGGCACCCACTATAGTAGGCTCACCTGTGACGAAACTTTAGGATATAATAAAATAAATGATTATTTGATGATTGCAAATTATGAAAAAATGGTTTAATGCTTAATAATAGTCTAGTATGTGATTTAAATAATTAGAAAGGGTTTTTATAGTTTTCTTGACCAAAAATGGGTGATTACATTTTCCCCTCTTTGAGTCAGTGTGTGAACAAAATGTTGAGTCAAAGAATGATGATGATCTATCAAAATATTGATATGAAACGATAAACTATTCTGAGAGATATTAATTTTGAACCTGATCAAATGAAGATTAGTAAGACTGATTAATATGTTAACTAAATCTAAACCTAATTGAATAAAGATTAATAAGAGTAATTCAAGAATTGAATAAACATGAATTATAAAGATACCTAAACACACATTTTTAATTTTAAGCAATGAAATTGAACATTGTGATTAAGTTTGATTAAACAATATTAGAACTGATGAGACATAGAGAGAGAACTAATATGCCCCTGATCAGATTAAGAACCTTCCCTAATTAGTTTGATGTGAAGTGGAAAAATAACTCATGCAAAAGATCAAATAATCTCAACTTGATGTGAATCGACAAAACTAAGATGCCAAGTATGTGCAGGATCATGGTGTGCCTAAAAGTGGCAATCTAAAAAATATATAGTTATAAAATTCCTCAAAGCATTTCAAAATCTATTCCAACATTTTTCCCACCCATCCTGATACCAAACCAAAAATTAATACCTTTATAAGGCCTATTATATCTTTGGATACCAACCCTACATGGTCAACTTAAAAATGTCCAAAAACATGTTTTTGGCCTATTCTTGTGTGTTTTTCTTACTTCAAACATGTATTTGGTAACTTTTTGTCCACCCAAATTTGATGAAACAAAAATAATTTCTTAAAAATGTTCTTAGATTTCCATAAATCTAATGTTTGTCAAATTACAAGTTTAGTAAGTATTTAGAACTTATTTTCTGATAGAGTTACATATAAAGTGTTGATTGAACACTGATTGAAAAACAACTATAGCTTTCAAGTGGTACAACATTTTTGAAATCCAAAAGATGCATCACATTCTATGCTTCTTCTACTAAAAGGGAAAAACATAACTAAATTTTGCAAAGTCTCATCTCGGCTTGACTCTACTTCTTATATATAGAATCTTATTTAAAAATATTATCATTTTATTTTGATTAACATGGTTATACATACATCTATTTCTTATCTTTCTCCTAAAAATTTTGTACTATTGCATTAAATTTCAAAATTTTGTTCAATCAATTTTATTTTATTTTTTAGATAAGGCCTAGTATTTTAGAAACTAAATTCAATTTCTTAGATATTTTTTTCTCTCAATTTTTTATATATAAAGTTCGTAACAAGTTGAAAATTGCATGTCAAGTTGACATAACCCCAATTTGCTAATTTTTCATTGCCACTTAAGGGCATAGTTTGGTTGACCATGATCCTACACATACCCTACGTCTAGTGATGATATCATAGTCAATTTGTAGATTCAAAAGACTGATGGTAGATTATTTTTCTCCTTGGGTTCAAAATAAAAATGATATAGAGGAATTTCTATAATGAGATATGTTTGATCAAATCAAGATAAGACAGGGTCCAAGATGATTGATAATCAATTTAGAGAGATTTGAAGAGAGTTTGGACCAAGGTTGAGCACTTGCTACAAGAATTTGCCCCAGCTTGACAAAGTTTGACTAAGGGTTGACCAAGGAGATATTACATTACAATTAGGTGAAATTATGTGATTAAAAAGAAACATGTTTTTTTTTCGTCAAAAGATTAAAAGGTAAGCCTTAGAAGAGAAGTCTATTGTACTTGATGAGAGGAAATATAAATTACAATTTTGACAATCAAGATGAATTCAAATTTTTATTTTGATTTGATTCCAAAAATTGATCAAAGACGTTGAAATTTGGCAAGGTTACAATTTTCAAGGAAAAATTGAGATAATAAAAAATTATGTCAAAATCTATATAAGGATCCCAAAAGGGTCATTTTCAGCTCATTTGTCCATTCATCATTTATTAAGTGCAAAGCCTTCAAAAGAGAAGATGGAAGTACCATTGTGAACCCACATATTTGAGTAGAGGCATAATCAACTTTGGGTGTATGGTACATCAGTATGTTATCAAAAATAAAACTCATGATTTTAGGTAGATTTTTCAATTTCTTAAGTAGGAAACTTGTTTCATCATGCGATAGAAAGTTCTATCACACATAGTTCAAAGAAATATTAGGTGATGAAAATGGTAGTCTATATTATCGCATGAGATATAACCTTGTATCACACTCTATGATGTAATCTATCACAAGAACAAGTTGTATCACATGCCTTAAGATGATATGTTGTATGATTAAAGCGAATCAACAAGTAATGTCATAGATTTTAAAAGTCACTTAGTTGCATTTTTATTAACTAGATATACTTGATAGCTTATTTTAGTATTTCCTTAATCATTTTAGATTTATTTTGATGGATTCCAACATGTTATTTTTCCTTGCATGATGCAAAACTGATTCTCACATATTCACATTTGGTGCCCTTAACCCATAGGCCTCAAATTTTCTAGGTTCTTGGATGACA
Source organism: Cupressus sempervirens (assembly GCA_028749045.1). Classification (NCBI taxonomy): domain Eukaryota; kingdom Viridiplantae; phylum Streptophyta; class Pinopsida; order Cupressales; family Cupressaceae; genus Cupressus; species Cupressus sempervirens. The sequence continues at coordinate 381,873,102 of CM053786.1, forward strand.
AGGAGAGGGTGATATTTGAGAAATTGGGAATGTAGTCCTTATTAGGTATGTCCAACATTTGAGTGAACTATGGACTAGCGACATTGCTTATAAAGAGATTTCATTCAAAGCATAATACATTTCACCTCTTGACTAGAGAGGTCACCATTACTTTGGAGGCTGTGTATTGGATACTCCGAGTGCCATGTTCTTGGGAGCCTATGAGTGTAAATTGATGGTTCATTCATAATTGTTCTTATGTACAACAATTTTCACTATATTAATGTTGACCTTGATATTTTTGGAGACATACTTTGATGACCTAAGGAGATGGTATCAAAACTTGAAGATTGATATTTGATGATGATACCATTCTAGACCATCACATCATGTAGGCGTACAATATGCCCACCTATGGGGATTATTATTTAGTTCCATGCATTCAATGTTCATTTATCAAGTTTATTCTAGGAGTAGACATGAGCCAATAGGGTTTCTTATGTAGTTAGGGAAGACTAGTTATGGATATGCTTTTAGAGAAATGCCATGTTATATGGGGATCCAACATGCTATGTGAGCTTTACCAAGAGCTAGGTGATGTATTTTACTGGGAAGGTAAGAGTTGGTCTACATGGGTGTTGGTAGCACATATATGGTTCTAGGATCAAATTCTAGTAACTAGACCAATAATGAGCCAGTGATAGTTAGGGAAGTCATACATTTAAAAACACATAGGTTACATGCATCATCTCAGTTGGGGAAGACATTTTATTGGACAAGGCAATTGAATGATACCACATTGAGCATATGGAGACCATATCTATAGTGGGAGTGTTAGGGTGGATGGAGATATGAGTACATTTTGTAGCAAGCCTCTCCTAGGAAAACACCTAGTGTTAGTTGAGAGATATGTGATTAGTCAAGTTTGGAGACAATTTGGTAGGAAATAGGGTGTAAGCACAGAGATGTCAAAATTACATAAGGTACCTCACAAAGAAAGATCTAGGTTGGGGTCCTATGTTGATTTGTGGGAAGTTCTTGTAGGAGATACATGAGTTGTAGGGTGTTGATTGGTATTAATTAGTCCATGTTGTAGATGTAGGGATCACCCCTAAGTATAGGCAATAAATACAAGAGCATCCATTCTCTTGATTCACTAACTCAACAAAGTATATCCCATGGATCTAGGACATGGACAAGGATGGAGAGGTTGGTGATAGTGGAGATGAAGAGGATGGTTGTATAGGTAGTATAGGGGGGGGAGGTAAATCAATAATCACCAAATTAACAATATTTTTTTTCTTTTTGTAGATTACTAATAATGTCTAGCTATACCTATCATGTTGTTATCAGTTATGTGAATAGTCAACTCAAAATAAATAGTATAGTCATCCACATAATAATAACACCAAGATTTATCATGTAGAAATGAGAATAGGGTGAAAACTATGGTATGAGAATGGTGTTCACAAACAAACTACTCTTGTAGAATACACTCTATTAGGAGCTTACTTGATTAAGGGTTACAAATATTGTTAAGTGTACATTGTTACGAGAATTTCTTATAGATCTATTAGGATCTTTAATCTACTATGGATAACCTTTTTAATGATTTTAACCTTTTCCATTTAGATTTCACCAATCTTACTTGTACATTTTCTCCCTCTATCATCAGGTTCATCTTCCAAATTGTCTCATTTTCATCATTTCACACCTTTAGGTAGATCCTAAAGGGTGAGCTTCTACATCAATGTGTATAATATCCCAATAATAACATTTGATGTAATGGAACATTTTTCCTTAGTTATCTTTAGAGATGGAAATGACCCCTTACTTTTCTCTCAAATACTTATGTGCTTTCTTAGGTAATGCCTTAGTGAATATGTCAGTTATTTGTTCCTTAGTATTCACATATGCAAGTCTCACTTCTTTGTCTTCTACTAGTTCTCTCAAGTAATGATACTTGATCTCAATTTTTTTTGGCTTAGTATCCATCACAGTATTCTTTGAAATTTTTATAGCACTTGTATTGTCATAATAGATTACTACAGGATCAATAATCTCTTCCTTTATATCCTTCAACAATTACTTGATCCAAAAAATGTTAGAACAATTTACTTCTATAGAAACATACTCATCTTATGTTGTGGATTGAGAAAAATGATTCTTCTTCTTTCTTGTCCAACAAATTAGTCTCTTTCTAATAAATAAAGTGCTACCACTAGTCCTTTTATTGTCATCAACATTTACAACCAAATCGACATCAATGTAAACTTTTTGCTCAAATTATCATTCTTCTTATACCATATGGCATAGTCTTCTATTCCTTTCAAATATCTCAGTATCATTTTTACAACCATCATGTGATTCTTCTTAGGATTGGCAAAAGACCTTGCAACAATTCTAGCTACTAATACAATGTCAAGTCTATTATGAACTACATACTATAATTTTCTAATCATAATTTACATGTACAATGTTTGATTTGCCTCTTTAGACTCATCATTCTTTGAAAGCTTATGTGTAATTATTTATATGTACTGGTCTTGAATCTTCCATACCATCACATTTTAGTATCTCCTTGATATATTTTGATTATGTAATGTGGATACCTTTCTTCATCTAATATACTTATATTTGAACAAATAATTTGATCACTCAAAACATAGACATTTCAAATTCTTTCTTCATTTCATCACAAGATGATTTACACATTTCATCTTTTCCTCCAAATATGATGCCATCCACAAAGATTTCAGCTAACAATATATTACTCTCAAATTCATTTTTCAAGTATAGATTTCTATTGTCATTTGTTCTTGCAAAACCAATTTTTACCAAGTATGCATGCAATCTCTTATACCATGCTCTAGGATCTTGTTTCAAACAATGAAATGTTTTATGCAATTTTCAAACCATATTTTTTCTTTCTAGGCTAAATAAAACCTTCTGGTTGCTCAATGTAGACTTCCTCTTCAAGTATACCATTCAAAAATATAGACTTCACATCCATTTGATAAAATTTAAAACCTTTGTAAGAAACATATAAAAGAAAAGTCCTTACTCCTTCCAACCTTGGAACTGGAGTAATTTGTGAGCATTTTTATTTTTTTTCTGGCAATTATCCCCAACATCATCACAATACCAATGTTGGCATCGTAATTGTGATGCTCACATCAGTATAAACCAAAAAAAAAGACATAAATCATTCCCCATTTTTTTACTTATGGAGCATTGCATGTGAAATAGGCTAAAGATCTCTTAACAAGGTTGAAGAGCTCTAAATGTTGTCATGCCCTTTTCATTCTAGTGCATTTCTTTGTTATGATCTCTGCATCTTGTTTCCATGCTCTTATTCTTCCATTTTATTGTTGTGTATGTTGAAGTTGATGAACAATCAATCCCACCACTCCCAAGAATCACCTGCATGCAAACACCTATCATAGAAAGAGAGAGATAAAAAGTTATTGAGGTAGGAATTGCCAAATCCATAGATGAGACATTTCTGATGAGCAAAAAAGAAGATTGCTATAAAAAAAAATGAATTATCTCAAGTTGTTGTTTATAATGAGAGATCATCCTTATAAAGGAGATCAAAACCCAAAAAGGTAACGTAAAACTCTTTAGGGTATTTAATAATTATAAGTTAATTATTAAATATAGGAAGAGTATTTAATCTAGGTATTTAATAATTACAATATAATTATTAAATACAAGAAGAGTATTTAATCTAAGTATTTAATAATTACAAGATACTTATTAAATATAGGAAGAGAATTTAATCTACATATTTAATAATTACAAGATAATTATTAAATACAAGAAGAGTATTTAAGCAAGGTTGTATCATAATAATTAATAAAATATATTAATTATTAGATACCTAAATTTTAGCTTAAGAAAAGTAGAGTTAATTATAAAAATATCTAATTACTCTAACACCCCCCTTTAAGATAAACTTTGGGATAGCTAAAAACTTAGAAACTACTATGAAAAGTAGATCTGGGTCCTGACAAATAAGGCCAGATGAGGTACCCAAGCACAACTAAATCTTTGAAAAGAGGAGAAATAGAGAAAACCACATAGGAGAAACCCTACTCCAAAATGAGATAGCTGAAAACCTAGTGAAGGATTGCAGAAGCCTCCAACTAGAGGAATGTTCTAGAAAAAGAATCAAAGAGAGATCATGAAGAAAACCACTAAAGCATGAAGAAGTTGTGAACTCTATCAAAAGGAAACTTTTGATCTGCAGACCCTCCTCTAAAATAGAAGGTTGTAACCAAAGTAGCAACAAAAAGAAGAGTGTATATATGCTACATGATCCATCTCACCAAAATACATAGGTATCTAGCCACTGGATATGTGGAGGATCATGGTCAACCAAACTATGCTCTTAAGTGGCAATAAAAAATTAGAAAATCAGAATTATGTCAACTTGACGTGCAATTTTCTACTTGTTATTAACTTTATATCAAAAAGTTGAGAGAAAAGAATCTCTAGCAAATTGAATCTAGTTTCCAAACTACTAGGACTTATCTCAAAAAAATAAAATTGATTGGTCAAAATTTTGAATTTTAATGCAATATTACAAAAATTTCAAAACAAAAATAAGTAGATGTATGTCTGACCACCTTAATCAAAATCAAATGATAATATTTTTTAATAATATTCTATATATAAGTAGTAGACTCATGCTTGGATGTGACACATATTTTTGGGTATTTTTATTCTAAATAAATAATCAATAATTAATTTTTGACTTTAGTATTATTGGAATAAAAAAACTATCATGTCTGATCACCTTAACTAATTCAAAACTCTACAAAATTCAATTTTTCATTTTTTTTCCTTTATACTAGAAGAAACATATAATGTGTTGCATCTTTTGGATTTAAAAAATGTTGTACCATTTGAAAGTTATAGTTGTTTTTCAAGTAGTGTGTTAGTCAACAATTTATATGTAAATCCATTAGAAAATAAGTAATAATTACTTAATAAACTCATAATTTGATAAACCTTACATTTATGGAAATATAAGAACATTTTTAATAAGCGCTTTTCATTTCAGCAAATTTCGGTTAAAAAATAGTCGTCGGCTACATGTTTGAAGTAAAAATCACATAAAAGTAGACCAAAAGCACATTTTTAGGATTTTTTAAAGTTGACCATATAGGTTTGGTATCAAAAGATATAGTAGACCTTATAAAGATATTAATTGTTTTCATTTAGTATCAAGGTGGGTGGGAAAATGTTGGAATAGATTTTGAAATGGTTTGAGATATTTTAGAACTACAGATTTTTTTTGTATCACCGCTTTTTGGCACACCTTGATAATACACATACCCCACTACAAACGCCTAGTACATAGGATGAAATATTGATTAAAAAGTTCACTCCAATGAACCAAGGAAGCATTAGAAACAATAGAACACCCCTAATGTAGATAGGGTGAGGTGCTAGGCAACTAATAAACTAGGCCAAAATTCTCCTACAAAAAGAACTAAGAACATCGAGAGTGAGGAAGAGGTACACACACCTATAAAGGCACAAGTCATCGACACATCATGGGGCTAATATCATAGAAGGTACACTCACTTGACAAAGGAACAGGGCACTAAAAGGAAAAAAACTGTCCCTCCTTGGCACTTTATAATGTACTGTGGGTACAATAAGTCACAATGATGAAAAAGATCCTGAAAAGCAAGGAGTGACACTTTATCTCAATGTGTTTGCATTAAAAATGCTTACAAATGATATCAACAATGATAAGAAAAGGCACGTGACTAATACAATAGATAGTACAAGTCATGATGAATCATCTCAACCAAAGAAATTGATCCTTGGATCTAAAACAACCAAGTTATCCACTAGAATGCAAAAATGTAGAAGACTAAATAGAATGTTCCTAGAGCAGGATTTGGAAAAACAACCAACATTATTGGAAAGAGCTTTTCTTTGGTTGTATCATTATGAAGTTGCCATTCAAAGAAGGGTAGAAAAGGGTACAAGTGGCCAATGAAGTGAGGGTTGAAAACGTTAGTTATGCATGGGAAAAATATTGTGTGTGGTGTTTGGAAGCTTTAAATGTAGTTGCAAGTGGATGATGTGGAGGTTGGAAACGGAATGCCCCTATCAAAGAAAATGAGAAAATTTAACCAAAGTCAAGCTAGTGTCCAACTTTCATGAAGTCATAACATTTGTTCTTATCCAAATTTTCTTTCATGTTTCCAATGTAGGCCAGACACTTGGAAAATAGCTCACTATCCATTGGGGGAAAGACTCTTGGAATTTTGATCAACCTGATTTTACTAATCAATCAAATTCAAATGACTTTTTAATCTCAACCTCAACAACTACTTCATTACCTGATTCTATGTGAGCAAAGCATTCATTGATTCTAATTTACATATCCATATCCGTTTATTTTTTCTTTCTCAATAGAATTGCTTCTTATTTTTTATTATGATATTTTCTATTGTTAAAAATTATATTCAATATTTTAAAAATTAATTGGAAATATTTAATTATAAGAAATGTTGTTAGAGATGGTATTATTTATTTAATTCTTACAATATTTTAATACCTTTTGAAAATAATTATCTTTCAAATTATCTCCTACTTATATGTGCAATTATAATTAAGATGTAAATCAAAACAATTCATATCTATGAAAAATAATGAAAATATTACATTTAAAATACTAGTAGTCATATACTTTTGTGCATGTAACAATGAGTAGTTAGAAGGGTTAGAAAAATTAGAAAGATGTCCTCTAATTAAAACTATCATAAAATAATGAAGGAAATTTTCGTTGTTGAAAAAAGTTTTAGAAATCCCTAAGAAATAAGTTAGATTTAATGTGATTATTGAAAAAGCAACAAGCAAAAAAAGATTGTCAATTTTTCAGTTTCCACTTATGAGTTAATAAAATTAGTTGTACAACTCTCAAAAAATTAGAATGTTGTCATCTAATTAAAACTATAAATGATAGTAAGATGATAAAATAACTAGCAGTTGTTCATTTTTATGCGTCTAATAGTAAGCTGATAGAACATTTTATTTTCTAATAATTAAAATGGTTTGCCAATATGAAATTTCAAAAGTTATTAGAAAATCATGAACTTAAAAATAAATTTAAAATGGATTACTCATTCTATAGAGCATAAATTCTGTGAACATAGTTTTAAAAAAATTTAAGAATAATACTCTATAAGCATAATCTAACCTTAAGCTAAAGCACGCCTTGAATTGAATCATAACCATAACCTCATATTTTATCATCAAACCATATCTCTACCATTTGATTATTTAATTAGTAACTAAAATTTAAATTTCTATGATGACAAAAATACATGACTTTATTATAAATCAAAGATCAATATATTTATTTATTATTCAATTTCTTAAATGATTTATTGAAAACCGTAAATTTCATTTTCTAATTTTATAGCAAATGTTTGTATTATGCTTCAAAAAATTAAAGTTTCTATTCCTATCATATTTTTATCATTATAAAGATATGTTTCTATTTTATAAAGTATTCATTTCTATTATAAATCAAACATTAAAATAAAATCATTATTTTAATTATTTATATTTTTTAATCATTTCATCTTATTTTCTAATTTTGTAGCAAATATTTCTATTATGAAGCCTTAAAAAAACTTAAGTTTCTTTTCTTATCATATTTTTATGATTATACTATTTTGAATATTGTGAAAAGTAATAGTAATTAAGGTAACTTTCTCTTCTAAGTGTACAATTTACCAGCAATTTTAAATGAGAAAAAGGGAAACAAAAAATAGGTATTTTCATATCATTTCACCAAAATAATTTGTATGGCTAAAAATAGTCAATTAAAAAGGTGACAATCTTCCATCAAAAAGTTGGATAAAAAATCTACGAACTATTGGAAAAGATCTTAATCTATCAAAAAGATCCAATAAAAATGGTTCACAAATATTATGATTCATATCATATTACAATCTCTGATAGAATATAATAAAATAATACTTAACCAACTAAAAAATATCCACAAAATAAATGTATCAACACAAATAAATTTTTTACAATTTCCCATTTGAAATATGTTGCAATCTATAAAAATTTAAAACATTGATTCATATTTTAATTTATATGCTAGAATAATAATATAATACTATATAAACAAATAGAAAAAAAATAGAGCTTATATTAAAAGCATATATCCACAATCACTATAAAATAAAGACCTTTGAGAGGTTCAATTCATATTTGATTACTTTGTGTCATTGAATCATTCATATCTACTTAATATTGAAGCACATTTAATCTACTTTTTATCTCTTTCTAAACTTCATTTTGAGACTTTTATAAACTTCCAGAAAATGCAGTGATCTCTCTCTCTCTCTCTCTCTCTCTCTCTCTCTCTCTCTCTCTCTCTCTCTCTCTCTCTATATATATATATATATATATATATATATATATATATTCCAAATTATAGGTAACTCAATTGCATCTAAAAACTAATAGGCAAATGCACAAAGTGGAAAGGACTTCAACAGATAGCCAGAGCATGTGACACTTACAGTAAACACATACAACATGTGATGTTTATAGTAAACACATGCAACATGAGTGGATCTTTAATAACACATTCTTACAAACCTATCAAAATAATCATCTTTGGGAAACTTCAATAGAAGAAAATAACATAAAATCCTAATAAAATTTAACAAAGTCATAAATTTTGTACAGATTTTAAAACTCCAATAAAATCTAATATTTGGTAAGACAAATTATGTATGATTATCAAGGGTGCTACCAACCATGCAAAGGTTAACATGCACAACAAAATATCATTAGATTTTTTTTGTCTATTCAAGAAAACAACTGTTGCACTGGAAGAAAGATATGTGATAATGAAACAACTTCAGTAGGGAACCTAATAATCATGTTCAAGTGGAAGAAGATTACATATGAAGTAGTTTAAAGGTAAATAATCTACCTCTAATTCAAAAGAAAGATCACAACAACCGCTTTTGTTCGTCTGATTATTCATATGCTATTGATATGCCCTCATTTGATAGTGGGCACAATCTTGAAAGGTATCAATCTCTTCTCAAATACAAAAAATAACTTCCCCAAGATTATAAACAAATCAAATCCTATTTTCCACATTGTGAATGAGAAACATACTCACATAATAAAATTTAACAAAACCCTCAAAACTCTACCATAGTAAAAATATTAAAAAATGGAGAGAACTAAACCAAACTATCTACACCTCGTGCTTCAATATTCTAAGAGTAAAAGAAAAATACAACCTAGACTGAAAATATTTTTCCTTCACACTTTGATTTTTGGACTTACACAATATTTCTTTGATTTCTCTTATTTTTTTAGGAGATAATAGCTATTGGAATTATAGATGGAGTAACTGAGAGGGGGGGTGAATCAGTTACCACAAAAAAAATCCACAGATCCCTTAGATTTCTTAAAACTTAATTACTACTGTCGCTCAGTAGCTACACAAAAAAATGCTATAACTTGATAGATTAACTTGTTACTGATCTTTAAGCATTCATAATTATTAACTTGCATGCAAAAGTAAATAATATGAACATAAGAGGCACTAGGTTTAATGTGGAAACCCAATATGGGAAAAACCACCAAATAACTAGCTACCAATTTTCACTCTTCTAAAGTGAGCCCTATAAGAAGCCAACCTTGTTAAAGGTTACAAAACACACTGCTAGGTGTGACCCTGTTAAAGGATTTAATCACCCTGCTAGGAGTGGCCTTGATAGAGGACTTTAGAACAATTCAATAGAACTGTCCACCTTGTTAGAGGATTTACAAAATGGCTATTAGACCAACTCTGTTAATGTGGAAACCCAATATTAGAAAAACCACCAAGTAACTACCTACCAATTTTCACTCTTCTGAAGTGAGCCCTGTTAGAAGCTAACCTTGTTAAAGGTTACAAAACACACTGTTAGGTGTGACCCTGTTAGAGGATTTAATCACCCTGCTAGGAGTGGCCTTGCTAGAGGACTTTAGAACAATTCAATAGAATTGTCCACCTTGTTAGAGGATTTACAAAATGGCTATTAGACCAACTCTATTAAAAGATTTAGGAATTACTGCTACAATGGTGAGAAAGTAACAATATGTGACCTAAATGAGATGCAACTGAACTTTGCTGATATAGACATCTGCTTTGCTTCAATAGATACTCTCTGATCAAATACAACTCTTCTTCTCCTCAAGGATATCTGATCCTTCTTCAAAATGCACTTATTCTTCCTCTTTGCACAATCAACTCATTTGCATGCTCATTTGTTTCTAATTAGAATCCACAACTTGACCTTTTATTTATACATTAGAAATTGTCAAGTCAACTCATTTACAAGTTGCATTTACCAATAAACCATACATTAGTCAGCTACAAACATTATATTAAACAAATAAAATTTATTTTCCAAAACAATGAAATCCTTCATTGGCTGACCCAGCTTGATAAACACTAGCCTAGAAAATGATTTCCAGTGTTAACCAAGTGAAGCTTGGTAAACACTGTAAAATCTACAAAATCCTTTGGAGACTGAGTTAACTCGGTAAGAACTAACTTTCCTTCGCTGACCTTCCTAGCTTGGTAGAAACTAATCTATACCATAGAAGCCTTTAGTGCCCAAGTGAGCTTGGTAGAAACTAATTTCTGCCAGACAAGCCTTCAACGCCTGAGTGAGCTTGGTAGACTCTAATTGATAACTGATATGACATTTGTGTAACATCAAAGACAATGCACAATTGAATAATTGTATCCAAAAAATAGCAACTAAAATGACTAAATAAACTCAAAATCTATTATGACCAAGAAAAAATAAAAACTCTATTATGACCTTAAAAAAAAAAAAGAAATTTTCCTTAAGGATTTGAAAATGTTTAAATCAAAATATAAGATGTGTATTTACATCTATGTTTTTTTATGAATTCAAATTTATTAACTTATTTGATTGACCTGTATTCAGGTTCTGCTATTGCACAGGGAACATATTTGAAGCAAAATAAAGTACTTAAGAATGAGATTCATTTCATTGATTATCAACCTAATAATAAGGTATATCAGTATAGTAACCATGTTATTGCCACTGGTCTAGCTCTTCATCTAGTCAAAGGACCTGGAATATGTAAGTGGAGGCTTGATATTGATGATCATAGAAAAATATTAAATGTTATCCAACCATGAGATGACCCACTTGATACGAGATAGAAACAACTTGTTGAACTATTTGAATTTTGAAATTTAGTTGAACTATTTGAAATATTAAATTTGGCTAAAGTATTTGAAATCTAAACTTTGGTTCAGCAATTTGAAATTTGGTTTAAATTAGGACTAGTGTCTTAAGGGGATGAAATTAGGACATGTAACTAATTATATATTACTTTTACTCTTTCATTCAATTTGTGTTTAGTTTAAATTGTGATTCATAACTAATTATAGTTCAATTAGGAACTTGTATGCGACTAATTAGGGCGTTTGCCTTGAGAGGAAGAAATTTGAACAATTGTCTTAAGGGGATCGAATTAGGACTTGTGCCTTAAGGGGATGAAATTAGGACTTGTAACTAATTATATATTACTTTTACTCTTTCATTTAACTTGCATTTAGTTTAAATTGTGATTTGTAACTAATTATTGTTCAATTACAAACTTATATGCAACTAATTAGGACATGTGCCTCGAGGGGAAGAAATTCAAACAATTGTCTTAAGGGGATCAAATTAAGACTTGTAACTAATTATATATTACTTTTACTCTTTCATTTAATCTGTGTTTAGCTTAAATTGTGATTCATTACTAATTATAGTTCAATTAGGAACTTGTATGCAACTAATTAGGACATGTGCCTCGAGGGGAAGAAATTCAAACAATTGTCTTAATGGGATCAAATTAGGACTTGTGTCTTAAGGGGATGAAATTAGGACTTGTAACTAATTGTATATTACTTTTACTCTTTCATTTAACTTGTGTTTAGTTTAAATTGTGATTCATAACTAATTATTGTTCAATTAGGAACTTGTATGCAACTAATTAAGACATGTAACTTGAGGGGAAGAAATTCAAACAATTGTCTTAAGGGGATCAATTAAGGACTTGTAACTAATTATATATTACTCTTACTCTTTCATTTAACTTGTGTTTAGTTTAAATTTTGATTCATAACAAATTATAGTTCAATTAAGAACTTGTATGCAACTAATTAGGATGTGTGCCTCGAGGGGAAGAAATTCGAACAATTGTCTTAAGGGGATCAAATTAGGACTTCTGTCTTAAGGGGATGAAATCAAGACTTGTAACTAATTATATATTATGTTTACTCTTTCATTTAACTTGTGTCCATTTTAAATTGTGATTCGTAACTAATTATAGTTCAATTAGGAACTTGTATGCAACTAACTAGGACATGTGCCTTGAGGGGAAGAAATTTGAACAATTGTCTTAAGGGGATCAAATTAGGACTTATAACTAATTATATATTACTTTTACTCTTTCATTTAACTTGTGCTTAGTTTAAATTATGATTTGTAACTAATTATAGTTCAATTAAGTTATTGTATCCAATTAATTATGTAAAGTTAATTAGCTAACCATAACCCTAACATAATTATAATCTAACATAATCCTTCTAATCTAACATAATTCCTAACATTGAGGCAAAAAGGAAAGGGATGAATGCTAACAGGAGGACAGATTTGGCTGACAGGCTCAGTCTGGCAGAAAAAAGGATACATAACCTGGAGAACTACAATCACAACCTTGCAAATCGGATGTTCTCTTTGTTAAGCTCCATTAACAATAACATCATCTCTCTTATGGGCTAGATCAAAGGAAGAGAAATGCAGGATGATGAGGATGGAAAAGATAGGGATGAAGCCAGAATGGAGGATGACTCTGCAAAGGAAAACACCATTCTTGATCAGGACCAGGGGAACCAAAGGGGGCAATAGCTGGAAGCGGAGGAGAATCAACTGGCCTTCGAAGCTACTCAGGTTATGCAAGAGCTGGAGTGAAAGAACAAGGAATAACTCTTGCCTACTCTTTTGTTTCTTGTTTTCTTTTGGCTTTTTGTTCTGGCTTTAGGCCATGGTTTTGTTTGTCTTTTTTCTTGGTCTTTACTCAAAACTCTTCTTTTTGGCTGGGCTTTATGCTTATTATCAGCCTATGAACTTTTACGTTTTTGGTTGGGCTTTCACGCTTATTATCATCCTCTTATGTATTAACTATTGGGTTTCAGGATCCCTGTAAAACCTATTTATCTAATCAAAAACATAATTCCTAACATAACTAGAACATTATCCAACATAATCTAACATGTAAAAGAACATGTAGTAGATAACATAATATCCAACATAATAGAACATTATCCAACATAATCTAACATGTAAAAGAACATAGTCTAACATAATTCAACATAATGTAACATATAAGAACATAACTATATATGTATGTCAATCATCAAACATGTAAAATCTAGATGAAAGTCTAGATCAAATAATATATCTAGATGAAAGTCTAGATCAAATAATGTATAATATAAAAGAACTATGGATTGTCAGGTGCAGGACTATCATCATGACATCTCATAGCGCGATTTGAAGACTAACTATCAGGATGCTCACTAGGATGTGCTGACCCCTATCTATCTATCTATTTATCTATGTATATATATATATTAAAGAGAAAGTGAAATCAATGTATATAATTTCTTATTTAATTAAATCTCTTTTAAATTTACTTTAATTGCAAGTAATTTACATATTATATTTAAAAATCACATGTGTCTAATTCAAAAGAATTAAAACTCACCTATCCACTACTGACATCATCAAATGAGTCTTGACAATGTACATGATTGGGCATCAAAGATGGAGTAAAAAGAGGAATTTCCTATTACAATACATACATACATGTGTGCAACAAATCACATTAAAACATGTACATGCATAAATTATTAGTTGAACAAATGTTTGAAATTGAAATTTTATCATGAATGTAGAAAAAGGGTAGATTTACCTTTGTAGATGCGAGCATATGATAATACTCAGACTACCCAGCATCGATTGTGTCCACCAATTTATCTAGAATTTTTTGGGCCTCATCTAGCTCCATCATTTCATCTACACTAGCATGATTGGTTGCTGGCACATGCCCTAATAATGATGATCCAAGTGGATAGACTAGATGAGATGGCATAGAAATAGAATCATCATGTGTCAACAAGTCCATCCATCTCATGGTCAACAAGCTAAAGTCAACATCATCAAGGCCTGCATATGAACTTTGATCATGCCCTGCATTGGTTAAAGGGTCTGTCCTACTATGTATATGTTGCTCTATAGAAAAAGAGTGGCTAGTAGGTGGAGAATGATGTGTACTACCACTATGAGCACTACCTAATCGAGGAGAGGAATGTGGATGAGGATGTGACCCAATACCACCATGGACACGATGTTGAACATTTGATATGGGTATTCCAAGATGCTCTTATATAAATCTATATGAATATAATAGATCCTCAGCAAGACTACTCATAGTATCTTGTCCCAACACTCCAATGAGACCCTTGAAGCTAGTTAGTGAAGGGATGCTTTTTGCCTTGTAGAAGTCTATTGAAGATGAAGCACCAAGTGATAATCTAGAATGCCAACATGACATCAAATATTGGCCAACCTCATCACTAGAAATAGATCTGATAGTTGCAATGATGTCTCCAATTCCCTAAATCATCGGGCACTCAATTTTCTCAAAATCGAGTACCCGATTTTGAAAAACTACAAATGCCCCTTTTTTTTGGTGTATTTTTGGTGTCATTTTTGTCATTTGGAAAATGGGAGCCCAATTTTAGAGCAATACAGGAGCCCCTTTTCAGTTTTAGATTTTATATGTACCATCAATTTTTTAAATTTTTTTTCAATTTTAATATACATAAAATTGTAGATTTTCATTAGTAATGAGTATTATCTTATTTTAAAATTATTATTTTAAAGTGAACATTTATGATTTTACTTATTGTATTGTACTTTGTTTCATGGATCGAAAATGGATGATGTAAACTATTTTATAAATGTATATTCTTTCAACCTTTCATACCCTATGACATGTATAGTGGATGATTGTGCATTCCAAATTAATGCCAAGTGGCATTCAAAACAAATGTATATTATTTAAATGGATTAAACTTGTAGTTATTCTTTCATGTGGATGTGTTATTTATTTTACTTCTAGTACTTATAATTATTTAAAAATGAAATGTAAATGTGCTCATTAAGGAATCATAAGGAATGTAATCTCTTATGTTTTTGATGTAAATTATTGTACATGTTATTGCTTGCTTCATAAAACTTTAGGTTAGTTCTTTGGATCCCTTGGCTGGGCATTACATAATGAACTCCCTTACTTTACATCAAGGTTACTATTATGGTTAGGGTTAGGGTTAGGGTTCAAGTATTAGGCATAGGATTTAAACTAACAATTTTGGATTAAGGAAAAGCATTTAGGATTAACTATAATCCAAATTTTAACCAAAACTCTAATCATAACCCTTACTGGCATCCTAACCATATTCTTAATTTTCTAAAACCTACACCCTAATGTAAATAATTAAATAAGTATCCTAAGAACCAATTACTAATTATAAATGTCAAACCATAATCCTAACCTTAAATGATAAACTATTATCCTAAATGCTTAACCCTTATCTTAAATGTTAATATTCCTAATCTTAATCCTGTCCCTAAATCCTAACCCTTAAATACAATCTCTAACTTTTATTAAAATGCTAACCCTAATACTAAAAGATTTACATAAATCTAAAGTATTAAATACTAAATATTACATACATACCTAAGCAATGACCTAAGTTATAGTAAATGATAATTTAAAATGAAAAATCTAAACTCTTCAAATACTGAACTATAGTTGTCAATGATATTATAATCTCATCCCTAATTATAAATGCAAAAATTTTACTTTAAATGGTAAAACATGTGCCTAATTATACAAAATATTAAATGTTGACATTAGGTTTTAAATTCTAATCTCAAGTCTAACCCTTATCCTAAACCTTTATCCTAAATTCTTAACCCTTAGCCTAACTAAGTTATCCTAAATGCTAAACCTTTATCCTAAAAATAATCATAAATGCCAAGCCCTTCCCCTAATTCTAAGTAAAAATATTAAGCTTAAATGTTAAACCCTAATCTTAAACTTATCTATGATTCACATATAAGGTTAAGGTTTAACATTTGACATTTAAGATTAGGATCTAGTATTAGGATTTTTATTCAATTCTAGAATATAAATATGATAAGTAATATAATTTAGATTTTATAATTAAAGTGTATATTTAGATTTATGATTAAGGTTTATAATTAAGGTTTATATCCAACAAATTATTAAAACATCTTAAGAAAAATGATAATTTATGAAGTTGCTTCCACCTACAAATCAGAATTAGGAAAACATATTTTATTAATAATTGAAACTACTGAGGCTAATGTTTGGATGAGCCAAGAGTAGTTTGCAGGTGGAAGACAAGTAAGCATCCAAAAGTAATTATAAAAGATGTGATTAATATAATACAAATTTTTCTAATAGTAAAAAGACTTTGGTCATAATTAGAAAATGTAATTAATATAACACATTCCAACATAGAGATTTAGAGGGAAGAAAAGTTCTATTAGCAATTCATAACAATTGTTAAATGATATTTTAAGATTTAAATTACTAAAGAAGATATTAGAAGTTTAAGTATTATAATTAGAATTAGGATCTAGATAATATTTAGGATGAGCTATACTCATAAATATAAATCAAATCATAATTCTATCTCTAAGCTTTCATTCTAATTGTGACATTGACTCTCATTCTAATGCTCTCTATTACATATCCTTTAAACAATAGCACCATAATAAATATCCAAAACCTAAATATAATTCTAACTAAAACCATAATGCTATGTAAATGCTAACATTAGTCGTAATCATTATAATAATCTTAAGCTTAGCCATCATGAAAACCCTAAACATAACAAAATTCTATACCATAACCTTGCCATAATCTTAACTTTGTTCGATCCTGAGATAAACATATAATCTATAATGAGAATAAAATCCCCCAATGTCACAAAATAAGTGTACATAAAAATTAATCTAGCTACTTGAATATAGAAAAGGGAAACAATTATGAGGCAAACAACCCTAGAAAAACAATGCATTAGAAGTTGCATTCATAGTCCCCCTACCAATTTCTTCATACTTTCCTTCCATAATCTTTGTCATACCCAAACTACGAGGGCAAAAACACACAATTTTTTTTGAATAATAATTAATAATTAAACATGCTCTAAGTTGAAAAGATTGATAATAGTTTTAGTACAGGTTCTCTACATTATGTCTTAAGATTATAAACATGAGGATGATTACATCAGCAAGATTTGAAAACTTTTGTTATAAGATTGATATCGATAAACTTATGTTCTTACATTAACTTTCAACAATAAGAAAAAATTATTTAAATGAAAATGTAAATGTATTCGAGTTTAGATTCATTGAAAGTATATGATCAAAATCAACTATAAAACTCTTAGACAATTATCAATTTACAAATTAATCAATATTAAGAACTCACTTTAAGGAAAATAATTTAACTAGAATTAAAACGGAATATATGTATATCAAATTTTTTAACTTTAAACATTGCAACTATTTTTAACATATTAATAAACCATCAAAATCTTACTAAATGTAAATTTAATGAAATAAAAACTAACTAAATATAAATAAAAAATACATCTAAACTAGTTAAAATCATATCAATATAGCACTAACGTTACACTAATTTAAATGATGGTAGATCCTATAAATTAATATTAATTTAACATGATACTTAACTCATAACCAAACTACACTTATCATTCTAATTTTAATACAATCGCAAATCAAATACCAAATTCAATTGTCACAAAATTAAAACTATAATGGCAACTAAACCATATTCAAAATATATATATTCGAAGACTAATTTAATATTAATCTTAAAATTAACTAATCTTTTAACTAATCATTATGTAATGGCTTTCTAAGTTGATTAACCACTAAATTAATTGTAAAACTAAATGAACTACATCTAACATAATCTAACTATATATTTGTATATATTTTAAAAAGAAACAAATGAACATCTAAAACGACCATTAATATTAAACTAACCAAATTGCATTGACAAAATAAACAATTAAAACTATACTAAATCATTTAATACGACACAAATTTAAATACATAAAATAAAACAAACTACCTAACTTAATCTAAACTAACATCTATCAATAACTTATTAAAAAAAATATACTAAGTACAATTAACTAAAAATAACTATAAACTAACTAACATATACTAATCTAACTAACCTATGCTAACTTACCCTAACACCACTAAAATTAAAACACTTTAAAAGAAACAAACTAACACAAAAAAAAACAATATAAATTAACTAACCTAAACTACTAACAACTAAACATAACCTACTAACTACTAATCTAACCCCTAACCCCTCCCTACACCTACCTAGCCCCCACACGGTCCCCCATGCTCTCCACGCTGCCCCAAACACAGTCTATGCAAATCAAGGGTCTGCAACACGCAGCCCCAAGAAGATGCATGCCTAGCAAGACAGGGGGGGTGGTAAAAGGAATAAACTACTAGGTGAAAAAAAAGATATGAAGGGGAAAAACTTTAATGCATCCCTTCCAAAAAATCAAATAGCCTCAAAAATACATCTGCCCATTTACTGACATGGTAGTTTGCATAGGTAAGCGCTACACTCCAAGTCAACTCATGAAGGCATGTCAAATCACCTAGGGTGAAGGAGGTAAAATAGGAGTTAGTGCATAAAGTTTTTTAGGTAAGAGTATAAGTTATGAAGATAGTCTTTTAGGATATCCATTAAATTTCTCATAACTAATTTAGATATTATTTAAATTAGAATATATTTTATATTTTTATTTTCTTAAAGAAATCAAAAGGAATATTCTCTATTTCAACAAGGGAATAAATTATTTTTCCCATACAATTTCCAGCATCCTATAGGTGGGTGTTTTGGAAATTTTCTTGTTCCCCCTTTTTTTTTAGCATATGAATTTTCTCTTAGGGGTGGAATGTAGAGTTAAATTAATCTTCTTTAAGTTGGATCAAAATTGAAAAGCTAATATATTGCTAATATTACCCTAGAATTTAAATTCCTAAAGTTTCTAATGGCTTACAAAACTAATAGTGCATCTCTTAAATCTATTAGATGATTAAGGTAGGATTCAATACAATTTCTATCACATCTGAAATAGATTAATCCAAGGACTAAATTCGTTATTAATTTCTTTTTTATTTAAACTTCATAAAGCCTAATTTCAACCTTAACATATCAAGAACATGAATTATCCATCTAAATTAAAATTACAATCAAATCACATGATAAGTAACATTACTCAATCACCATTTTTATTGGGAAACCTGATTCAAAGGCTCAGCCGGGAAAGAATCAGGAAGAAAATCTGGCTTCGTTGCCAATCCAACAAAGTTTGAAATGCCAATATACATAGGATATCAATCCCAAATTTCAACAATATAATTGAATTTTTTTCATAACCCTCATCAAGGGATTTATAATGTTTTCTGCAACACATCTCTAGAACCATGGAGGAACAATTATCTGATCGGATGACAACCAAGCATAACCAAGAGACAATCAAACAAGCATAATCGTACATGGTTTACACAATAGGATTTATAATGAATCAAAACTAGGGAAAGGTGGATTCTTCCAACCAGGAGAAGTCAAGCACAACACCAAATAGATGCCCAATTGAGGCTATATACCAAGAACTTCCATTCTTCCATTTCAACATACCATAATCATACAGGGTTTAAGCTGACAGGTAGGGGCCCATAACACCCTACCCTTTCTCCATCTTCTCATCTTGAGAAGAGACTCTACACTGGTTGGAGTCCGACTAAACATACCTTTCCCAAAATTGGTCACTTCTGCCCTCTCCAAGGGTGAGTAATACCAAAACACCCATGCAAGAAAAATCTCAAAATTGCAAACATAAACATGAAAGGAAATCATCCAAAAATACATGGTTTTCAAAGCTTCCCAACATACCCACAAACATACACACAATGAAACAACAACAAGGTAGCATAAGCATGAAACTAGAAAGAAATATGAACAAGGGAGATGAGAATTCCAACGTTCGCAAAGAGGTAATGGCAATGAAAAAGTTTGAGTAGAGCTTCCCTTTCCTTGCTTCAATCTTCAAGAACTCCTCTCTAAATGTAGAGATTGGGTAACAACCTCAACTAGTCCAAGAAAGGCCTCTAAATAAGCCTCAAACTCAACCACCCAAAAGGATCAATAACTTCTCCCACCCACTTACAAATCTAGAAACTCCTAATTCAACCCATGCCATGGTTAAACACAAAATGGAGGTGAGGTAACTCATGATGGTCATATTCAATTTTCGCACAAAGGCAAAATGAGACTTTTTGAGTGGCCTCAAAAGTCAAAAAAAGGGGCTTAGGGGTTGGAAAAGACCCCTAACCCATACCCATACCCTTTGGGTATAATAATTTCATGATTAAAGCCTTAGGAAAAAGGTTTAGAGCCAAACAAAATCTAGGAATAAAATAGGACCATCTAACTACTCTAACATCGAAGACTAAGTACTAATCCAAATTAAGGATGACTAAACTCAATTAAGGACCCAATTAGCAAACTGACACTAACTTAGATTGACTTAGGTCCATGGGTTACATAGCTAACCCTAACTAGCACGCTAAAGAGCACAAACAATTCACGAGTGTCAAGCGACACTAAAAGAACATAGTTACGAACACTAACATTCAATGAACACAGAAAGATACACACATACATCTCTCAATACAATACTTGAATTACGAACAACAAGGTTTCCAAAATTAGCACATAGAGATCAGTTATGTTCCTCTATAGGGTTTCTCGGCTAAATATCTGCACACTCATTGCACACATCAGTAGTCCCGTAAAATCACATGTATATACGTATTAGGAATCACATAAATTGAAACATACATCAATCAGGGTTTCTTGCATCCTACTTATATCCTTCATCATAAAGATTCCAAAATTGATGTGTTAATCCTACATTTTACTTAATTCATCAACATACATATACCTAAAATCTTAAATGACGAACATTAAATATCTAAAAATAACATCACACAACATGAAATAATATGATATGTTCAAGTATTTGATAATGTCTCGACATCTCGAGTCATGAGTAACAAAAAAGATAAAGTAACAACTAAGGCTACGAAGGGTCGGGGCGAGGCCTCACAATCTTAATTATCCTCATTTTTATCTCATCTTATCCTTATATTTCTTAACGATTTTGTGCATTTCCTCACAAGTTTAGTAGGCCAAATAAATGCATAAATAGTGTTGAATAAAAAATCTTATAGGAGTATCAAAATATATTTTCCCTTTCTATAAGGTTAGTTAGGGGTCTAGGATAGAAACATATAATTGTAATATTTGTTTCAACAAGACTTTAAAAAATAAATAGAATAAGAATATAACTACTCTAGCATTAAATATAAAATATTAATAATAATAAAAATCACCATAATATATTTCATAAATTAATTCCATTTAGGATCTAGATCATAATCTAACAAAACAATGGTTAAACTATTGGGCACTTTCACATCCTTTTCCTTAATATCAAAAACATGTTCCCTTAAACTTGCATAAACAAAACAAGTTCATATCTAACATAAGAACCATATTTATATAGTCGATTTATTAATATAGTTTTTTCGAGTATTATTTTATGATTAGACTTAAATTCGGTATAATGTTCAATTAGCCTTAACATTAAAGTTTACTTAAGTGTTTAACTTTTTTTATTTAATTTATATGGTTTTAAAGATCTGCACATTTATAAAATTGATATTTTAGATTTAAATTTGATTAAATAACAATTTTGTCATTTTTTATGTTGTTTAAACATATATTCAAATTATATTTGATGGACCCACTACCACCCCTCCCCCTCTCATACCCCCACCTCTACCCCCTCCATCTCCACCTCCACCTCCATCGCCACCTCCATGACCACCTAGTCCTCCTCCTCCATACAACATCTGGATTATGATATTGATTCATTTAGATTATGGAGGGAAAACATGCATGCCTTCTATTCTGATGGCTTATTATATAGAGAGCTCCATAACCTCAAAATAGGTAAAGAAATTTTTTTAAGATATTTTGTAAACCCTAATATGAGTCAGGAGATTAACAAGAAGAAGCCTCATGTTTCTATTAGATGGTGCACACATCCATGCATAGTAGCACACTTTTTGGAGTGGTGGTGGATGGTATTTGACCATCCACCACATGCTAATCATGAGGTGCCCATGTACTTCCTTAGGAAGCTATGGGTTGATTTTGAATTGGGTTTGAAACCCAATTATTTTAATATCAGATCATTTTAGGGGGTTGGTGGAGGGATGCCTTGGGATAGGCCTAGGGGGCAAAGCTGAGTGATAGAATGAGAGACTATAGATGACCTCAACCCCTTGTACCTCTTCTTGTACCCATTGTATCATCTCCATACCATTATCGAGAAGTTTCATCTACTCTTACCTATTTGGATGGCCTTTTGGGCAATTTAGTATAGTAGTGGACACAGGTGACACATGTTCGTCCACTTGGACATATTTGTACTAGCTATGGAGGCATATGCAGAGGCCTCCAAAGCAATGTTGATGTAGCACACAATGACCATTATGCTAAGGGTGCTGATTTTGATGATGACATATACATTTCCCATGGTGATGGTAGTGATGAGATTGATGTGTCATTATTTGTTGACCTCATGTAGGGAGAGCCCAGAGATAGTCAAGAGTAGTAGGTAAAATTTTAATTAAAATTTAAATATAAAGTACATAATTATTTACTTTCTACATACATGTGTAATTTTATTAACTATATTAATTTTTACTTTTGAAATAGTAGAGGATGGATGATATTGTTCCTCCTAGGAGGTAGTATAGTCTTTTTTCAAGACCTGCAGACATTGGCATCCCTCATACAATATGCACTTTGAATTACACTGTAAAAATGTACATTCAAACTCAAATTTAATAACATGTGCTCATGTGTTCCTTTTATCTAATTTTTTAGGGATTGTTCGGTGCTACACAGTTTGATGTCAACAAAGGTCTTGATCCAGTTACCATTAAGGCACAACCTCAAATACATACTATATGTACTTTTGACTAAAGATAAATAATTTTTACTATTTTTATGTATGTACATTGTTATTAACTTATATTTGAACAATTTTAACTTATGTATATATTTTATGTGTTTTGATTTTATGAACAGGAGATGGATCGTACTCATCCAGACAGACCTCGATATAGTTTTTTTTTACTCCATCTTTTGATAATCATGCTAGCATACTTGTTGACACATCTGTGATAGTGGTGACTACTTAGGTATGATATATATACATGTTTTTATAGTGTATAAAAAATGTAGTGTACAAATTATGTACTTTTTAGTTTACATACTTTGTAATTATTCATGTATATATAATTTTGACTCAACGTTTATGTATCCAAAATTTTGGGACTATGTTGTCATGAGTGTTGATGAGAGTATGGGACTTAGCTAGATGGAGGTACTTACATCATCTTGTGAGGTCAATATTGTGATATGCTCTTTATCAAATTTCAAAAATGTATGTATTGTAGATTACAAGACCTCACCACTACTGCATTTGGTAGCTTTCCTAGTGTACCTCCTCTCATTATAAAGGGATACCCATCTCATGTGGTATTTATTTTATTATGTTGTGAATATTTAATTTATTTGCAAGCTAGATTTTGAAACCCATTTCAATTAAGCATTTACATGATGAGACATGCCTCATGTTACATAGGATGATCCATCTACCTCAAAGGGTGTCTCACATGATGAGACAACTCATATTACATAGGATGATCCATCTGAGTCCTCTTTGCATGGAGTAAAGAGGACATTCGATCATATATATTAGGTCTTTTCAGCACCTTTAGATTATGTTTCTATGACACATATTATTTATTTTGATACACTTTGTATTACGATAGTTAACTGTAATATATTTATTTTTTGACTTCGTAGATCATGTTATGACATGTTAGACCATGTACTATTTTTTTACAACTTCTTATCATGCTAGTGTATATAGTATATATTATTATGTTTCATCATTTTTTAAGTATTCAAACCATTTTCTTTGTTGCGACATATTTTATTCATGAACATATGACACATTTTGTAAGTACAAATGCTACATGAACAATAATTTTAACTATTTATAGAGTACTGGTATTGATACCAAAAAGATTATTGGACAAATATCACATTAAATTTATACATTGAGATTCACACAAATAAAATTGACCTACTATTATAAATATTTTTCATCCCAAAAATTCAAATTTATAAAATTTAGGTAAAGATTGAAGATTTTTTTAATGAAATGATAGATGATACCCTTCCTTTCACACATTTTCTCATCAAGGCTATGTACATATGTTCACACAATTATGTACCTAGGAAAGTCATGTACCTAGATGGTTCCTTGTAAATTTGACTAAGGTTTTCTTACATCCCAAGTAATTAAATAACCAATTGAGGTAGTTTTAATGTGTCCTAATTGGTCCTAATATATTCTAAGGTTTTGTAATGGGACATGGGGCCACTTACAATCCACTATGACCCCTTATGATACATTAGAATCATTAACATCCCATTTGTGTGTCTTATTATAGTTAATGTGTTCTAAGGGATCCTAACAGACCCTAAGATGTCCTAGGACCACTAAGAACCCATTATGACCCTTCATGATATATTAAGACCATAGTTTAAAATCCAAGAAGAAACATTAGGATTGATTACAACCACTTAGGAACTATTATAATGTCTTTTGAAATAATATTGTAGCTTATGTGAATGTGTTCAAAGGGGTTATTATTGGTTCTTATGATTCCTAATGGCCCAAAATGGATTATAAGGGTTCCTAATGGGTCCTAAAAGGTCATGGGATAACTTAAAATACATTAGAACCCTTTAAGACACATTAGAACCCATTAGGGCATATTATAACCCACTAGTGTGTTTTATGCCCCTTAAGATTATCTAAGAGGCATTAATGGATTTTAATATGTTTTAAATGGTCATAATGTGCACCCTAAATGGTATTAATGGGTTTTTAAACCACATAGGACCAATCATGATCCATTGTGAGATATTAGGACTACTTGGGGCACATTACTATGCCTTGCAATGGTTAATGTGTTATAAGAGGTTTTAATGGGGTCTAATGGGTCCTAATGTCTATGAGTTTACCCTAATGTGTCCTAATGAGACCTAATGTTACTGATGGGTCCTAAAAATTCCTAATGTCCCCTTAGAATATATGACTCATTAAGGCACATTAGACCTCTAAATGGTGTGCTATAATGACTAATATGCTATAAAGGATCATAATGGGTCATAATGGTTCTCAGGAGGTTATAATTAGTCTCAAGGATTCCTAGAACTACTTAGGACCCACTAAAACTCCTTAGGAAAAATAAGTATTGAATAGGACACATTACAACCCTAAAGTGTATGCTATGATGATTAATGTGTTCTAAGGGTTCATAAAGTGTGTTAACGGTATGAATGGGTTCCAAGGAGTCATAATGGATCCTAAGTTTTCTTATGACCACATATGACCCATCAAAACCTCTTGGAAACATTAGAATGTACTAGGACACATTAGAAAAGATTACTTTTAGGACTACAATAACTAATGTGTTGTAAGGGGTGCTAAGAGGTGCTAATTTTTCCTAAGGTGTCCTAATGTAACCCCTTTCTAATAAATTACAAGTACTTATAACCTTCCCCATATCCCTCCCTCCCTCTCTCTCCCTCTCTTCCTCCTTCCCTCCCTCTCACTTAACATGGTTAACATGTGTAAACATACATCTCAATTATCAACATAACAATAGCATATAATCAATACAATGAGTAATGATCTTTAAATTATCATGTATAAGTGAAGGGTTCAATATTACAATCAATAGTAATTTGAAACTTCAAAAAAACATTAATTTAAACATGATTGAATGTAAAAGTAATGGAAAAAAATAGGAGTTCATTACTAAAATTGACAATTAATTAATAATGTCAAGTGCACACCTTTAACTTTCAAATAGAATTAAATTCTTGTTTTTAAATTTGTTTGTACAACATATTTCACAATATATGTAAGACAATGTCAATGATAAATTTATAGAAGTGAACTCCAAATATAAAACTGGTTGAACACATCTCTTCAAATGAGGTCCTATAAAATAAAATTGTAAAACAAAAACACATGTTAATAAATACATAAATTAATGAGGTATCTGAACTATGTAAATATATGTGTAATTTTTATGTACTCACTATGTGGAATTGCACAAGATGTTGATACCTGATCCACTTTAACATTTAAATTTGCATAAATTGTAATTGAGACATGAATAAGAGGAATATATATAAGTTCTCTAATTTGGTATTGATAGTGCAAACATACATGTAATTAAATTATATAAGTATATATATAAAAGTAACACAATAAAGAAAAAATTTACATGTGTTTAATTTAAATGTAGTCATCCCACTATACCATATGCATCCTCTCTCTTTTGCAATGCATCTATCATTTTCTTGTGCTCCTCCATTGAAATTGTCCATTATACCTTATTGGCAAGTCTCGCTTTGTATCTTTCTAATTTGATATTCATTGCCACAACCAAATGAGAATAGTGTAAAATCTTCTTTTCAGATTGGTAGTCTTCAAATGATAGTAAACCATTTCTTCTTGTTAGGTATCTATGTAGCCAGGTGCCAGCTACAATGAAAACCCCAACTGGATACTCAAAACCATCATCATCTACTTGATGACATATCAATTTTTTCTTAGGTTCCACACATCTAGCTAGCCAATACTCAATTTGTTTATTGTTATTACTAGGCACAATAATAGCCTAAACATGTCCTACAAGATAAGACAAAGTACAAAAACACTTTAATCACATGAGTAAATATGTAGATTATATAAATTGAAGCATGAGATCACAACAAAATCTAATTAAATTGTGCATACCAGGTTCAATTAGGTCTAAAATATGATCATAGTCTTCTGATGTAAAAGTAACATTTTGGCCTTCATTTACTATATCATCTTGAAAATGCATGTTAGTGGGTGCTAATGATTTTTGTCCCCAATCTTCAACCCATTTTGTATTCTCACATTCTTCCCATTCACCTGCAAGAAAAAATTGACAAAAACAAGTAGGCTCACTAGTCCATATAGTCCAAGTGTTATAATATAAACTCCTAAATGAATGGCATTTCACTAACCCACTAATTGTATCATAGTCATATCTTGAAAGGATATTCTTCTCTTCAACTAGGTAGAAGAAACATTTGATTTTAGAGTTCTTATTTGATTCCATGTATAAATATTTGTTACACCATTTGACAATCTCATGTGCATTTTTGAATTTAGGTTTTTCCTCAAATTTTAATTGCTCTCTACTAAGGGCTCTCTTCACGCATGCACTGGCAGCATCATGTTCTCCTTTACCATGTCTAGCCTCAAAAAAACTCCACACATGTTGGATGTTAGTTTTCCTATGTGTCCTACTCAACCAATAGAACATTCTAGCATTCTTGAATTGTCTTGTACAATTATTTGACCATATCCAATGTTGTGTCATTTGAATTTGTCTCTCTTTTAAATTATCATAAAATACCATGAAACAATATTGAACAAACTCAGATGAATGGAGTTTATTATCACTTATATCAAAATGGTACTCAATGTTTTTTGATCCTCCTTTGTACTATCAGGTGCATGCCCATAAATGATATGAACATTAATTGTTACTTGCATTGAATTGTAATATTGTGGTTGTACCTCTTCTTAGGGTGCAAGTGTGTGGTTCTGTACAAAGTCAACAATTGAAAGTATAGTACCAATTGGAAATGTATTCTTACATATGTGAAATTTTCCATCAAGCCATTTAGTATATTGAGATTGTTTAACATATTTTGGTATGATCACACTCTTAAACTCATCAACAAATGCATGACAACTAACTTTATTTGTAACTAGATCACACCTTCTTCCAATCTTCCCATCCTTCGATGGGTATTCAATAGTTTTGAATCTTTTTAGCTCAACTAATAGTTGTCCAAAAGTAGTCAAAGCACTTTCATGCAAACATTCATCAAACAAAGAAATATTGCCACACATAACACATGTACTAGAAAGACATGCATTGAAAAGAAAGTATTGATCATTAGGTGGCTTACAAAACAAACATGATATGCAACACTTTATAGTTTGAGGTGGTATTTTTATACCGCATTCCTGCAACATTTCTTTACTATGCATGGTACCACATATAGATTGAAATACATCATAATGGTAATGAAATTTAATATGAGTTTTACAACATGTGATTCTTTTCTTGTTAATCATTACATACCATGGTTTACACTTTTCAAAAGATCTGTGACTAATGGTAATATGTAATACCTTACCATCTACAAATTTTCTAAACAATTTAGTTTGAGTCATGTCCAAAACCTATTTAAGATGTGGATCACATATTTTTAATCCAATTCTCAATTTAAGAACATCTCTTGAATTAGGTAATACTCTTGTATTATCGTGCAAAAAATTTTCAACCAAACTTTTGACTTCACTAGTAAGTTTCATACCACATCTCAGGAGTCTACCACAAGAAGTCCACAAAATATTTGTTGGATCACATTCAAAGTTAACCCTTCTCTTTACAGCTCTTTCTAAAGTCTTACAATTCACATTAAGATATCCACTTATGTTGCTAATCAATCTTTTGTTAGTTGTTGATTTGTTAACTAAAGCCATTGTTATTGCTCACTATGCCGCATTTTTATTTTTAGAGTGACTTCTCTTTCCGATAACATCAAAGGCACTAGCAATAGTGGATACAACTTGTTTTTAAGACTCATTTTTATTCTTGGATTTCGCATTCATTCCTAACCTTCTCATTACTTTTTGCATTTTAGACTGTATTTTAATTAGTTGCAACATCAACTAACATTGAAACCTAAATTTCTTATTATAAAAAAAATGTCTATATAATCTATAAGCATGTGTCCTAATTTGTCTCCATAAAACTAATCCCTCAAGATTATCTAGCACATCATTAAGAATATGAAAATTATGTTCAGACACTTTACTATCATTCTGACATTTTTGTTCAATAGTTGGTGTTTCTATGTCTACATTCATGCAATTTTAATTTTCAATTGACATTTCATTTTCACTATTATTTGAAAATTGAATCTCATTTTCAATTTTTCTTGTAATTTCTTTCTGGGCATGCATTTCCACTGGTGTTTTTTGTGCATGATCATTTGACAATTTATTCTCATGAAGAAAATCTAAATTGTTTAAATCATAACATGCTTCTAGAAAATCACCAATTTCATCACGAGAAAAAATTTGAGGGTTTGGAGACACACATATATTGAATGCATGATTAGAATGTGCTCCTGAATTTTCTTGTATTGGGTTCTCTTCTTTGGCCTCTTCATCCATCGTGGTATCCTCAATGTCTTTCTCCTTTCAAACATTGTTCAAGTCTCTAAGTTTTTGTATTCTCTCTCATTGATGTCATGCTACATTCTCTTTATTTGTTGTAATCTCCTCATCTGTCAGAAATTTTTCATTCTTCTTTCTTCATTTTTTTGATCCCATGTTTGCACCATTTTTGAATTTGAATCAATAGCTTGTAAATTATAGAAGAAGACAAGAAAATAGAGTAACTATGATAGAATTCACTATTATAGATTGAAACTATTATTCAATCATTTCAATCATTGAAAGTTGGCTTGTGGGGTAGCTTTTGGGGCCCAAAAAGTACATAAGAATCGAGTACCTAATTGTTTAAAAACTGGGTACCCAACTGTTTACAAATCGGGTACACAATTTTTTAAAAATTAGGTACCCAATTTTAAAAGAATTGGGTACCCAATTTTAAAATAATCGAGTACCCAATTCTTGCAATGGTTAATATGTAATTGAGCACCCAATTTTTGAATTACAAATCGTGTGCCTGATTCTTGAGACATGAGCAAGAATTTGGAATGGCTATGACTTTTGCATGCGGTTTTGCATTGGGGACTGGCATGGCATAGGCTTGGTCCAACCAAGCCATGACTTTATGATCCATTTGTTTTCTAAGGCATTTAATCAACAATTTTAGGGATTGTCATAATTTTTATATAGTCGTCCCCATTATAGGTATTACTATTTTGATTTCAAAAATCTAAGTTTTATAGTGTTATTAGTTTATTTACTATTTTTCCATCATTTATTAATCAAAACTATTCCTTAAACATTAAAAAATGACATTCACTAAAACTTTAATAACATTTCTATTTTATAATTTTTGAAAAATTAATTTATTTGTCATCAATCTACATACAATTCTTTTGAGATTTTTTTTTTTTGAAAAAAGTAAAATTTTGATCAAATTATGGTGTACGTACATGAGATGTTTTAAAATTTACCTTTATAGCCAATTAATAATTAATAATAAAAAATTATTCAATAAAAAATAAAGAAAAAATATTATCATCAATCTAAGGTGTATTAGGTAACTCCCTTTAAAAATATTTATGAAAATTCATTTATTTGTGTCAAATTATGGTATCTATACACGAGAGTTGTAGAGTCCTGAAATAGGTATTTTAAAAAAAGTATTTTTTAAAGATCTATACCAAAAAAACCATCTATCATATGGGTACAAAAATAAATTACATATTCAAAAACTAGATTGTGAACACAAAAAATTTTATTTGTAAATTTTTTTAATATTCAATCTCTAAATGCCTCAAATTTTGACATCAATTGACAAAAAATTTCAAAAACAGGAAAAACAATTCCAATTTTTGGCCAAAAGTGAGACCCAACTTCTTGCACTGACCCATTTATATTATTAATATAAATATTATATTTTATCACTTAGTATGATACTTAATTGCTATATTAATATACTATACCATTATTAATATTATATTATTATTATTTATTTAATTATATTGATCTTATTGATGGGGACATCATAGTCCTCCCCTCTCAAATTTTCTTGTCCTCAAGCAATTTATGACTCAAACTCATTCTTTTGCCTACATATGTGTTAAGCATTTGCAAAGGTCGCATGTTAGTAATCAATGAAAGAATAAATGAAGACACAAAGTAACACATTAATGCATGAAGACGTGATGCATACATGAGGTATACACACAAATGCATGAAGACATGATGTAGATACATAATATACAAGTTATAATACTACACACAATTTGAAACAATAAAAGGTCAGGAAATGTTTTACTACTTTGATCATGAATGTAGTGCTGCTTTCCCCTATCTCGAAGTCAAAATTTCTTAAAGATACATATTTTTAACAACTATTCTATAGTTGGTACTATAATAGGGTGTATAATTTCATAATGGACGGTAGATTTACTATTGCTAAAGTTTGGACATGCTCAGCTTGGGGATCCTCAAATTTTTAATCCATATTAAGATTCTCTTTCCCCAATGCAACTGATTTATATCTCCCCTTGTGCACACTAGGAATATGTTTAATTTCAGTATGGATGGAAGGTTTACTACTACTTAAGTTTGGATACGCTCAGCTTGGGGCTTCCTCAGATCTTAAAATCCATATTGGGATTCCTATGTCCCAACATGATCGATTTACTCCTCACCCTATGCACACTCCCTATCCATAATGAATTTAAGTACAAATATTTTGAATAATGTCTCCTATGAGACATTTCATTATAATTCCAAATTTATTTGTTATAGACTTCAGAAAACTAAATTTTATGCATAACAAATAATTGTTCTTCCAATCATACCTAATTTTATCATCATTTGAATTGTGAATCAAGAAATATAAATATCATTAATCTTATCAAAAATATATATACATATCCTCTGATCATATATATCATAAGCAACTATAAGATAACTCTTCATTTCATATTATAAATAATAAAAGTGGGATGACATAATACAATATAGTAAAATATGATCATACCTGAACTTACCTCTTTGTATTCCCATGATGAAATCACTTCATAATAGTGATTGATCCTTTTGTACTCCGATGGTTTCATTTTTTATTAGATTTCAATTCTTCTTCAATGTGAATAATAAAACTACCAATAGAGAATGTATGATTTGGGACTAAAGAATTATTAGACCAAAGAATCTCATATTCAAATGAGAACAATACGGTATTGCTAACAACGTCATTGATATTGTTCAAGTTTTCCTCTTTATTTCTCTAAGTAATTCCTATATCATTTAAAATCTTTTGGAACATTATTCTAATGCTATATTTACTTGACATCTTATGTTCTCCAATTCAAATTCAATATTTCACAAACTCTGATTACAACAAAATACAAGTATCAATAGACTTTTCGCATGGAAGGTTTTTTGGAATATAAATTAGTTTATTATCTCCTCATACTTGTCCCATCAAATACCATACATTCTTGGTCTAATCATCAATGAACATCATTCTTTAATAAACTCCTACCTGTCATAATGTGATGGACTTTATCTCTATAATGTCTATTTTATTTTATATAATCTTGCACAACCTTTGAAATATGAATTTCTAAATATGTCAAAGCATCTTATATGTACCTGATGCATTTATTTGAACACTTCCCTTCTTCTTGCTAAAATCAATGCTTGATGATCAACTACGTTAAGATCAATATGCAACACAAGTCTTGTGGTAGATATCAGTGCTAAGGATGTGTTAGCTTCCTTGTCACCAAATATTCATGATGACCTTTCATAGCACACACACTAGGGTTTTTCCTTTAATATCTTATTTTTTATGAGGATTAATAATTAGTGTCATCAATGATGATCTTTGGAAATTCATTGAATTGTAGTTCTAAGATATCATGTTTTAGAATATTTATTTTATCATTGGTTCCATACTAGTATTAGATGAAGTCATCCTTATGCTCCAACTATATTCCAATTTTGGATCTTCTTTCCTTAGCATGCTAGTGATGGAGACTCATTCTACATTGTGGTCTTTTGATTTGTTATATTGTGGTGCACAAACTTAGTAAAGGGCATCAATTGCAACTGAAATTGACTTAGTTATTCTCAGTGGCTATGCCACCCATTCTCCTTTCTAAATTGATGTGCAAAACTTTTTAAATTCTTAAGATTCTAATAATAAAATTAGGATTTGATTAGATGCATCT
The DNA here is from genome assembly GCA_028749045.1 of Cupressus sempervirens. NCBI lineage: Eukaryota > Viridiplantae > Streptophyta > Pinopsida > Cupressales > Cupressaceae > Cupressus > Cupressus sempervirens. The sequence continues at coordinate 381,906,555 of CM053786.1, forward strand.
TTTATGATCACTGGCTATCATGAATCTGTTTGAGGCTATGTTGAGTATGTTTCTTATATCTTTTTTCTTTTCCACTTATGATGTGTCCAAACAGTAAAGTGAATCAACTATTATCTATCGATCGCAATTAATCACCACAATTTATGTTCACTGCTCAAGCCACAACTCCTGCTGCCTACTACACATAACAAGAAGCCATGTGTTTCATAGAAATTTTAGTAGGTGTCTACATATTTCACCCACTACACGTTCACTACTCCAAATTAAAATTAAAATGCCTTTGAATATAGACCCAATGCTGATGATTAAGATGGATACAAACCTTGCATTCTAAATTTGTTCAACAAAATAAGTTAGTTGCTAGTAATTATGTTTCATCCTCCTTTAATTGTCATTGCTAGCCTTAATATTTTACATCTACAAGTTGTTTCTTCAAATGGCTTGAATATAATCATTAGCTCGCTGCTTGTATATGATTTCATATTTTCATTATTTGGTTCAAACAAACTTCTTGACTCATGACTATTGTGCCACTGAAGGATATAGAACATGATCACAATAAGTGAGTTGGTATTGTGACTCAGTAGCTAAGTCATCATCTTCAGATGATGTGTGGCATTAGTTGAAATGGCATCAAGAATGTTTTTGAAACCCTCGTGACCTTTGTATGGAAACTCTTGCCTCTATGCTAGTATGTAAGCTACTATATCAATTGATGACTATATATCATTAGTCTCTATGTCTTGAATGGATGTTCTATTGGTAATGCTCAATTTATAACATGTAGTGGAAAAATAAATGCTCAGATGCAAGTGTTGTGTGGTTCTTGATGAATGCTTGTATTTTAATCATTTTTTCCTTCATAATCTAAACATTGTGATATTTATATGCCATTTCTAATATATATGATGCATCAATAATATTGATAAGAAAAGATGATACAAGTAATATGAATTTCAATTTTATCATTCATTCTACAGGATGGTAGGAACATCTACTCTAATACCATTTGTAATTTAGCCTACTAGGACATTAAACTATTTAATATGTATTTGTTGACCATTCATTTTATAGACCAAATATCTCCTTTTTCCATCTGCATTTCTTCATAATTTTTCAATGATTCCCTTTCTCAATATTTAATATTCTATACATATCCATTCTTAGGGTCATGTCCTCTGAGAATGAATATTAATTATATTATATTAATAATATAATTCTATTAATTGTATAATATAATTTTATTAGTTATATATTATATTATTAATATAAATTATATGTCTTATATTAATATTAATACCAATACATATAATACATAATGTATCTACTTTTGTATTTACATTATTAATCTAAATATTATATTTTATCACTTAATATGATATTTAATTGACATATAAATATACTATACCATTATAAATATTATATTATTATTATTTATTTAATTATATGGATCTTATTGATGGGGACATCACAATTGAAGAGACATTTCATCTCTTACTACCAAGGACAATCTGTATAGTATGTGCAGAATATGGAGCAGCACCATGAATCTCATCTCTAATATATGTGAGACTCCATAAGTTTCTTTGGCTACGATACACATTAGAGCATGTGCCACTAGCCAAGGATTCATGAAGTATATGAATCTCTTGGTTAGTGCAATCATAGAGCATGTCGGGTGGGATAGGCTACTAATCTACTAGAATAATGCATTGCTAGGGGTGATAAGCTACTACTCTTGGCGGATAGGAGGCTACTACTACTCAAGGGGATAGGAGGCTACTACTCATGGGGGATAGGAGATTGATACTACTTGGGAGGGATAGGAGGTTGTTTCTTGGGGGGGATAGGAGGTTGCTTAGAGGGAGAGGAAGTTGTTGCTCAAGGGGAATATGAGGTTGTTGATCTGCCATGTGAAGGTCAATGTATGTAGTATGTCTATGTCTATATAATGTGTAAACCTAAAATTAAAATTAAAATATGAAATTTTTTATAAACTTGATATTTATCAAGTGCAATGACATTTAAGAAGCTAATAAATAATACATGTAAACATGAAATGAACATAACATATATACATATAGAACTACATGTGTGAACATAAATTAAATAATACATGTGTTTAAAGTTTAAAATGTTACTTGGTTAGTTTAAATTAATTTGATTAGGGTTGACATTCTTGAGGTAAATTTTTTATCATGATTATGAAACTTATATTATGTATGGTTATAAGGTTAATTTTAGGGTTGCTTGGTAAATTTTCACTAAGTTACTATTAGGAAACTATTTAGGGGTATAGGGTTAAAGTCCAAGTGTGTGTTCAAAATAGTGTTCTATGTCAAGAGTAAACTATTATGATAGGTTAGAGTTATGGTTAGTGTTATAAAATTGTTAGAACTCTATCTAGTTAGTACTAAGAACTTAGAGTTAATTTTAGGGTTACGCTTAAAGTTAAAATGTTACCTAGTTAGGTCAAATTAATTTGATTAGGGTTTCTACATTCTAGAGGAAAATATTTACTTGGCTTCTAGGGTTAAAGGAGTGTGTGTTTAGAATAGTATTTTATGTTGATGTAGAGTACATGTTATTATGGTTAGAGTTAATTAAGGTTAACTAGTGATACAAAATTGTACATAACTTTTATAGTAAGATCATTAGTGTTTAATATCAGTGTGAGACTTACGTTAGCATTATAGGTAGAATTATGATTCTAGGTAGATCCCTGATTTAGTAACATTAAATGTTGAGTAATTTAATATAACTAGCATGTTACTTGGTTTAGTATGACCTAGGATTTAAAGGTAAATATGCTATCATTCACTATAGTTGTACATGGTTATGTATAGTTATATCATTAGAATCATGATTGAAATTTTACATAGAAATTTAATATATGATGTTTAGGGTTAGTGTACAAATCTCTAGATTAAATTTTTTAGTTAGGAAATTCATAAATTAGCCTATTTTTTAGGGTTAAGAAGTGAGGATTGTGTTGTAAAAATTTAAAGTTAGAAAATTAATATTCATGCTTAGGTTTAGTGATAACTTTTGGTTAAAATGATATAACTTTATGTTTAAAGGCTTATGTTTCTCATTTAACTTAGATTTTATGGAACTTACATGGTTATTCTATCAACCTATCTTCATTCTAGGGTAAATATATAACATGAGTTCATTAGAGTTAAGATTAGGATTAAATTTACATAACCTGGGTTAGCATTGTCTTACATTACATTTCTAGGGTTAGGATTGCATGATTATATTTATTTAAATTAGATTAGGTTAAATCTAGTCAAGGTTAATTAGACCTTCAAGATTAGGGTAAGGAGGTCAAGGTGATGTTTATATATATATATATATATATATATATATATACATATACATATATGTATATGTATATACATATACATATATGTATATGTATATACATATGTATATACATATATATATATATATATGTATATATATATACATATATATATATATATATGTATATATATATACATATATACATATATATATATACATATATACATATATATATATACATATATATATATATATATATGTATATACATATATATACATATATATATATATATATATATATATATATATATATATATATAAATATATATATGACAAGTAACTGTTGTCCAACTAATGTTAAAGAGTTAATTCATTGTTCAATTAAGTTATTGAAGGTAACTTGGTGATGATATAAACACGCGCGCGCGCACGCGTACATGTATATGAACTTAAATTTTAATATATGGTCAAGTGTACCAAGTTGTGGTGCGAAAAGGATGCCACCACCTTTTTTTTTCTAGTTTTATAAGGTGTGCATGTGCTATAGTGCACATGTGTTATGGCTTGGGCTGCCCAAGCCATAGTGCATACACACTTTTTAAAGAATTTTTTTTTTTATAATGGGCTAAAAACCCACAACCCATTCCATTTTAACTCCATTTTGCAAGTTTTTCTCCACACAACACATATACAAGTTGAAGAAATTGAAGATTTTCACCACCTGCCTCCTCAAAATGCCTCCTCATCATCAAAGTTTGAGATCAAGATCACACTGTATGTTGTTTACCCTTGTTTTTGCATTTTTTTATATGTTTTTGTATTATTTTGTAGGTTTTTTTTAATTTTTCTTTAAATTTGTTTATTTATTTAGATTGCAATTGGTTTCTTGTTAGGAAATGTGAATAATAAACCAGCAAATCCCCAACAAGATCAAAACCAAAACCCTCCACAAGATCCAAACAAAAACCCTCCATAAAATGAGAATCAAAACCTTCCACAACAAGAACAAGAAATTTCACAACTTGAATTGCCTAGAAGACCTCCTCTTGGCACATAAGAGAACATAATAAATGAAATTGAAAGAGGCAAAAATAAATTAGAAGCACTCATTGGTAGATTGAAAGCTTGTGGACAAACTAATCCAATGAGAGCACAATTGGCATCCTCCCTTGAGTCCATTATGACCCATGTAGCTTATGCTAATGGTCAGTTGAATATTTGGTAAGCTATAAGGGATGAACAAAAAAGATATTATGCAAACAAATTATCATATAAAGATGTAAAAGAAAAAGAAATACCAAAGGTAGCATTTGTGCATTGTTTAGAAAGCCTGGTGAAAAAAATATTGTTAGAGAGACAAATAAATGGTTCCCCATCTATTGGTTCATACATGATGGTATTAGAAATAATTTTTGGGATAGATGGTGGATGGTCTTTGATGACCCTCCCTACAATAATCACGAGGTCCCAATGTATTTCTTAAGGAAATTGTATTGTGAGCTTTTCCTTGGGGAGATCCCCAATTATTTTGATATATTAGAATCTCAAGGTAGAGATGCGGGGTCATCATTTGAGAGGCCAAGGGCACATCATGACCCTAATGTAGTTAGGGCACCTATTGTCAAGTCATAGGGTGAGCATGTGATTATTCTTTCAATTGTGAAGGAACATGCAGAGACCAGCACTCTAGGGACTATTAATGCTTTGACATAGATCCTCATTCATTGCACAAGTCCATTAGTTGAGGAGGAGCCTTCTATGTGATGCACTCACATGTGCACATCATGTGGATCCTTATGCACATTTGGCAGTTATGTTGGAGATATGATGGATGATGGGCTAGTCATTGATCAATTCCTGAGTTAGACATTTGGCATTGACAGATAGGTAAATAACAATTATAATAAACTAATTTGATCACATTTTGTACACGTATAGTGAATATCTAATTAATTAGCATGTATTGACATTGTTCAAAATTTAGCATAAGAGTGTTGGTAGCCTTGGTAGAGATCCCCCGACCCCATTTTTCATCCTATTGACAAGTCTAGAGGTATGCATCAATTTAATCATTTAAATTAATGCATATATTTTTTAAGTAATCATATGAAGGATCGACAAAAAAAAATTATGCATGTGCATTAGTTCTCTATAGTACCATCAACATTCGCTAGGGACTCTGAGCTTAGACATGATATGACCTTCATAGAGGTACATTTTTTTCATGTTAATTTAATTCATTTGATTATATTTGTTTCATGTTTAATGTTACATGTAACTTGTATTGTATGACATGTAGCTCTTGACATCTAAGACTCCTCCTTATCTTCGATAGTCCATCAATCATGGAGTTGCTATAGCAATGGCTAGTTCAGAGCTGTTGACTGAGGTATGAAAGAATTTTCTTGGTTTTAGTTGTTGTTTATAATAGTTAGTATTGAAATTTCTAATGTTATTTATAAGTGATTATATTGATTTAATTGCTGTAGGGCCTTGTTACACCCAATCATCTACGAGCCTTTGAGGTGGATGTACATAGTGACTATTTGATGGCGGTAAAAAAATAATTAATTTTGTGTGTTCATATATTTTATTTCAATGTATGATAATTATTGATTCATATCTACTTTGTTTGTATTAGCCTAAGTTAGAGAATAGGCCAAACAAGAGGATGAGCAAGCATGTGAGAAAGACCTGATCATCTCCCTCCACATGATGACCAAAGACCTCTAGGGATTTGTTTCCTTCCCCTCATGGGTAGGAAAAGATATAGTTGATAGACACACATGTATAGGTATTAGTGGACATATATGTTGGATTTTATATCAATGGACATATTTGATATACATTTGATGTATATATGACATTTTATATTTGATGTATGACATATATTTGATGCATGACATTATTAGACTTATGACATTATTGGTTATCTTTTTATATTATATGTTTGTTCATGTCTAACATTATTGGTTATCATAATATATTATATGTTCATTCATGTATGAAATTATTGGTTATCATAATATATTATATGTTCATTCATGTATGACATTATTGGTTATCATAATATATTATGATGTTGCATGGGTACTTGTACCCAAACCCCTAGTATTCATACCCACATACCCAAGTAGTGGGTACTCAGTGGAGAGCATCATAGCTAAGGACCTTGATTGAGATTTTAGATTTTTTTTTACAATTTTTTGTTTTTGTATTAGCTCGTTGTTTATCAAGCTTAATTCAATACCTAATCAATTTGAAACTTTGATAGAATATTGATTAACAATAGACTTTATCAATGTTCAAGTAGTCATTGTCATATGATTTATGATCTTGTTCATGTTTAAAGTTTTCCTTTTTTGTTATTTGTTTATCAAGCTTAATTCAATACCTAATTAGGTTGAAACTTTGATTCAATATTGATCAACAATAAACTTTATCCGTGTTAAAGCCAAAATTTTATCATTTGTAATATGTTGTAGTCATATGATTTGTGATCTTCTTTTTCATGTTTAAAGTCTACCTTCTATGTTATGCATCTAAACATTTATCATAAATTATTATTACAAACATATAACACATTTGAAACTGAAAACAATACATTACTTTTGCAAACTTTATCAATGTTCTTGATTTGGAAAATCATTGTCATGACTCATAAATTCAAGTTTTCTATAAATATAAAAGTATAATTAAAGATAAAATCTAACATACCCAAGTACCCCCATCCCCTATTATAAAAAATAGCCATACCCATACCTGTAGTCATACCCATAACCTAAGTACCCCAAGTACCCCCATCCCCGTGCAACCTTGTATATTATATGTTTGTTCATGTATAACATTATTGGTTATCATATGTTAGTGAATTGATTATTGGTTCACTAGCACTCTCACATGGAATAATGAAATAAGGGCATTTGGGTTATTCATGACCTTGTTCAAAGCTTATTTTATATGTTTTCAATAAGACATTTATCCTAGACTCTTAGGTTCACCTTTAACCCTTTTTTGTGGCCCATTAGCAATTTGGGTATATTATGAACTCATTGCTCAATGAGGTCACAACAGCACAATTTATGTACTTTGAATGCATATACTTATAATCTAGGGTCTAGTAGTTGTGATGGGTCAATCTAGACTCATTTGAATGGTAAAAAAGCCTTCTAGGCTCTAAAATGTAAAAAATGCATTAAAAGTGTAAAAGTTGCTATGCAACTTTGCAACTATTTGCATAACTAAGAAAAAGTGCTTCTAATCTTTCCTCCAATGGTCACAACCTTTCAAATATGGTTGGATCAGTTGGGGAAGACCTTCATATAGCCCTTTTAGGTGGGTGGAAGGTACCTTATTTTCTACATTTTGGGTTATTTCTCTACATGGTATAGATGTGTAATAATGCGTAGGGATCTATGCATAGTATGGTTGGATAGATGTTTGAATCACCTTTCTAATGCAATTGTTTTGATGTATTCAAACACTGTAGAACTCAAGTTATTCCTATTTTAGTGCTCACAACCTAAAATTCAAGGTTTTCAAGGGTTTTGAATGACATTGAGGTATAATGTGAGATTCCACCATAGGAAAATTATGGCCTTTTCTGGAATCCTTGTACTTTTAATTCACTTTAAGATTCTTTTGGTTTTAGGTGATAAGATGCAGGGAGAATGAAGAAACATGATGCCCTAGATGGATATACCTTGTATGTATCAATACACAAACCTACTATCCCAGCATTTTAAGGCCTCAAAACTCCATATTATGGTCTATAACTTGGTAATCAGAATATTTGGATCATTTCTCAACATCTCCAACTGGTCTCATGTTTTTAGCATGTGTTTAAATGGTACCTCCTTTGTAGATGTGGTCTAATTAGCCCTTCTATCTAAATGTTGTTCCCACAGGTTTTGACAATTTGCTTGTTAATGGGATCTCTCCACTTTGGAATCTAATAGTACATTAGAAATAGGAGGTAATCTTTGTGTTAATCTTTTCTTTTCATGCTAAGTGTTCAAGTTTTAGACCTAAGTCTCATTCCTTTGGCAAGTAGCAACCCAACAGGTTAATGAAGGTACTATGTCCTTTTCTTAGTTCGGTGTCTTTAGTTCCAGTCGATATGCCTATGTTGATGTAAGAACATCATTTCTTGAGTCTAAGTTCTTGGTTCCATGTCTAGTGTAGGTTTCTTGTATTAAGCAATATTTGTTGTCAAGGTGCAAGTTTGGGGTCTTGAGCCTTGTTTGGGTTGTCAAACCTTGTTAGGTTGTTCTTGTAGGTTGTACTCTCCCAATCTACCTTGTTAGTACCCTACCACTTGCATCAATTATTCTCTAAAGAAATAAATAAAAATTAACTCTAAATGCCCAGATAGGAAGATTGAATTAGCACTAACATCATTAATGGAGAGTGTACATTGCTAGTATTTGAAAGAAGAGTTATCATAATAAGTTTGATCTAATGGTCTTTTTCTAAACTTGGGTCATTGGCTTTGTTTTCAAACCCATGGTTAGACTGGTGTAGAGCATGGAGGGATGATTTTGTGTTGAGATTTCTAAATTCTCCCTAGCAAAGTTTGCCCCTTCATGGTAGAAGATGAGCATTAGTTTTCTTTCTTTTATTGAAATTTGAGATTCCTCCTTGTTGAGGCTTCATGTTAAGTCCAACTTCTCAACTCAAGATGTGCCAACCGAACGGTGAATATGAATCTTCAATTCTTCACACTTGTGTTTCTACTTGTGAGTGTTTCAAACATGGAGATGATGGTGTTGAATCTCACATTTTAATGTTAAATTATAAACTATGATTTTTATTTGGGTGTTAAAAACCATCAAACCAATTTGTGCCTCTTAGAGGGGATCAAAAGTTCTGATTAGTCATTGTAGAATGGATTCACTTTCTATTATATCTTCCCATACTTGGTGGGGCAACTAACCTACATCTTTCATGTGAATGGCTTGGTGGAGGTCAGTATGCTAATCACCCTAGAGTGATTCCATCCATAAGATAATGTACTCTAGTCTCTTTATTCATTCTGTTGAATCTCCACCAATATTGAAACAAACAAGGTATGGTGAAGAAAGAGCATATTTGCATTATTGTATCTAGCCATGGGAATCAAAGATGGGGAATAATCATTACATCCCATAATAATTAGTGTCTCTTTTTGCAACCTAACATCATCATTCCTCACATTTTTTGATCATCAACTTTGTATTTAAAACTGCATTGCTTGTTGAGTGAACGTATAACTACTTTTGGTGCCTCTCATGATACTAATGGTAGCCAATGCACTTTATTCTCTTATTCCAAACTGTGATAGTTCTGCATATTATTTAAGTCCATTTTCCCAAAATACCTCATGTATTGGTGTTTACAACTAGTACCATGAATCCTAAGAAAAGATCTTGAGTTTCTACTTTTAGTCTCTATAAGTTATCAATGTCCAATCATCTCATGATAGACAACTGCAATTTCCATTGCTTTGTAAATAAAGATTTAATGTCTTTCTTCTTCTTAACACTTAGCCAAAATCTCCCTCAACAACATCACACATGGAATTGAGAAAAAATGTGCATTCGATCTTTTGAACATTGACTATTTAGCCTTTTGAATTTAGACTGAAACTAGACATTGAACTTCAATCTTGAGAACCACTAAATTCTGGTGTTAAACCAAATATGGATTCTAAAATTTTCTTGAACTCTTGTAAGATGCCTCTTTGAACCACTTTGAATTTCTTTGAACCTTAGTTTGAAGTGGTTCAAAACCATAAATTAACAATTTTTTAAATTGTGTCTATATTGGGTACCAACATTATAGTATATATCTTGTTTTTATTGTTCACATTTTAAGTACCCAGAGCTAATGGAATAGACAATTTGATCCCATGATGAAAGGTGAGAGAGATTTTGCAGTTGCCAACATTGTACTAGCCAACACTATAACTTTTAGCATCATCCAAGATGGCATCACAAAATCAAAATGAAGTAAGATTACCAAAAAGTGAGAGAGGCTATTGTAGGTATCTATAATACGGTCCTATAGCACCTAGAATTGCTTTCATACTTCACACGAGCTCTGAGATATGCCCCATCAAAGATCACTACCCTATGGCATTTAGTGATGCTAATGGATGTTTCAGTTCAACATGCCCAAGAACATTCAAGCACTCAATGGGATAGGGAAAATTTTGAGCTAGGGTTTACACAACCACTCAGAGCTAACAAAATAGACAGTTTGATCCCATGATGAATGGTGAGGGAGATTTGGTAGTTGGAAACTTTGTACTAGCCAACACTACTAGTTTCAACATCACCTGATATGGCATCACAAAATCGAAATGGAGTAAGTTCTCCAAAAAATGAGATAGGTTTTTGTAGGTCTTTGCAACACGGTCCTACAAGACCTAGAATTACATGTATACCTCACATGAGCTCTGAGATATGCCCTATCAAAGATCACTACCCTATGTCATTTAGTGACCCTTAGGAACATTTCAGTTCAACATGCCCAAGAATGTTTGAGTGCTCAATAGGACAGGAAGAGTTTGGGGCAAGGGTTTACCCAACCACATGGAACTAATAGAATAAATAGTTCGATCCCACAATGAATGGTGAGGGAGATTTGGTAGTAGGAAACTTTGTACTAGCCAAGACTACGAGTTTTAGCATCACCCAAGATGGCATTGCAAAATCAAAATGGAGTAAGATCTCCAAAAAGAGAGAGGGGTTATTATAGGTCTTTGAAATATGGTCCTATAGGACCTAGAATCGGATCCATACCTCACACATGCTTTGAGATATGCCTCGTCAAAGATCATAGCCCTATGGAATTTAGTGACCCTTAGGTACATTTCGGTTGGGCATGCCTGAGAACATTCAAGTACTCAATGGAATGGGATAAGCTTGGGGTTAGGGTTTATCCAACCACCTATAGCTAACAAAATAGACAGTTCAATCCCACAAGTGGTGAGGGAGATTTGGTATTTGGCAACTTTGTATTGGCCAACACTACAAGTTTCAGCATCACATGAGATGGTGTTACAAAATAAAAATGGAGTAAGATCTCCAAAAAGTGAGAGAGTTTATTATAGGTCTCTACAACATGGTCCTATGGGACCTAGAATGACATCCATATCTTGCATGAGCTTTGAGATATGCCCCATCAAAGATCACTGCCCTATGGCATTTAGTGACCCTTCGGAACATTTCAGTTTGACATGCCCAAGAATGTTTGAGCACTCAATAGGATGTGATGAACTTGGGGCTAGGGTTAACTTGATCACCTAAAGCTAATGGAATAGACAGTTTGATCCTACAAAAAATGGTTAGGGAGATTTTGTAGTTGGCAACTTTGTATTAGCCAACACTATGAGTTTCAACATCACCTGAGATGGCATCACAAAATCAAAATGGAGTAAGATCATGAAAAAGTGAGAGAGATTATTATAGGTCTCCACAACATGGTCCTATAACACCTAGAATCACATCCATACCTTGGACAAGATTTGAGATATGCTCCATCAAGGGTCACTATCCTATGGCATTTAGTGACCCTTAGGAACATTTTGGTTCAGTGTGCCTAAGAATATTTCAGCACTCAACAATATGGAAAAATCTTGGGGCTAGAGTTTACCTATCCATTTGGAGCTAACAAAATAGATAGTTCGATCCCACAACAAATGGTGAGAGAGATATGAGCAATATATGTATGCCCAGGCCACTTTGTGCAAGATATGAGCAAAAGTTTCTAATTAGGCCAAATTGATTCTTTTTGAGTTTTTGGTCAAGATAGCCTAGGATTAGGTATTTTTAGTTATTTTTTAATTGTTTGGAACCTTTTCGAAGTCCTAGAGGTGAAATCTAGTGAACTTTGCATTAGTTGCACTTTTTGTGCAAAATCCCAATAGTTGTAAAAGTTGCTTAAAAATGCAAATCTAACTAAAACCTTCTAACCTTCAAAATCACTAATTGTTTGGAACCTTTTCGAAGTCCTAGAGGTGAAATCTAGTGAACTTTGCATTAGTTGCACTTTTTGTGCAAAATCACAATAGTTGTAAAAGTTGCTTAAAAATGCAAATCTAACTAAAACCTTCTAACCTTCAAAAAAAATGTTTCCCATGCTCATATACCCAAGTATGGATAGTTACAACTTCCCAAACTTCCATTTGCAACTTTTTTGTAAATATTGCAAAAGTTGATCAAGCAACATTTTGAACAACATTGCAACTTTGTATTTATAGGACTTGGGAAACCAAGATACTCAAGTTGGGAATGATCCCTTAAAGTTCTCATTGAAATATATTAATGATCTTAACAAAAAGACAAAAAGCTCATTGCCACCTTTAAATGGAGACTTCAATTTAAATGGACATTATTAGTTCCCTAACATGTCCTAGTCAAGTAGATGAATGGTTTACAAAGAAACCAATAGGAAATGAGGTCTTGGAAATGAAATCAATGCTCAGGAAGGTTTGACAATACTAAAATATATTATTTCCAAATTCTCAACTCTTGACCAATTCCCAAACTCCTGTCATTCACAAATCAACACACTATAAGAGGTCAAATCCTTCATGGTACTTGACCTAGGGTTTGATTGGAAAAATCACAAAACACATCCTCCAATCTTGAAACCCTGAAATCTTAAAAAGGACCCTACTAAATACCATTTCCCAAGTGGCCATGATATTTCAACCAAGGAAATTGTAGGTAGAGGCCCATTTTGCTATGTGCACCAAAAAGTTATCCTAAAAACCTAGTTTCACTAAAAAAGAAATTACTTGAGTTAGAAAAAATGTAGAACAATGAGACAAAAAGAAAAAGAAAGCTGATTCAAAGCTCTATCTCAAAATTCATTACATCTAGTTTGAAATTTTGTACATTTTTTTTAGGGTACAAACAACAATAAAAATGACTCAAAATTGAATTGCTTTCTTTGCAACTTCTTCCAATCTATATATTAATGCCCTCCAAACCTCACAAATTAGGTATATATATCTCCTATGTCTATTTTAATGGTTGGAACCAATATTTTAATAGTTATAACGCTTTTCCCACTAAGTTACAAATTTGACCAACTTTTACAACTTTCAACAATGCAACTTTGCACAAAAAAGTTCAATTTTTACATTTTTCACTTGATTCCTCTTCTAGGACTTGGAAAAGGATACAACATACCTAAAACCAAGTAAAGAAAAACTTAGTCCTATGATTTCTTGAACAAAAGTATTAAAAGTTCTAAATTTTCTTAATGAGCAACTTTTTTTTTATAAATTACACAAACTGCCTTAAGCATACAAAATGGTGTCTTTCTTTGACAACCATGGACTTCTCATCCAAGGATTTTTTATTCTAGCCTAAGTAGGTAACAAAAAAAATGAAAACCAAAATATAAACCAAGTGCCTTGGTGCTCTACACTAGGTTCATACCTCCAAACATGAATGAAAAGAGAACAATGACCATTGACATAGTGAGATTTGTGAAATTCAGCAATAAAACTCTTCATGTTTGCAAGTTTGCAATAAATGGAATTTGATACCCATACTACCACACCTAGGTCCAATTTGAGGATACATACTAATAAATTTTGCAAAAAATTGTGTTTGATTTGAGTCCAAAAAATGTTTTGCATGTGGGTCGTAATTTTGGCTACCAATCCTCCTTCTCACAACATCTCTCTGATTAGGGGAAACATGTGTATTATGTTTTCAAAAATATTTGATCAATTATTTCAAAGCTTCAATAATTTCTTTATCCTTTCATAGTAGTCTATCACTAAATGTCCATAACTCATTTTTTGTTGGATCTTCCAATATCTCATGCCTTAGCATGGCTCTCCTTAGAGTATCTCTAACAATTTTCAATGTTTTTCTTTTCTTTCTCACGAGTCAAGCTTTCTTCATTTGGTTACTTACTATTGTCAATATTTTTACTCATCTTGTGATATTACTATCTTTGGTGCATGATTTAAAACCCACTTTTTCACAAGCACTCATTAGATTCTTTATAATGTTTTTTGTTCATTTGAATCATCCATCATTCTTAGCCCAAGAATCTTCATGATAGGCCTAAATTTCAAATTTCTCATCATTTCAAAAAATAATTGGCATTGACTATAATATTTAATTCTTAAAAGAATAATGTCCACATACGATTAACTTTTCTTTGACAAGTACACTTGCTAATCTTGTCAGGCATTGATTTCAAATTGTTAGTATCAATGAATTCTTGAAGGTGTTATAGTCTCTTCCATTCCCTCAACATTTTGAGCATCAACATAAGGTTGAGTGTTTTGTGTACCTTGAACTAAAGATGATGTGTCTTGGCAATAAGATACAAAGGATTAAAAACCTGTGGGATCAGCTACATAGACTCAAGATCGAAAGGTAATTTCTTTTGCTCATATTTGTGTAGAAGTTGATTTAAATAACCCATTGCTAGATTCTATAGAGATTTATATGGGATCTATTTCCTAGATTTAGTAGGTGGACTATGAGACCCTACCATTTAGATGTAGAATATGCCATGAATATGGACATCTTCTTCGCAGATGTCCTAGGTATAAGATCCCTTCCTTGGATGCTTTAGGTGCCCCTAGGGAGGACAAGGGAAAGGCCATGATATCTAATGGACCTATTGACAGTGAGGGATTTACTCAAGTTAAATCTCATAATAAGGGCAAAGGTAAGAAGAGAACATGGATGGATAGGTGGACTGAAGGCACCTTTAACAAGTTTGAGGCTCTTGGAGACATGGACTAGGAGGAAGGCATCCTAGTTGAGCTCTCTTTTGAGGCCAAAAGTTAGCATGAGATTCCAGAAGGAGATATGTAGAGAGAGGAATATATTATAGTTATAGGAGACCTACAAGCTGAGCAGTTGGATATTGATTTTCCCCCTCCAGTTTAGGATATTGGGGATCTTCGTGGATCATAGGGTTTGTAGGGCCCAGTCTTGTTGGTCAATGATCCCCTTAGGTCTAAGGGGAAATCTAATTCTGCAAAAAGTAATAGGGCTCCCCTTGTTCTAGGAATTCATCAGAAACCCTTCAAAAAGGGACCTCTAGATAAACTATGAAAAGGTGGCAGGAAGACTGATCAAGAGAAAGTGAAGATAATGTGTCAAAATTTGGTTGAGTCTAGGTCTATGAGACCCATTGATTGTCATTTCTCTCACCCCCATAAATGATAGTGCTAACATGGAATGTAAGAGGGTTGAACAACATCCCAAAACAAAAGGTTGTTCATAGATTAATTGGGTCCCAGTCTCCTAATATGGTCCTCATTCATGAAGCTAAACTTTCATTGGATGGATTGGCTAATTGTGCTACGTATATCTGGCCCCAAGGTTCTTGGTAGGGGGTGGGTGCCTTGAATAGTTTAGGATGGGTGTCTTGCTTTTGGGACCCAAGGAAAGTCTCCCTACTTTGGTGGATTTCTAGTTGGTCATCCATTTCGTTGATTGCCACTAGCTTTGAGAATCGAGAAAGGTGCTTCTTATCTAATATTTATGCTCCTACAGACTTTCTAGGTAAATCTTAGTTATGGAACCATTTTGGATTCATCCAAACCTTGGAACCTTTTCTTCCATGGATTATGGAAGGTGATTTCAATGCAGTTATTAGCCTAGAGGAAAAAAGAGGATGGTTAGCTAGGCTGGACCAATCCTCAAATCTACTCAAAGATATGATTGGCTCATTGCTTCTTATTGATGTGAAGTTGACTAATAGTTTCTTTACTTGGAATAATCAGAGATGTGGTGGTGAGGCTATCTCAAAAAGGCTTGACAGATTTTTTCGTTTCCTATTATTGGATGGACAACAAGTGGATCATGAGTTCTGGAATTCTTGACTAGTGGGGATCAAATCATTGGCTTGTTAAGCTTTCCATCACTCCATTTAGAGTCCCCAAGAATCCCTCTTTCAAGTTCCAGTTGATGTGGCTCAAAGACTTGTCTCTACTTGATCTTATGGTGGATTGGTGTCATGAGGGGATGCTTGATCATGGTACAACCATGTATAATTTCAACAAGAGGCTTCAACATATGAACTATAGGCTTAAGAGATGGAATAAATAGTTCTTTGGGTATATACATGTTCAGAAGACTACTTCTTAAACAAAGCTAGATAATATTATGCGCCAGATTTGGGACTAGGTGTTGAGCTCTGAGATAAGTGAAGTTGAGTCCCTAGCTCTTAAGGAGTTGGAAGAATGGGAGCTTCAGGAGGAGATTTTCTGGAAGCAAAAATCCCATATTGATTGGCTTTAGGAGGGGGATAGGAACACAACCTTTTTCAACAACTCTATTAAGGCATGAAGGCATGGGAACTCTCTATCCTCTCTTGTCTTAATGGATGGAATTTAGATCTTTTCTCATGAAGACATCTCTATGGAAGCAGTCAATTATTTCTTTGATCTCTTTTCTAGGGAGGATCCTTGTGCTGGGCCTGAAGAGCATGATATTTTGGACTATATCCCTCACCTTGTCTTTACAGAGATGAATGCTACCCTCTTAAGCCCTATCTTGCTTCCAAAATTGGAGAAAATTGTGTTTAATATGAATAAAGGTAAGGCCCCTAGTCCAGAAGGGTTTTTGATTGAGTTTTTCCAAGAATTCTAGGAGATAATAAAGTATGATCTCCTAGATGTGGTCTAGGAATCATACAAGAATAAACAAATGCTGAAGTCTTTACATTTTGTCTTCTTGGCTCTCATACCTAAGAAGGAAGGGGCTAATTAGCTGGATCAATTTAGGCCTATAGCATTATGTAATGTTGTCTACAAGATCATCATGAAATTGATTGCTGAGAGGCTCAAGCCATTCCTTGGTTTATTGATCTCTACTAAATAGGGTGGCTTTGTTGATGGAAGACAAATTTTGGATGGAATTTTGATAGCAACAGAGGTAGTCCACTCTATGGCTACTTCAAAGGAGAAAGCTATCTTCATTAAACTTGACATGGCCAAGGCTTATGATCAGTTGAGTTGGGAGTTCTTATAGAAAATTCTTTTAACTTTTTGGTTTGTTGTGGAGTGGGTTAAATGGGTTCTTAGCTGTGTGACTTCACCCTCCTTCTCAATTCTTATTAATGGAGAACCTTTAGAGTTGTTTAGCACCTCTAGGGGGCTTTGGAAAGGTGAATCTCTTTCTCCCTACTTGTTCATTATTATGGTAGAGGGTCTTGGTAGGTTTTTAAAAGCTTAGGTGTGACAAGGTATTATCCAAGGTTGGAGCTAGAATAACAACCTTCTTTCATATTCTCATCTTTAGTTTGTGGATGATATTGGATTGATGGGCATGGATAGAATTAGTGAGGCAATGAATATTAGGAAAGCTTTGGATATTTATTTGAAAGCCTTAGGATAGAGAATTAATGATGATAGGTCTTCTATGTTTTTTCAACACTCTTCAACTTATTCAGAATATGATTGCTAGAATTCTTTGATTCCAAATTTGCTCCATTCCTTTGATGTATCTTGGGGTCCCTTTGTTCTTGGGTGCTCAGCAAAAGGATTACTGGTAGGGGATTTTGGATAAATTTAGGAGTAAGGTTAGTCACTGGACCTATAGATGGTTATCTTCTACTGAGAGAGTAGTGCTGCTAAAGACTATCGTGCAGTCTCTTCCCATTTACAAGTGTTGTGTTCAAGTTCCCCCTTCTAATTTTGTGAGGGATTTTGATGATTTATCTTGGTGATTCCTTTGGTTTGGGAGTCTTCTATCATCAAAGTGGAGCCTGGTCAAGTGGGAGTATGTATGTAGGTTGAAACATGTGGGTGGCCTTGGGCTTTGCTCAATGGCTCTTTTTGTCACAGCCTTGGCTACCAAATTGTACTAGCAATGGTGTAACAATCAAGATCAAGAGTGGGCTAAGATTCTTACCCATAAGTACTTTCCTAGTGCAGATTTCTCTGAGGTGCCACATCTTCCTTTGGTGGGTAAAGGCTCCTGTATTTGGGATACTCTTAAGAAGGGAGCCCAACTTATTAAGGAGGGGCTCTTTTGGATTTGTAACGAAGGCTCATATAATTTCTTTTGGTAGGACTCATGGGATGGCCATCCTCCCATTCTTTTCAATCATCCCCAACTTCTTCCCCTTTCCCAAACTTTCACTAATACTGGCTGGCTTAAGGTGGAGCATTTTAAGACTATCAAGCACCTGGGGCAAGTTGAGATGACTTCTTAGAAGGATTCTCAGTAGTAGCTAATGGATGGCTCTGATGATGATCAAGCCCTTCTCTCTAGATTTTTGGAGGATAGGTTTTGTAGCTCTCTCAATGGGACGGATAGTTTGGCTTCGAGCCCTAGTCCAAAAGGTAAATTTATAGTGGCTCAAGGCTATGCTATTCTTGATAGGAACTTACATGGTCTAGCTAAAGTGAATTGGTGGAAGAAGGTTTAGAGTAGATTTTCATGGCCCAAGTGTAACTATTTCTTATAGTTTTTGGCTTAGAAGAAATGCCTCACTTAGGAGAATCTCTGCAAATGAGGTTTTTAGGGACCTTCGATTTGCATTCTTTGGTTGCACAATGAGGAGTGTGTCTCCCACTTGTTTTTTCTCTACCCCTTTTTGAGAGAGATATGGCATAGATGGTGGAAGGCTTGGTGTCATGGTTGTATTCATGCTACTTCTATTGTTGATTTCTGGGAAAGCTTGAGAAGACCTCTAGTAAAGACTTCTTTCTTATAGATTGCCTAGATTGTTGGTCTAATCTTCATTCTTTGGGACATTTGGCTAGAAAGGAATTGTAGAATCTTTTGTGATCCCAAATTAAGTAGCTCCCAATTGTGGAAGTTGATTCTCAATAGGCTCCAGGAGACAATCTATACAAAGTGTGATATGCCTATTAATATAGATCTTAGGGATCAAGTTATTGTGAGGAATCTAGAACTGGGAGATAACTATCAGGGATACATTCCCGAAAAAATATTGAGCCATGGTAAGTAGTAGGTGTGTTGAGATGGGAGGGGGTCTCCTCCATGGACTGGGTTCTTGAAGATCAATATGGATGGATCTTCTCAGGGGAACCTTGGTCATGCTAGTATTGGGGCTATTAGTAGAGGCAATGATGGTGGTGTGGTTTTCCTACTCTCTATTTTTAAGGGTCAACATTCTAATAATCTGATGGAGGCCCTAGCTATTAAAGTTTCTATTGAGCATGGATATTCATTAGGGTGGTGGAAGATCATCTATGAGTTTGACTCTTAGATTTTCCTAGATATGTTGAATAACCTGAGGTTGGAAGATGTTAGCTAGCAACTTGCCTCTTTGGCTAGACAAATTCTTAGTCTCTATAGTTCCTTGGACTCTATTTCCTTTCATCATATCCCTCACGAATGGAATAGAGTGGTGGATTATTTGGCTAAGTGGGCTTCAGAGAATGTGGGTAGTTGGGTTATTAAGGGTAGGGATGAGCTACCTTCTGAGTATTGTGAGATCATTGATTAGATATTACTAGAGAATAGAAGTATGTAATGTTGTTTTGGGCTTTTAGCCTTTGCTTTGTAACTTGGTTTTGAGAGAATAATTTTTTACCCCTCTTTTTTCAAAAATAATAATAATAATATAACGATATACATCAATTATAATATATATAACCTTACAACAATATATTAGATAAAACATATCGCCATATCAAATGATATCACATGATTTTTGCATTATCATATAAAATATTAATAAGGCTTTGTGTTTCTCTTGGTGCATGGATGGTTTCACAAGATAGGTAGAACAATGGTTAGTCAAGCTATGCTCTAGATATATGCCTAATAATTCTATTGGACTTTGTATCAAGATCAAGATGAATTGCTAATACAAATTATACCCATTGTTAATTGAGATTTTCTTTAATGCAACATTTTATGTAATATTATTACTGTTTCAAATAATTTGGAAGTGAAGATTTTGATAATAGTAATATTATCTCTCATAAGGCTAGAGCTATTATATTGAGAGAGCCCCATGAGTTTGATGAAGTTAAGGGAAGTAAATTCAACAAGTTGAGATATAGAGGATGAGACACTATTCAATATATATGAAAATGATTTCCAAGACAAGCATTTATTATTTAAAACATGATGATCTACCAACTATTTAGTCTAAAAGAATGTAAGTCTCATTTATAAAAGAGATACATTGTTATTAATGGTGTTAGTTTTTGTTATAGATGATAGTTAACAAATTAGTATATAACTCAACATACAAATTGAATTTCTGTGATTTTACCACATGCTTGAACATGCATAATAATAAATTTAAAATATTATGAAAATTTTATTCCAAAATATTAGTTTTAATTCTACATTATTCTTTAAACATATAATACTCATATACAAGAGGGACTTAGAGCACTAAGACTAGCATGTTTATTAAGTAGATGAGTATTATTTTTTAGTTGCAAGAGTAGAGGATAGCTCAATGGTCAATGTTGGAAACTTCATCTAGAGATTTACTTAAAAAGGGTTAAAATAAAGAGTGAGCACCAAGAAGTAGAGCACATGTAAATGGCCAATTTTTAAAAGAGAATAGCTATATTTGTACTCCAACATTTGGTAGTAAGGATATTTTATTTAATTCATCTCTTATTTGTGGCAGCTGCCAAATTTAAATATTTGTCAAAAAGTTATGACTATGCTAGAAATTTCTCAACTTTTTCATTTCTTTATTATGTTCTTTAATACTTACATTTTTAATAATTATTAAAAAAATCAAAATAAATCTCCTATTAATTTTCTTTACATTCAAGATTTTTTCAAGTGCTTACCAATGAAAGTTCAAGTGATATGTTACTTAGTTTAGTTAAACTAGGGTATAACACATTGTCATGAGAACTTATCAATAGAGGTGTTATACTTCTCATTTAGACAAATTCTACAAGGGTGAATCGCCATAGAGTTATCAAGAGTGCATCTAGGAGTGTATATTTCTTTACATTCCTTTCTTTTTGAGCTAAGAATCTATTTCTTTTTTGTTTTTTCATTGGAAAATTTTAATGTATCTTTAAAATTCTTCAACGATTGTTTTTTAGATTGGGTGCATTTCTATTGTTCAAAGAAGCAAAAATAAAATGATAATAGGTTCAAGAAAAAAAGATTGTTTAAATAAAAATAATGAAAAAACTAGGTAATATTGCTAGATCTTCAAATTTGTTGAAGATTGAAATCGAATTATGTTTATCTAGCAGGTTCAATGATAATGATGGTAATGGTAATCCTAGAATGCATTGGCATCATTTTGGAGAGGAAATGGCTTGGTAGGTGAATGTGACATTTTTAACATATATTAATTAATAAAAAATTATAGTCATGATTTTTAATTTAATTGAGTTGATAAATGGGAAATGCAAAAGTTTACAATTGTCTTTTTTTTTTTTTTTCAATAATCACTTAAAATCCAAGCTATTTCTTATAGATTTCTAAAATTTTGTTCAACAAATGAAAAATTTCTTAAATTAATTTATGTTGATAGGCTTATATGTGGGAGCTTTGCTCCCAGAATTTATATTTTTTTGCAAGAAAATTGTCAACCCCTTCTAGCTAACAATTATTTTCTAGCAGCGAAAAATAACAAGTTGAAAATTAAAATTTTTGATGGGAATATTGTCAAACTATATCCATTTTTTAAATTTCTAATTGATTTTTGAAAAATATCAACTTGAAAATTAATTTTTTTATGGAAATATTGTCAAACTATATCCAATTTTTTAAATTTCTAATTGATTTTCAAATAAAACATCATAATGATTGTGCGATAGAAAGTTCTATCACACATAGTCCAAAGAAATATTAGGCAATGAAAATGGTGGTCTTCTTTTATTGCATGGACATCTTTCTATATTATCACATCAGATGTAACCTTATATCATGCCTTGCAATGTGATCTATCACAAGAACAAGTTGTATCACATGCCTTAAGATGATATGTTGTACAATTGAAGTGGATCAATAAGTAATGTCATAGGATTTTCAAAGTCACTTAGTTACATTTTTTATTAAATAGATGTAATTGATACCTTATTTTAGTATTTCCTTAATAATTTTAGATGTATTTTTATGAATTCCAAAATGTTGTTTTTTCAGGTGTGATGCAAAAGTGATTCTCACATATTCACATTTGGTGCCCTTAACTTACAGGTCTCAAATTTTCTAGCTTCTTGGATGTTAAAGAGAGGATGATATTTGAGAAGTTTAAACTATAGTCTATATTAGGTATCCCCTAAATTTGAGTATACCATGGACTACTGACATTGGTTGTAGAGAGATTTCATTCGAAACACAATACATTTCACCTTCTGACTAGAGAGGTCATCATTACTTTGGAGGATGTGTACGAGATACTTTGAGTGTCATGTGCATGGAAGCCTATCGGTGTATACTAATGTTGCATTCATACTTGTCCTTATGTGAAAAAATTTGCACTATACTAATGTTGATCTTGATATTCTTCTAGACATACACTATCCGACCTAAGGAGTTTGTATCAAAGCTATAAGATTGATATTTGATGATGATACCATTCTAGACCATCACATCACATAGGGGTGTATTATAGCTAACTATGGGGATAATTATTTGGTGGAATGCATTCAATATTCATTGATCAAGTGTATTCTAGGAGTAGACAGGAGGCAACTAAGTTTCTTATGTAGTTAGGAAAGACTAGTTATGGAAATGCTATTATAGAAATGCCATTTTATATGGGGATCCAATAAGTTATGTGACCCTTACTAAGAGCTAGGTGATGCAACTTACTAGGAAGGTAAGAGTTGGTCTACATGGGTGTTGGTAATACATATATGGTGCTAAGATCACATTCTAGTAACTAGTCCAATAGTGAGATAGTGATAGTTAGGGAAGCTATATATTTTAGGCATAGAGGTTACATCCATTATTCAACTTGGGGAAGATACTTTATTGGAGGAGGCAATTGGATGATATCATGTTGATCTTATGGAGACTATACCTATAGTGGGAATGCTAGAGTGGTTAGAGACATGAGTATTTATTTATATTTTGTAGAAATCCTCTCCTAGGAAGACACCCAAAGTTGGTTGAGAGATATGTGATCAGTCAAATTTGGAGACAACCTAGTAGGCAATAGGGTGTAAGCAAAAATATGTCAGATTACATAAAGCACCTCACAAAGGAGGGTTTGGGTTGGATTCATAGGTTGAGTTGTTAGGAGTGCATGTAGGAGATACATGAGTTCTAGGGAGTTGATTGGTAGTAATTAATGTATGTTGCAAATGTAGAGTTCACCCCTGAGTACAAGTGATGGATAAAAGACCATTCATTTTCTTGATTCACTAACTCAATAATGTGTGTCCCATAGATTTAGGACACGGACAAGGTTGAAGAGGTTGGTGATAGTAGAAATGAAGAGGATGGTGGTATAGGTAGTATAATTGTAGGATTTATTACTAAGAGGTGCAGAGGTGGGGGGGTGGGGGTGTGGGGCAGATTTGTAATCACCAAATTAACAAAAAAAAAAAAATCTCTTTGCAAATTACTAATAAAATCCAGTTATTAGTTATGTAAATAGTAAACTCAAAATAAATAGTATAATCATTCACACAATAAAGTCACCAAGATTTATCTCGTGGAAACCTGATTAGGGTGAAAACAACAACATGAGAACAATATTCACAAATATTATACTATTTTAGAATACACTCTATTAGCAGCTTACCTAATTAAGGGTTACAAATACTTCTAAGTGTACATCATTATGAGAATATTGGTAAGGATTTTAACCTTTTCCATGTAGATATTGTAATACCCAAAAAATTGGCACCTTGCCATGTTAACCAATTTTACTACGAAATTCTAATTCTAATAATCGCTACTTGACCTAGGTGTTGGATGAAAAAAGTCCTAATCTTCATTAATCAGACTATTTATTTAATTCCTAAGTATCCACTCAAATTAGCTATAATAAACCTATTGATTTTATTTAATTTAATTATAAGTGTTTATACTTTAATTAAATTAAAATTATATCTTTAGCTAATGTAAAAAGGAATTAAATATATTTGATTTAATAAGATATCTCCTTTTTTTAATTATTGAATTTAATTATTCAATTAATTAAAGTTTATCTATTTATGTGGTCATATTCTATTTTATTATATTAAATATTCTCTCCAAAATCTTCTCTTCAGTTCAAAAATGGAAACTCTATGTGAACTAAAATTAGAAAAAGAATTAAATTAGTTAACTCCTTATTCCATTCAAATTTAAATTAGGTAACTCCTTTTCCCACTCAAAGGCAATCAATTAACTACCTTTTCATAAGGAAGTTTCCATTATGACTGAGTCTCATCTTCAATTTTGATCATCCATTCCGATTAATCTCAACCCTTGATCACTTCTTAGATTCTATCTAAAAAGCTCTCCATTCCTCAAAATGGAGGTGGAATTGAATTTGCATCGAGGTTATGCTAGAATATCTACTCATTTGCTCTTGCATTATTAGCTGAATATTGTTGCATATCAAATTCATATGAGTTTAATATGCATCCATTTAGCATGATATGTTTCTTTTGTTTATTAGCTTAAAAATGCATTTCATATAGATTAATCTTCTATATTACATATAGCTTAAAATACTTTGTTCTAGAGGTCTAGTTGCCCGTTTCTCCTTCTGAAAGCAAAGGAAAAATCCTTCTAGTTAGAAGGCAATAGGTTGCACTATTGGATTACTTGGATAAATGATCTCATGTTTATTCTAGGATAATCTTTCAAGTAATGACCATATTGAAGTGTGTGTGAGGGTTTGAGGCCCACAATTCACATATACATTTATGGCACCCACCACGAGTATGAGAAATCAATTTTTCTAGCCTCAATTTCTCTATTTTATGCATTTTTTAATGATTCTATCACATTCATCCATACAGCTTTCTAGATTTTCACATGAGAAATCTCTTTTTTGCATGAAGAATTAAAGATTTTTCATTTTACACTACACTTTCTCATGCAAAAAAGTGCATAATCATGCGGTTTCTCTCTCGGTGCACATGATTTCTTCGCACGGGTCTAGCATGATTTTGCATGAAATTTTGCAACAATAATGTAAAATATATTTTTCCAAATTCCATTTTATTATGATGTTTGATTAAGTTTCCTCTAAAGCATTTTCTTTCAAATTTCTATTTTTTTGTAGCATAACAGTGGTTTACAAGACGTTTGATGAAGACACTTTTATCTAAACATTTCAAATATATACTAAGTGTGTGATTGTAGGATGCTTATCAAAGCTACGTATGTCAAAGACTTATTACAAGCCCACTCAAAATGTCGTGTCTTCTTTTTACTTTTCACACATAGTATAATTAGGACTTGTGAACTTCGTAGGGTGCAAGAGAATGGAATAGGGGAGTATGCTCTTTACTACTTGGAAGGGATACCCAAGAGTAAATTAAAAACTTGGAAACCTCTAAAAGATAGTACCCAAGGGAGGAAATAAAGTTAGTGGTTCTCCCAAAAAAAGCCTTTAATGAAGAGATGATGATTTACTTTTAGGGGATCAAAGTCTTGGAGTAGGACAAGGTGGGATCAACTAAGCTAATTTAGTGATTAACGTGTCTTCCATGTTTGGGCAAGGTGATAAGGTAGAGGAGTATGCTCTTACCCCCTGAGGGAAATTTGAAACTTGGATCCTTAGATCTAAACCATTAGTTTGAGTCAACCTCTAGAGAACCTGCCAGAGCGATCCAACCTTTGGGAACCAACCAAGTTAGCACACTCCTTTCACTAGAGATTTGAGCTCACTATAATAAAGAAGCATTATTAAGTGAAAAAGTCCAAAGACATGTCAATTTCCTCTTCATTATTATGATATTGCATATTAAGAAGAGGTTCTATATACTACATTGGTTAATACTAGCCTGAGTCTTGCTAGTCAAGTGTGTGCACTTAAACATGGTGGTGTAGGTTGCTACCCTCAATGTCACTTGGAAATCCACCAGGGGTTAATATGAATAAAATCGAAGTAGAAACTTCTTAGTTAGTTGCTACCTAGTTCACCTTCGAAAGGGGGCATAATCTTTGTGCAAGGAGGGGGAAGAATCTCTCTTGTAGAATGCACCATAGGCATGTACCTATGTGTTGGAAGGTGGTATATAGACTTGACCCCTACCACAAGGGTGTTCATTTAGTGTATATGTTATTGAACCCTTAGAATACACCAATAACATGAGTGCCCTCTAGTAGAGTGACATGACTATGTGAGGTGCGTGCATGCACATAAATTGTAGGACAAAGGTTTTTCATTCTCTAGAATTTTTGGTTTTAGGGATAAATCATGTTTTTTATTGAGTCTTTAAACTTGTCCAAACCTATTAAACAAACTAAAGGTCAAGACTCACCCATCCCTCCAAGTCGCATTGTCCTTAGTTGGATTGTTTGCAACTACTGCTTGCTTCTTGTATTTTCCTAAAAACAAATTGTCTTGTTCAAAACCATAATGTTGTCCAAATCTTGAAAATAGTCTTGCTACCTATCTAAAATCTATCAAAACAACCAACAATCTATCTAGAACTATCCAAAACTTTCAAAATCTCTTCAAAATTCTATCTCATTTCTAAGTCTAGTCCTTATTTTTTCACCCAATTTTTTAAAATTTTACTTGAGAACCTTTTAGTTGGCATTTCTTTGCATATCCCTATTCAGGTCTTCACATGGTCCTATGAAAATCTCAAGACAAGATCTTGTAGGTTTTGTCCTTTATGTTAGAATCCTACCTTCTTGTTTGTATAGCACATTCTTGTGTGGCTTTGCACAAGTTCTCATGTAAGAAAACTTTGCAAAATTTTCTATTCTAAATATTCACCTAGACCATTGTGTCTTTTTGTGTAGTTTTTTATGAATCCTCACACAAAATATTTTTTGTAAACTGTTAACATGTTTTGTTAGAGATATCTGCACTCTAAATCTGGTCTATTATGTACAATATTTTACCCTTTTTTGTCTGCAAAGAGTTTCAAACAATGGCTTGTTTCTTAGCTAACGACTTGTGACCTACACACAAACTAGTCTCATTTCTTATCTATATTGTCCTTGTTCTTTTGTGCTTGTCATACTTTGTGTCATGATAGTCATAATATTTAGTTTTTCTAGCCATTACTTACTTGACTTGTACCTTTGTATACAACACTCTTGTCTTTCCTTTTTGAAACTATGTTCTAGTGTGGTCCCTATCTAAGCTTTCAATTTTTGTCCCTGTCTTTGACTATGGCAAAAAGAAGCAAAAACATGTTTTATCCCCTTAGTCCTAGAAAAGGTAAATCTAGGAGTCATAATCATGACAAAGGTCACTTTTTAGTTCATACACTATCTATCTCTAGTTCATCTAGTGAGAAATCTTCACAATCTCCCCCACTTGTCAGATCATCTCATGTTCAGAGAACGTTCTCTATAAACTTACAACAAACTAGGAAACCCTTGTATCAAGAGGATCTTGAAACTAGTGAAATTCATACATCTCCAAACAATACAACTAAAATATTATTCATACAACCTTTTCAAGAAAAACACCTTGAAACTTGTCATATTCCTACAATGGCTGATCAAGACCCCAAACATGGAGAGCATAGTACAGACGAAGATCAACATAGGAATGAATGACATAAGGAACCTCTCTTTATTTATGAGAATGAAGAAGAGGTAGAAATACTCCTTGATCATACTAAGAAATTTCATAAGGACAAAAAATTCCAAAAATTCATGGAAATCTTGCTTAATGAAGAGAAAGAGATATTTTCTCAAACTCACCCAAGAGGGATCCAAGCTACCTCATCACTTTAACATTGAAACTATCATTACACCTAAAGAGGAAACTACAAATTTCAAAATTCAAAAGTAGATGAAAATCATGCAAGAATAGTTAGCACAAATGATGCATGACAAAGACGCACCTACAAAAAAATACACCTTAGATGCTCTTTGTCCATTTCCTTTTGACAAGAGTATAGACATGCTTCTTTTTCTGAGAGGAGTTGAGTTACCTAAGTATGATAAATACTTTGGAACTACTAATCCCAAGATCATTTGTAGGAATTTGGTACCTTATCTATTGAACTTATGCATAATCATGCACATCTCATTCATCTATTCCCAAGAAGTTTAGGTGGTCAAGCTATGGAGTGGTTCTCACACTTGCCTACTAGTATGAAAATATTCGATGAGATTTCTAACTTGTTTTTCCAATAGTACTCTCACAAAATACAACACTTGGTTAATATTTGAGACTTTTGCAACCTTAAACAGAGAGTTGGGGAACCTTTCCTAACATTCCTTCAGAGATGGAGACAAATTTACACCTAATACTCACATAAAATCTTAGAAATGGAGAAACTTGACATCTTTATGGATAATCTCCTATCTAATTTTGGGTATAGAGTTCAACTTTAGGGTCCACATACCTTCAAAGACATGGTTACACAAGATATCCAAATAGAGGAATTCATGGTCAAAAGGGTGAACTAACCCTTCAGAAGGATACTAAACAAGGGTCAACCTCTAATAAGGACAAGTCCAAATATGTGAACAAAAACTAAGAGGTTGTGCATGATAGAGTTGTTGACAACATTACTCCCAAGCCTGCTAATTCAGCTTTCAATCTTATAGATAATCTCAAAGCATCCAAGAATTTTGAGGAACTTCCTTCTAACAATAAGGCATTTGGAAACAAAACTAGGAACTCATTGTGGGCTATATGCTAATGAGATTTTACACCTCTTGGTGAACCTTCAGATGTGGTTTACAAGACCTTGTTACAAAACAAACTCATTTCACCACTGGATAACTCTCAACCTTATGAGCCACAACCATGACCACCATGGTGGAATGAAACTTCATTTTTTGAATACCACCAAAACAAAGGTCACAAAACTATTAATTGTACCAACTTGCATCACAAAATCCAAGACCTAATTGATGATGGTGACAATGTTTTTGATGGACATAACAAGAACTTAGATCACAAGGCTTTCAAGGAGCCATTCCCTCACTACAAAAAGGGAGAAAACTCAAAATAGAAACCTAACAACAAGGTCAACTATACTTACTCTAATGATGATGATGAGATAGTCCATATGGTTGAACCAGTGGGTGTTGAGTACTATGATATTATCACCATTAAAAGAAAACAAGAAAAACTAAATGTAAGATATCATTTTTCTTAAAAGGTTCTACTTCCAACACATCTAACAATGACTCATCAAAAACTTGTGCCAACAGTGTTATGCATTCTCACACCAAGTTATTACTCAAAGACCCTATGCCTTCTACACTTGAGCTAGAATAAAACAAAGACAAACCTCTTGTTGTTCCATCTAGAAATGGAACAAAACATAAAAAAAATTATATGTCTTCTAGCTACAATATCCTTGATCAATTACAATAAACAAATGCTGAAATCATGATCTATGAATTACTCAAAATCTCACCTGCTCAATAGCAAATTCTTGAAAAATCCCTTACTGAGGTAAACATTCCTTAAGATGTTGATCTTGAGAGGTTCCAATCTATGGTAGGTCATCTAACCTCATCTTATTATATGTCCTTTGAGGAGGATGACAACTCAGTCATATGCATAATCAACCTCTTCATATTAAGGTCATGATACACTAGAAATGTGTCTATCATGTGCTTATCTATAATCGAGTTGGTTTAAATATTGTCTCTGCTACACTACTTAGAAAATTGGACTATTCTGAAGAGTCTTTTGACCCTCACCACAAGATAAATATCAAAGCATATGATAAGGTTGAGCACAAATCCTTGGGTCTTATAGTGTTACCTCCCCAAATTGGTCTTGTCAAAAGGGATGTCACTTGTCAGGTCTTGGACATTCCCCTAGCTTACAATATTATGCTAGGAAGAGCATGGATACATGAGTTGCAAGTTGTGCCTTCCACTTATTGTCAATGCATAAAATTCCCATTTCAAGGCTCTGAAGTCACCATACCTACAAGCAATAACTATACCTACAACATGCTGAAATCTACTAAAAAATTCATGCCTGGTAATAGGGAGTCTATAGACTATAATGATAACAAGCTGAAAGAAATCAATCAATCACTCAAGCTACGAGAAACTAGAATGGGTGAATATCACATAGAACCAATTCTATAATTGACATCTCTTCTTGACTCTCTCTATCATTTTTGGAGACCATCTAAAACAAAGAGACCTTTTGTGTTGATACCTTAAACCAAGTATAAAGGTACATGTCAAAGCTACTATCCCTCTCAAGGAGGAAAGTGAAAATAGAGCTATTGCTGCATGGATCTACAAAGAGGAAACTCTAGTTGATCTCATAGAACAGTCTCAAAAAATCACTCCTAAAAAGTATGGGGGTAAGTGCACCAAGCTATGGTGGGAAAAGGGGGCTATAAGTGGACACCTTTTTTTTTTAATCAGCAATTTTTGAACTTCAACAAGAATTTGAAGATAGTTACGCTCAAAATTTTAAGATATGACAAAAACAAAAGTAGTAGTCCTTTGAATCTAGTTTCTAAACTACTATTTTTTTTCAAAATGGTTTAGTTTTAGGTCCTCAAAAAAGGGGACCATAGAAAGTGGTATTGTTTATTCCAAAAAAACATAATACAGTACAAATTGTGGCCCCCCTAAAATTTTAACTTTTAAAAATTCCCTTAATTGCTCTAGTCAAAAGTTACCTAACACTATGTAGTTTATCCCAGATTTTTCAAGTAATTTTATAAGGTGTATTTTTTTTAATAAAATTTTAATTAGGAAAATTCCAAAAACATGAAATATTTGTGTGCTCCCCCTAGAAATGATTGAAAACTAATATAAAATCAAAACTTTTTTTTTATAGTGTGTAGAATGGAGTCTAGTTTCTAAAGAACTTAGTTGTTGCAAAATTTGACGAATGAGCTAAAATATATAGCCCAATTAGTACATGTTGTTTTTTTTAAAAAAAATGAACATACATTCAAAAGAAATTATAGTTGAAAGTCTTGAAATAGTTCAAATAAAAAATAAATTATATGGTTATATAGCTAACATAGAGACCTACAATGTCATGTAACCTGATTTTATTGATGTTCAACCACAAGGAAACTTGAAGGAGAGAACACAAGAATAATTAATCATTTTTTGTATGTTTGTAGAAAAAAATGTCTCATACTAGTTTAGAGACTCCAAACCTTTGGGTTGGATCCCTAAGGAAAAACCAAGCCGTAGGCTTGGTAGAATGTAAAGCTTTGAATAGAGCATGTGCCCTATAGCGCACACACACTATTTAAAGCTTTTTAAATTTGGGTCTTAATGGTGCATGCATGATTTAGTGTGCACACACTATTGAAACCTAAATAGTGACTACAGAGGGAAGGAAATAGGTTGAGAGAGAGAGAGAGAGAGAGAGAGAGAGAGAGAGAGAGAGAGTATGGGATGAAAGAGAGAGGATGTGTGTGAGAGAGAGTAGGGGTGGCAGAGAGAAAGTATACAATAGGAGAGAGAGATTAATAGTAGGGGATGGAAGAGAGAGGAAGTATGAGAGAGAGTAGGGGTGGTAGAGAGAGTACAAGATGGGCAAGATAGATTAAGAGTAGGGGATGGGAGAGAGAGAGAGAGAGAGAGAGAGAGAGAGAGAGAGAGAGAGTAGGGCTAGTAGAGAGAGTACAAGATGGGAAAGAAAATGAGAGTAGAGGATGGGAGAGAGAGAGATGGAGTAGGTAGTGGGAGAGGGAGAGGGAGAGTGAGGATGGGAGTGTGTGTGAGAGAGAGTAGGGTATGGGAGAGAGTGTGAGAGTGTGAGAGAGAGTAGGGGAGGTAGAGAGAGAAAGTAGGGGATGGAAGAGGGGAGAGAGAGTAGGGGATGTAGAGAGAGAGTACATAATGGGAGACAGAAAGAGAGTAGGTAGTGGGAGATAAATTGGGAGAGGGAAAGAGAGAGAGAGGGGAGGATGGGAGAGTGTCTGTGAAAGAGAGAGAGTATGGGATGGGAGACAGGAGAGAGAGAGAGTAGCTTGAGTGAGAGAGAGTGGAAGATGGGAGAGGGAGTGGGAGGGGGAAGGAGAGAGGGGGGATGGGAGTGTATGTGTGTGTGTGTGTGTGTGTGTGTGTGTGTGAGAGAGAGAGAGAGAGAGAGAGAGAGAGAGAGAGAGAGAGTAGGGGTGGTAGAGGGAGAGTAGGGGATGAGAGAGAGGGATAGTAGAGAGGATAGAGAGAGTGAGAGAGAGAGTAGGTGGTCTGAGAGGGAGTGGGAGAGGGAGAGAGGGGGGAATGGGAGCATGTGTGAGAGATCTAGAGAGTAGGGGATGGTAGTGCATGTCTATGAAAGAGAGAATAGGGGATGGAAGAGGGAAGAGAGAGAGTAGGTAATGTGAGAGAGAGTGTGAGAGAGAGTAGGTAGTGGGAGAGGGAGTGGGAGAGGGAGAGAGAGAGGGGGATGGGAGTGTGTGTAAGAGAGAGAGTAGGGGGTGGAAAAGAGAGTATAAGATGGGAGAGAGAGAGAGAGAGTGAAAATAGGGGATGGGAGAGAGTGTAGGGGATGGGAGAGAGTGTGAGAATGTGAGAGAGAGAGTATGGGGTGGTAGAGAGACTAGAGAGAGAGAGAGAGAGAGAGAGTAGGCAATGGGAGAGGGAGTGGGAGAGTGAGTGAGTGAGAGAGAGAGAGAGAGTAGGGGATGGGGGAGGAGAGAGAGAAAGAAAGGGGGGATGGATGTGTGTGTGAAAGAGAGAGAGTAGGAGATGGGAGAGGAGGGAGAGAGAGAGAGAGTAGGGGATGGGAGAGAGTAGGTGGTGGGAGAGGGAGTGGGAGAGGTAGAGAGGGGGGACGAGAGTGTGTGTAAGAGAGACAGTAGGGGGAGAGGAGAGAGAGGGGGGATGGGAGTGTGTGTGTGTGAAAGAGAGAGATTAGGGGATGGTAGAGGGGAGAGAGAGTGAGTAGCTTGAGGGAGAGATAGAGAGAGAGTAGCAGATGGGATATAGAGTGTGTGAGAGATAGTGAAACTAGGTGGTGGGAGAGGGAGTGTGAGAGGGAGAGTAGTCTAAATGAGAGAGAGAGAGTAGGGGATGGGAGAGGAGAGAGAGAGAGATTAGTCTGAATGAGAGAGAGTAGGGGATGGGAGAGAGAGAGTAGGCAGTGGGAGAGGGAGTGGGAGAGGGAAAGAGAGGGGGATGGGAACATGTGAGAGAGATAGAGAGAGAGAGAGAGTAGAGGATGGGAAAGAGTGAGAGAGTGTGAGAGAGAGTAGGGGATGGCAGAGAGAGTACATGATGGGAGAGAGAGTGAGAGTAGGGGATGGGAGAGAGTGAGAGAGAGAGAGAGAGTGAGAGTAGAGTATGAGAGAGAGAGTAGAGAGAGAGAGAGTAGGTGGTCAGATAGGGAGAGAGAGTGGGGGGATGGTAGTAAGAGAGAGAGTGTAGGGGATGGGAGAGGAGAGAGGGTGAGAGAGAGAAGGAGATGAGAGAGAGATAATGTAGGCAGTGGGAGAGGGAGAGAAAGAGAGAGTAGGGGATGGGAGAGGATAGAAAGTGAGAGAGAGTAGGGGATGGGATAGAGAGTGAGAGAGACTAGGTGGTGGGAGAGGGAGAGTGAGAGAGAGTAGGGGATGGGAGAGGATAGAGAGAATGAGAGAGAGTAGGGGATGGGAGAGGAGAGAGTAGGGAGAGACAGAGAGAGAGTACTGGATGGAGGATGGTGGGATAGGGAGATATTTATTTTCACATAAAGCATACCCACTATAGTGTGTATGGACTATATGAAAACACCAAAAAGGTCATAAAGCAAGTTTGGGTCCTCGCTGATCCATATTCTGCTTTTTGTCTATAGTGTATTCCATTATTCTAATAGAAAACATGGGTTTCAAGCTATTGGAAGTTAACAAATACTATTTGAAGGCTTTTTGAAGCTAGAAAACACCAAATTCAATCATTGTATATGCTATTTGAAGGCTTTTTGAATATTCTTTCTATAGAAAAGGTTAGTGCAGTCCTTTTTAAATATTTTTTGTTGTTATATAGAGAAAAAATTGATTATAATTTGACATGTTTAATATATAGTGAATTCATTGAAATTTGTATGTTTGAATAAATTGTTATTTGGAAATGGTTAAAAATTTGGCAAGTTGTTTAATATATATTGTGTATTCATTGAAATAATTGTAAATTTATATGTATTTGAATGATTTGTAATTTAAAAATTGTAAGTAATTTCGAAGTTTGAATAATTTGACATATAGAAATCATTATCATGCTAAGGAAGAAACCAAAAACTCAAAAAAAAGAAGAGAGGGAGACATATTTGGCAACAAAGGGAGATAAAATAAAACTACTATGTGAACAAAGAAAATTGCAAAGCAGTAATGAAGAATTGACATTCGAACAGGAACAAGAACCAACAATACAAAGAAACAAAGAGGAAGAATTAGAAAGACAAAGAGAATAAATGAGACTGTTACACTCAAGAAGACAATTGAATTGTGAAGCTACACCATCCTCCAATGTTGGAGTCATATCATCCTCTCATGAGATGCTAATTTGTAGATCCAACGATGTACACACTCCATCATGTCATGTTGAAGGCACAACATCAACATATCAAGTAGGTGATATTCCACCTTTTGCATCTTTTTGCCAAGACACATCATCTTCGTTTCAAGGTACATAAAATACTCAACCTTATGTTGATGTTCAAAATGTTGAGAGAATGTAAGAGATTATAACACCTTCTAGAATTCATTTTAGAAGACCAAAATATTTTATTGATATTGATACTAACATTTTGAAATCAATGCATGACAAAATTAGTAAGTGTACTTGTCAAAGAAAATTTAATCGTATGTAGAGATTATTCTTTGAAGAATTAAATATTATAGATCAATGCTAATTATTTGTTGAAATGATGAGAAAATTGAAATTTAGGCCTATCATGAAGATTCTTGGGCTAAGAACAATGGACAATTCAAATAAAGAAATCATTGTAAAGAATCTAATGAGTGCTTCTAAAAAAGTGGGTTCTAAATCATCCACCAAAGATAGTAATATCACAAGACAAGTACTTACATCGAGAATAGTAACTACCCAAATGAGAAAAGCTCAACTCACAAGAAAGACAAGAAAAACATTGAAAATTAGTAGAAGTACTTTGAGGAGAGCCATGCTAAGGCATGAGAGATTGGAAGATTCAATAAAAAATGAGTTATAGACATTTAGTGGTAGACTACAATGAAAGGATAAAAAAATTAGTGAAGCTTTGAAATCATTGATCAAAGAATTTTGGAAAAATAATACACATGTTTGAACCCCTAATCAAATAGATGTTGCAAGAAGGAAGATTGGTAGCCAAAATCGCGACCCACATGAAAAACATTTTTTGGACTCAACTCAGACACAATTTTTTGCAAAATTTCTTGGCATGTATCTTCAAATTCAAATAAGTCAAAGATTTTTTGAGATGGGTAAACCTTTTTATGTGAAGATAAATCACACAGGCACAACTTTTTGTTGTAAGATATATATTTAATTTTCTAACCATTTTAATGT
Source organism: Cupressus sempervirens (assembly GCA_028749045.1). Classification (NCBI taxonomy): domain Eukaryota; kingdom Viridiplantae; phylum Streptophyta; class Pinopsida; order Cupressales; family Cupressaceae; genus Cupressus; species Cupressus sempervirens. The sequence goes on from CM053786.1 coordinate 381,942,386, forward strand.
TTTAAGGCATATATGTGTGTTTTTGCATTCTAATTTTTTTTGTAGGATTGTGACATATATGAGCCACCAAGATCTTCAAGGGAATTCAAATCCAACATTTTAGGTGAAATAGAGGATGGCCAACAATTTTACAAGACATCATGCTTGGATGCTACATGCTTATTTTGTGGTTGTTTGCAACTTTTATCAACTTGTGAACATATGGATAGTACACATGCAATTGGAAATGAAATAGTAGATTACGAAGAAATATAAGATAGTGACATATGCTCTAAAAGATGGGAAATAGGGTAAAAGATGTGATTTAGTCATTGAAAAGATTCTAGTGTATGAGTTCTTGAAGATTTTTCATGAAAAGATTATTTACAAGTATGCAAGGCATACACATAGAGCTAGATGGTTGGATTTGCACTACAAATTGTGCAAGGATATGTTTCCACTATACCATTGTTTCAATTATAGAATTTGTAGAGAACTACACACTACAACCACAAAATGAGGTGCAAGCAAAGTATTATACTTCTCAATAGGTTTCCATATTTGTTCACATAACATTCATGCATTTACCTACAAGTACAAAGGATGACAGGAAGATTTTGAGGGAGTACTATTCTTACATCAGAAATGATTGATCACATTCTATAGAGTTTGTACATGGTTATTTTCAACTATTCTATGGAGATTTGGCTAATAGGGGCATACCATATTGTCAATACATTATTTGGTCAAATAGTTGCACATCTCAATTTAAGAATGTACAGATGTTCCATTAGTTGAGTATGATGCACAGGTTCTATAGAATTCAATATATGTGGAATTTCATAGAGGCTGGTCATGGAAAGGGAGAGCATGATGGTACAGGCACATACATCAAAAGACTAGAGGATGTGTTTTGTGATTTTTCCAATCAAGCCCCGGGTCAAGTACCATGAAGGATTTGACCTCTTGTAGTGTGTTGATTTATGAATGGATGGAGTTTTGGAATTGGTGAAGTTTGGAAATAAGTTATTTTAGTGCTAACAAACTTTTCTGAGCATTGAGTTTATTTCCACAACCCCATTTCCTACTAGTTTCTTTGTAAACCAATCATCTACTTGACAAGGACATGTTTGGGAACTGACAATCTCTATTTAAAGGTGGCAATGAACTTTTTGTTGTTTTGCTAAGATCATTAATATAGTTCAATGAGAATTTTGGGGGATCATGCCCAACTTGAGTATCTTGGCTTCCCAGTCTTGTAAATGCAAAGTTACAATGTTGCTCAAAAAGTTTCTTGAGAAACTTTTTTAATTTTTGCAAAAAATTGGAAATGGAAGTTTGGGAAGTTGTAACTATCCATGCTTGGGTATACGAGCATGGAAAACATTTTTTTAAGGTTAGAATGTTTCCAGTCAGATTTGCATTTTTAAGCAACTTTTACAACTTTTACAATTTTGCACAAAAAGTCCAACTAATGCAAAGTTCACTAGATTTTATTTCTAGAACTTGGAAAAGATTTAAAACTATTAAAAAACAACCAAAAACACCTAATCCTAGGCTATCTTGACAAAAAACTCAAAAAGACTAAGTTTGGTCTAATTAGTAACTTTTTCTCATATCTTACACAAAGTGGCCTAGGCATACATATCTTGCTCATATCTCTCTTACCATTTTTTGTGGGATTAAACTATCTATTTTGTTAGCTCTAGGAGGGTGAGTAAACCCTAGCCCCAAGCTCATCCTATCCAGTTGAGTGCTTGAATGTTCTCAGGCACACATAACTGAAATGTCCCTAAGGGTCACTAAATGCCATAGGGCAATGATCTTTGATAGGGGATATCTCAGAGCTGGTGTGAGCTATGGATGCAATTCTAGGTCTTCTAGGACTGTGTTGTGGAGATCTACAATAACCTCTCTCACCTGTTGGAGATCTTACTCTATTTTGAATTTTTGATTCCATCTTGGGTGATGTTGAAACTCATAGTGTTGCCTAGTACAATATTGCCAACTACCAAATCTCCCTCACTGTTTTTCATGGGATGAAACTTTCTATTTTATTAGCTCTAAAGTGGTTGGGTAAACCCTATCCCCAAGCTCATCCCATCCCATTGAGTGCTCAAACATTCTTGGGCATGCCAAATAAAATGTCCCTAAGGGTCACTAAATGCCATAGGGTAGTGCTCTTTGATGGGGCATATCTTAGAGCTCTTGTGTGGTATGGATGCAATTCTAGGTGCTATAGGATGATGCTTGGGAGACATACAATAATCTCTCTTTCTTTTTAGAGATCTTACCCATTTTGATTTTGTGATGCCATCTAGGGTGATGCTGAAATTCATAGTGTTGGACAGTACAAAGTTACCAACTACCAAATCTCCCTCACTGTTTATCATGGGATCAAACTGGCCAGGTAAACCCTAGCCCCAACCTCATCCTATCGCATTGAGCACTCGAACATTCTTTGGAATGCCAAACCAAAATGTCCATAAGGGTGACTAAATGCCATTGGGCAAATATCTTTGATGGGGCATACCTCAAAGCTCATGTAAGATATGGATGCAATTCTAGGTCCTATACGACTGTATTGTGGAGACCTATAATAACCTCTCTCTCCTTTTGAAGATATTACTCTATTTTGATTTTTTGATGCCATCTCAAATGATGCTGAAACTCATAGTGTTGGCCAATTCAAAGTTGCCAGCTACCAAATCTCCCTCACAGTTCATTATGGGATTGAATTGTCTATTCTATTAGCTATGGGTGGCTAGGTAAACCCTAGCCCCAATCTCCTCTCATCCTATTGGGCACTCAAACATTCTTGTGCATGCTAAACCAAAATTTCCCTAAGGGCCACTAAATCCCTTAGGGTAGCAATATTTGATAGGGCATATCTTGGAGCTTGTGCGATGTATTGATGTGATTCTAGGTACTATAGGATCATGTTGTAGAGACCTACAATAACCTTTCTCACTTTTTGGAGATCTTACTCCATTTTGATTTTGTGACACCATCTCGGGTGATGCTAAAACTCGTAGTGTTTACTAGTACAAAGATGCCAATTGCCAAATCTCCCTCAACATTTTTCATGGGATCAAACTATCTATTCCATTAGCTTTGGGTGGCCAATTAAACCCTAGTCCCAAGCTCCTCTAGTCTCATTGAGTGCTCAAACATTCTCATGCATGTCAAACCAAAACATCCCTAAGAGTTAGTAAATGCCATAGGGGAGCAATCTTTGATGGGGCATATCTTGGAGCTCATACAAGGTATGGATGTGATTCTAAGTGTTATAGGACCATGTTGTAGAGACCTACAATAACATCTTTCAATTTTTAGAGATATTACTCCACTTTGATTTTACAACACCATCTTGGGTGATGTTGAAACTCATAGTGTTGGCTAGTATAGAGTTGCTAACTTGCAAATATCCCTCACTTTTTGTTGTGGGATCAAACTATCTATTTTGGTAGCTCTGGGTGGCTGAGTAAACCCTAGCCCCGAGCTCCTTTAGTCTTGTTGAGTGCTCAAACTTTCTTGGGCATGCCAAATTGAAACGTCCCTAAGGGTCACTAAATGCCATAGGACATTGATTTGATGAGGCATATCTCAAAGCTTATGGGAGGGATGGATGCAATTCTAAGTGTTATAGAACCATGTTGTAGAGACCTATAATAACCTTTATCACTTTTTGGAGATCTTATTCTATTTTATTTTGTGATGCCATTTTAAGTGATGTTGAGACTTGCAGTGTTGTCTAGTACAAAGTTACCAACTGCAAAATCTCCCTCACCATTTGTTGTGGGATCAAACTATCTATTTTGTTAGCTTTGATTGGTTAGGTAAACACTAGTCTAAAGCTCCTCCCATCTTGTTGAGTGCTTGAACATTCTTAGGCATGCCAAACCAAATTTTTCTTAAGAGTCACAAAATCCCATAGGGTAGAAATCTTTAATGGGACATATCCTAGAGCTCGTGCAAGGCATGAATATAATTCTAGGTTCTATAGAACCATATTGTGGAGATCTAAAATAATCTCTCTCACTTTTTGGTGATCTTACTCCATTTTGATTTTGTGATGCCATCTTGGGTGATGTTGAAACTTGTAGTGTTGGCCAATACAAAGTTGCCAACTGCCAAATCTCTCTCACCTTTCTTCGTGGGATTGAACTGTCTGTTCTGTTAGCTTTGGGTGGCTAGGTAAACACTAGCCCAAATCTCATCCCATCCCACTAAGCAATCAAACATTCTTTGGTATGCCAAACTGAATCAACCCTAAGCATCACTAAATGCCATAGGGGAGTGATCTTTGACTGTGGCAACTAGATATGTCATCTCATCTAATAATGGAGACTGATGATACAAGGTAAAGGGGCAATCATACACATCATTTTGAACATTTTTTTTATGGTAATAAGGTAATACTTGTAAGGTAAAGGAACTTGAGGTCACCTATAAACCCAAATTGCCTTAGTCCTAACGATTTTCCTTTTTTTGTTGTTTTTCTTAATAAGTTCACTCAATAAGTGTTTTGAGAGTCATTAAACCTTATATAGATGCATGTTATCACTGAATGGAGTTAGTCAAAAATGTTAATGACCTTCTTGGTTGTCTTAATAGTCATTTCATGGATTTGAAACATAACCACTTCCCTTTGTGAAAAGTTGTCCAAAAATCAGCAAATTACATGTTGTTGCAAAGAAAATATAGTCATAGGATGTTAGAAGATTGTTTTCACTCATAGGATGTAGAAGAATCTCTTAGAAGGATGGAATAGATGATAGACTAAATTTTGTGAGATAGTTATTAGGTGTTTCATGAAGTGGCTAAGTTGATAATGATCCATTGCTTCCCAAGTCTTGAATAGGGAAAGTGATCAATTTTGTGATGTTGGGTAGAAGTTTTTTCAATATTGTAACCAAGTTGGAAAGAGTCTTTCAAGACATTTATGAAGGTGGGAAAGGTAGTTTTCCTTAAAATTGTTCTTGCTGGGTATCCACTAGTTTTTGGTGTGAACACTTTGCATCATTTTGGATGCAATTTGCATTAAAATGAAATACATGAAATGTACTTAAAATGTAAACAATAAAAACAAGATATATATTATGATAACTGATAATGTCATACATGAACAAACATATAATATACAAGGTTGCATGGGGACAGGGGTACTTGGGGTACTTAGGGTACAGGTATGGGTATGGGTACAACTATTTTTTATAATAGGGGATGAGGGTACTTGGGTATGTCAAACTTTATTTTTAATTATACTTTTATATTTATGAAAAACCTAAATTGATGAGTCATGATAATGATTTTTCAAATCAAGAATAGTGATAAAGTTTGCAAATGTAATGTATTGTTTTCAATTTCAGATTTGTTATATGTTTGTAATAATAATTTATGATAAATGTTGAGATGCATATCATAGAAGGAAGACTTTAAACATGCATAAGAACATAAATCATATGACAATGAAATATTTCAAATGATAAATTTCTAACTTTAACATTGATAAAGTTTATTGTTGATCAATATTGTATTGAAGCTTTAAACTGATTATGTATTGAGTTAAGCTTGATAAACAAATAACAAAGAAGGAAAACTTTAAACATGAACAAGATTATAAATCATATGATGATGACATACTAGAAATGATAAAATTATCCTTGAATAGTGATAAAGTTTATTGTTAATCAATATTCTATCAAAGTTATGAACTAATTAGGTATTGAATTAAGCTTGATAAACAATGAGCTGATACACAAACAAAAAACAAACAAAATAATAAAAAATTTCAATCAAGGTCCTTAGCTATGATTCTCTCCACTGAGTACCCAGTACTTGGGCTACATTTATCTAGTGTATATGTGAAAATGTGACCTTGAATCTTTTTCCTACGCTTCAACATGGTCATTATATGTAGAATCATCCTAGGATAAACATGGAGTCATTTATCCAAGAGGTTCAACAATGCAACCTGTTGCCTTCTAACTAGAACGATTTTACCTATTGTGCTCTTAGATTGAGAAGTAGGCAACCAAACCTTTCTAGAATGAAGGATTTTTATGGAAAGTATGATTATGAAATTAATCTATGAAGTGCAAACATTCATCTAAGAAACAAAATATATTTAAGCTAAATGTATGCATCTTTAATCTAAATGAGAGTTTAAGAATGATAGCAATGTGAAAGTTAGAAAGGAAATGAGTACTTAGTTTGATAGCAATTCAATACCATTCAAATGCTAACCTTTGTAATGAGGGATTGGGAGTCCCTTAAATAGAATCCAAGAATTAATCAATGGTCGAGATCAATTTGGATGTATGATTAAGATCAAAAAGAAGATTTAGTTGAAATTGAAACTTCCTTGTGCAAATGAAGTTGACTATTTCAAATCTGAGTGTGATCAATAGTTAACTGAGCTTTTCATAAGTGTGAGAGCAAGTAAACTAAATTAGTTCCAATTCAAAAGATAGTTCACTCAAAGTTTCCATTTTGAAATTGAAGAGAATATTTTGAAGATATTATTCAATTTAATCAAATGAGATATGACCTCATAAATGCCTTTTTCATTTAATTGAATAACCTCATTCAATTAATTAAAGTGAGCATAATTATTAAATTAAATATTTTTAATTCCTTAGCATATTAGTCTTAGGATATAATTTAGTTTAATTAAAGTATAAACACTTCAAATTAAGTTAAATCTTAATCAACAGGTTTAATGTGACTAATTCGAGTCAATACTTCAAGAATTAAATAAGTAACCTAATTAATACAGATTAGGGTTTTTTGCATTTGACAATTAAGTCAAGTAGAAAAAATCAGAATAAGAATTGCATATTAAAGTAGGACTTTTAGAATTTATTAGAATAGACCAGAATTGGTTAAGATGGCAATGAGCCAATTTTGGAGTATTACATTTTGCCCCTCTTTGAATGAATGTGTGAGAAACATGTTCAATTCAAAGAAAATCAGAAAGCATAATGCACATATCAAGAAATGAGATTGATTCTATAATTTGATGATGTAGAAACCAATTGATAAGATTTTAAAGATTATCTCCAGAATAGAGCTTAATCTTCAGGGATCCAAATAGAACACCTAGATACCTAAGATGAATAAGCTTTTAAAGATCATCTCCAGAATGGAACTTAATCTTAAGGGATCTAGATAGAACACCTAGATACCTAAATTAACAAGATTTTAAAGATTATCTCTAGAATGGAGCTTAATCTTAAGGAATCCAAATAGAGCACATAGATACCTAAATTGACAAGCTTTTAAAGATTTTCCCCAGAATGGAGCTCAGTCTTAAGGAATCCAGATAGAACACCTAGATACCTAAGTTGATAATTTTTTAAAGATTATCTTGAGAATGAAGCTTAATCTTAAGGAATCTAGATAGAACACCTAGCTACCTAAGTTGACAAGCTTTTAAAGATTATCTCCATAATGGAGTTTAATCTTAAGGAATCCAGATAGAACACCTAGATACCTAATCATAAAAGATAACAAGATCCAATCATGAGTCATAGAATCATCCTCAGAATGAGGCTTGATCCTTAGGAGTTAGGGTTTAGATTGTCATAATGCTTATCCATCAAACTCTAATAAAAACTAATATAAGATGTGATCAACTAATGATAAGATGAAAAATATGACAGAGATGTTAGATAGATTGGGGATGAGATGCCCCAAGTGATGAGATGTCCTGAGTGATGAGGACATAAGATTCATATTTGGTTGAAATTTAGATTCAATGATGTAATCATCCTACCCCCTTGAGAGTGAAATCAAAAGATGACACACCAGAAATGTGATATAAAATAGTGTAGTAAGAGATACAAAAGAAATCATAGATTGAAAAGAATAAAGAAGAGATCAAAATGATCAAAAGAAAATTTGGAGTCAATTCAACATGATTTCAAGGTCTAGAAGACCAAGTTTGACCAAAAGTTGACTCGATCTGACCATAGTTGACTCAAGTTGACTTTTCTAGAATAAATTTTGAAAAGTTTGAAGGAAATATGATTTGAACAGATTCCAAGATTCATGGAGTATCAAAAAAATGGACTGCACAAGCATTCGATCACATTGGTCCCAAAATTTTAAAATGTGTTTTTGAGCTACTTAAGTATATTAGATTTCAAATTCAATCCCAAAAATGGATTCAAAATGGTCAAATTAGCTAGGGGGTGATTTTTGCACAAATCAAGGAACTTTGAAAAGTTAGGTCAAAACCTATATAAGGGCCCAAAGGGTCATTTTCAAATCATTTGTATATTTTGTCTTTAGTGACAAAGAGAGTTCTGAGAGGAAGATGGCAATTCCTATGTGTACACATCATTTTAGGCACTCCCGATGACATAGCCAACCGACAGACTATGGAGCTCCAGTGAGTAGTCAACAATCCCTCTTCGCATTTAATTTTGGCATGTATTTTGATCTATTTTTAGTACATTTTTAGCATATATTCAAGTTAGGCTTATTAGTTCTCATGTGGGGGTGTCTTTCCTTGCACAAACCTAGTCTTTCTTTGTGCAAAGATCCACTAGTCTGGCATTTCTTTGAGTGCACTGGTGGAGAATCTCACCCAAGAGATGCCCACCTCTCACACGAGATGTGGAGGATTTTGGATGCATCTCGCTCATTTTCTTGTCATTCCTCACATGAGGACTTACCTTCTCATACGAAGATGCAAAATCTTGTGTGAGAAAATGCATTCTTGCACAAAAATTTGGCATGTTTGGCAAAATCAAAAATTGCATTTATGATGTTTCATCAAAAGTTTACTTTTGTTTTGTCATCATTTTGACTTGTTAAGCAAGTACTGACTATTTTCATGTTGTTTTTGCTCATGTGTGGAGGTTTTCTTTGATGACATCACATTCAAGTCCCATTATCCACCTTATAGAGCTTTGTTGTGGAGTCTTGACAAGGCAGTTATGGTGCATATTGATTGATTAGGTTTAGTATATTTATGCTAGATCCTAGAAATGTTGGTGAATCATAGCTTGTTGATTGCCTTGGTGGAGTGTTTCCATTTAGAGATGAACACCTTTCATCTTCCATAGGGGGAGATGACTATTACGCAAGAGGAATCTACCAGATACTATGGATACCCTTCCATGGGCCGTGAGTAGTATATGATACAGTGCTAAGGGTAGTGACAAAGGCACTATGGGCCATTTTTCAACAAGAGTTGGTGATAGGGAAATCCATCACTTGGGATGAACTCATCCACCTATATGGTCCTACTCTTAGGTTGTCTTCAATTTTGGCCATTTCCATCAGTTACTTCCTAGTACCTGACAGAGGGTAGCATGGCCTAGAGTGTGGTTGGGGTGTGATGCTACAATGGATGTTAGACAACCCAAAGAGATTTGGATGGTGATAGTGCATACTCACATATATGTATCATGAGATGCATGAGATAGTCTATCATGAGCAGAGGAGCATGGCCACTGAAGTTTATGTTTTGCAGACTTGGGCATGGGAGCACTTACCAGTGATGCAACCCATTTTTGAGGATGCTCGAGAGCCTATGGAGCCATTCATATGTAGGTACAAGAGCCACGTTACCCAAGTAGGTCTAAGTAAGACTAAGCACTAGAGGACACATCTCAATGATCTAGTCTTCATCATATGGCAGCCTTGGAGAGAAACCAAGGACTAGAATGATGCTTCTTGGGAGCTTAGATAGATGTTGTCCTCACAACCACTATTAGGCTGAGTCACCCATATCATAAAGAGATTCCCTATTACTCAGGTATGGTGATAGTATAGGTGGCACCGGGACATCTCATAGGAGTATTGTTCATATGCCTGGGTAGTAAGAGATCTAGATCGAGGGTGGTCAGAAAAGTTAGATCTCGAGAGATTGATGATAGATGTGTGAAACCTAGTTGTGACATAGTGGGAATATCTCTTAGAGATAGTAGATTCCAAGATAATGCCTGCCTACCAAGCATATTTTATCAGTCACCCCTTCTCACAATTCACAGATCCATTGGGGATGGCAGCATAGGGACCTCAGTAGGCACTCGTACAGGGTCTAGTTCAGTAGCTAGCACATTAGCCACCATAGAGAGTAGCCAAGTAGGTTAGAAACTAAGTTCGATAGGTACAGATTTCCAGTAAAAAATGGGGTTAGATCTAGGTGCTGGTGGTAGTGGGGTAGAGTAGGATCAGTAGTAGAGACCATGTATAGAGCAGCAGTCACCAGCAGAGTAGTAGATAGAGATGTTGGATGAGGAGATGCAGGATCAGCCTAGTGGCCAACCTATAGATGCTCTAAGGAGAGTAAGAGAGTAGATATGGCAAGCCTCCCATGGACTAGGAGAGCTCTAGATATAGGTGGTTGTATGTGACACCCGAATAGTAGAGCAAGATCATGAGATCCTTAGATTACGAAAGCAAGTCTAGGTAGCTAAGTAGAGAGCAAAGGTGTTGTAGGACGAGGTCTGAATATAGGTGGCCCAAGTTTCCTATTATTTTGCAATGTACTCCATAATGGTGCCCAATGAGGCTTAGTAGGTGCCTAGATTTTCCTAGTATGTGTGAGAGTTAGGGGGTGGATGACCACTAGCCAGGCCATACATGCTTCCACCTCCTCCTCCTCCTCCTTCTCCAAGAGGTGTGGGTAGTTAGATATGAAAAATTTTTCCTCTGATTTTTTTCTTGGCTATGTATCGAATGATGTGCCAGCACCATATTGTATCATTTTTTGACCAACAGTGCTTGAGTAGCACCCATTTTTTTGTATCGATGTAGTCTTTTGATACCTATATATATATATATATACTAGATTTTGAGTCGAGTATCATGTGTACATGTCATTGTCTACCTTTTAATTTGATGTACATGAGATGTTTGATGCTGTGATTATGAAATGAAAAACATGATCTAATATATGGATGCACGTTTGATTTGATTTGTACATATAAATGAAATGAATTTATGGATTTATGAATGAAATGCATAGGTAAATGGACTGACATCTCATGTATTGTTTCATGTTTTTGTTTGACAGTGACAGGTATTCCATCAAGGAGCACAAGAGGATTAACCAAAGAACCAAACATGTGTTTAGTCGTGAAGATTCATAATACTTTAAAGGGACCAACAATCCCTCATCATAGAAGATGGAAGTAGATTGGCAATAAAATCATATGCTGAACCAAGTAATGTATGCAATGCCATCCTATGGTAGATGCAACCTAAAAATGTCTAGTTACCAACCTTCAAAAAATTTCATCACTGAGCATATAGTGAAACCCTAGATGTCATAAAATCCTCACTGACATTACAATAATAGGAATATGAATAGGACATCTATTCTAGTTTTGTCAAGATTAAATCTAAGCATTTGAGGCATAAGAAGCTAGAATTACTAGAACATTTATCCCTTTTAATGTAGCAAGTTAACATATGCATCAAAGCATAAATGCTAGGATGACTAGAATGTTGCTCATATGTAAACACACTAGACACATGAGAGATACATCTTATGCTAAGTATTCAGTAAGTATTATATCTGCAATGACCCTTGTATTTGTAACCTAAGATAGAAGTGTGCTAGATATACTTGCAATGACCCATATGTTCACTTGGCAAGATGAGTATTAGTATTTACTATAGCATGAAGAGTTCACTTCAAAAAGCAAGGAGAAGAACCAACGTTATTGATGTCTCCATATAAAAGGAGTCAGGGTACACCCATCCATCCAATACAAGATGGAGACTCTTATAGTGGATACCCTTTTTATATGAATACTTCAGATTGTTGGAACTAAACCACAAACAAAAAGCAAAGAAAAGATCATGCTCCCAGTAATTACTTATTTATTCAAAAAAATGACATCGTCGAGTTGCTTAAGGAGACATGATGAGACAAAAGAAAAAAAAACAAATAAAATTCTTAGAATATTGAAACAAGTGTATCATTTCAAGTTTAACTTTTGTATTGTCAAATTGATGTCAACTATCAATGTCCAGATAATGGATGAAAGAAATCTCTTCAGTAAGATGATAGTAGATAGATATAGTAAGGATGACTAGTGACTGATGTCAAAGAAGAATCTTCAAGATGAAGAGCCTAAGGAGAACTGAGCGACAATAGATAGACATAGCTAGAATGACTAGTAACTAACGAAAGAGAAATCTTAAAAAGTGACACGAGTGACATTAGGTAGACACAGTTGAAACAATTGGTAACTATCACAAAAGAGATCCTGTTAGGAGAATCTAAACAAAGAGTAACACTAGTGATAGTAGGCAGACATAGCTGCAACAACTGGTGATTGTTGGGAAAGAGATTTTATGAGGATAATCTTGACAAAGAGTGACATTAGCAATAATAGGAAAACATACTTACAACAATTGGGGTGATTGTCATGAAAAGACTTGAGGACACTGAAGGGTAGTTCCCCTGAGCTATTACAAGATTCAATCCATGGATACATGAGAAAAAAGGAAAGAAACTAAAGTAGGAAAGAAATTGTACAGGAAGCCAGAAGATGCATTGGAAGATGAAGCATTGGGGACAAGAGGTGCCTATTTGCCAGGTTGTCACCTTCCAATTTTTTTTCTTTTTTCTTTTTGCTAGCATGATGCCTATTTCTAGGCATTCATTAATGACACTTTTCTTATTTTTTCAATTTTTTTGTATTTTTTTTTTTGATTTTTTTTGTAATTTTCAATTTTTCAATTTTTTTTTGGTATTACCAAGGCACCTATTGCTAGGTTTTCACCACAGTAATGATTTTTTAAAGAAATTTTTTACAATTTTTAGTTTTTTATTTTTAGGATATTCAAATATGTACAAAGAGCTTTTAAAATCAAATTAGCTATAGAACCACTTTAGGTGGAGAGTGTTGACAGGCTCCTTGAGAACTTCTCCCTTAGTTGTAAAAAGCTGGTAAGCACTAGATCCATACACTGCAATGATTATGTAAGGACCAAGCTAGTTTGGTTTGAACTTCTCTTTTTGGACCCATTGTTGCTAATTCTTAGGATTTTCTCTTAGGATAAGATCATCTAGTTGGAAGTCACATGGATTAACTTTCTTATTGTAGCTTTTGGATATTCACTATTGATAAGCTCATAGATGATCACACACCTCTTGTTAATGTTCATCTAGTAGTAATAGCTCTTGAAGCCAAGCTATTCTATAATCTTCATCAGTAATGAGGCCTTTCATAGAGATTCTCAAAGTAGGAATCTATAAGAATTTGGCTTAGGCCAAAATTCACCCAAGAACTAAAGAACTCAACACAAGCACACACTAGACCAAAATAGATCGAGTATGATTAGAATGACTATATTCATTCAATAACTAGTTGAGAGTACATTAGGAGTGCCTGAATATAAAGGCCTCAGGAGAGCTTCTAGAATGCATAGAAGTCAGCATCATGGTATGTCATACAACCAAGCACATGTCCACCAGATATGGGTTATCCTTCATTAAGCACGAGATTAAGTGCAATGATGTGAGGATAAGCCTAAAATAGTGTAGCACGCAAATCAGTGGAGTAGACAACATGTGCTAAATGAGGAGTGTGGATAACTATGTTTTCATCATGACAACTCAATGAATGATGCATACTCCTATGTTGTAGACACCATGTGCATAATTAGAGTTACGTAACTCAATGAGAGTACACAAACTCCTAAGTGTCTCACGTAAAATAATAATAAAATAATGCAAAATAATTAAATAATGCATTAACTTAAATAAACTTAAGTAAATGTAATAAGTAAAAACTTATTTAAACCAACACCCCCCCTTAAGTGCAACTTAGGGGAATGCCCTTAAGCTTATGAAATCTAAGATGCAATGCAATATGGGTCCCGACTACTAGGCCATGTTAGGTACCCATGTACATAATGATATGCAATCTCCCAATAAAGTGAGGAAAAAGGGAAAACCTCATGGGAAAAACCCTCCCCCTAAAAGAGAGATAAAGGGGATGCATAGATGGATGGAGTAATCAAGACCCCCCATTATGACATACGTCTAGTATATACATAAGAGAATGATGAGAAGAGGAAGAGAGACAAGATAGGTTCTCCCCCCCAAAGAAGAATGTTGAACAATGACTGCTCCGATGAAGAAGCTAATCCAAGATTGTAGAATGGTGTTCCTCCCCTTAGGAAGAAACAATGCCAAGGGTACAAATGAGATGCTTCCACTATGTGTGGAAAGAATCTCATGGATAAGTGATGTCTCTGAAACCTACTCATCTAGTTGAAGAACCTATCCCGAAGAATTGTCTATCTTTGCAACTGATGAAGAATCCTACTACAACTGCTAATCATAAGTATCCACAATCACTTCAACCCGTGAGGATCGATCATGTAGAGAATGAACAAGAGAGTCAGATGGAACCCTCATGACAATTGAAGAAGGTAATTCTACATCAAGAAGAAGAGGCAGATCATGAATACTATCCCCCAAATCTATCACTAAACCTATATCTGGAAGACTAGATGTACCCTACTGTGTTGGACCTATCACCGTGGTGATGTATCTATGTGGACTAAACTGATAAAGTTACCTCTTACTATAACTGTCGATAGAACCCCACATGTTTGAATCTATTGAAGCACTATCACTGAAATCACTATCAATTTCCACACTGTATGATGTGCGAAGAGGGGTAGAGGACAAGTTGGGAGAACTTTCCTCAAAATGTACATCCTTCTCCACAAATATCTGATGTGTCTCAGGATCTAGAAGTCTATATCCCTTCACACCATCTTCATAAAAAATGAAAGTACAAGGCCAAGATGACTATGCCTTGCATCCCCTAGAAGATCTATTTGCCCATGTAGGACAACCGAAGACTCTGAAGTGTGTCACAATAGATTTTCTTCCACACCATGCCTCAAAAGGAGTTTTTCCATCTAAGGTTGGATGAGGAGAATGATTAAGAATGTGAGTGGCACTTGAGATTGCGTTGACTTCTAATGATGGATCTAGAGACTTGGCTTGTATTGTGCAACTTGCCATAGACTTAAGAGTTCTAATCCTTAGTGCTGCAATATCTATCTTATACAGATTAAATGTTGGTGGAGTCTAAAGATCAATTTCCTCATGTCTGCAAAAGTCCTTAAGTCTTCTGTTCACATCCATGTTTCCATTGTCCATGCATAGTACTTTGATGGCTTTCCTAGATTTCTGTTCTACATGAGCCTTGAAGTCTAGAAACTTTTCCAACACTTCATTCTTATTATGCAGAAAGTAGACCCAAGTGAACCTTGAAAAGTCATCAACAAAGGTATGTAGCGACCTTGGCTGAATGCAAAAGGACCTACTAATACCATGTGAACCATCTATAGAACACCTATTGCTCTTGAAGACTTCCATCTTTGTAACTTCCTCTCTGGATGCATATCCACTAAATCTATTGAACACTCACCCTTAGAAAAGTTTATTTGAGCTAGACCTTTCACCATGTGGTATGCGCAAAGTTGCTAAAGGTAGTGGTAGTCAAGATGACCATATCGCTCATGCCATAATTGCATGTTTGAATTTGATTGAGATAACAAGGCCTTTGAAGGAGACTTGGGTACAAAATGAGAGAAAGAGTACAACCTCTTGTGATCATTCACTTTCCCCACTATAACAAAGGAATCATCTTTAAGACTGTGCACCTTTACTAAGTGTAGAAAGAACTCAACTCTATGTCCATCTTCGAGGTGAGTGATTTGGTAGATTGATAGTAAATTCAAACTTAGGTTTAGAACATAGAGAACCTCTTGAAACTCTCCATTGTCCATCTCCATGTTTCCTTTTCCTTCAACTTCCATTTTTCTATCATTCCCCATGAAGACGTGTGGTACCTTTGAGTGTTTCAGTGAAGAAAAAACCTTCTTTGAAGAACCCATGTGATATGAGGCACCTGAGTCAAATATCCATTCGTTTGAAGAGTTTGCATTTACCATGAATGCTTTCCCTTTTCCCTTTGAATCTGAAGATGATCCTTTCTCTTTGTAAGCATTAGGCAATGGAATATTATATTTCTTCATGATGTTGGTCAACTCATCAATATTTTTGAGATAACACTCATGCTCTTCATGACCCGATTTCTTGCAATATGCACACTTCTTCTTCTCCTTATTGTTGTCCCCTTTCTTGTTGGAATTTGAGGACTTGGCTTGTTGATTAGATTGTGGTGTTGCCTTTTCTACATCCTCAAATTTGTCTTTCTTCCATTTCTTCTTACCCTTTCCTTTATTTGAAGACTGTCCAGCTGAATTTTGAGAACCCTCATTGTTGGCCACCAATGGTTTGGACTGAGGTGATTTGAGAATCTCCATTCATTTCAACTTCTTTTCTCCATCATCCAATAGTTTAGCATATTCATCAAAAGTGAATTTCTTGTAGGCAGACCCTAAGGTAGTCTTAGATGTGTTAAAAGAAGATACAAATGTGGAATACTCTGATGGCAGCTAGTTATGAATGAGATAGATCAGTCTGTCATCTTTGATAGAATTCCCACAATCAGTAAGCTTTGTCCTTAGTTCATTCACCTTGATGATGAAATCTTGGATTGAGTCATATGACTTAGGATCTAAGGAAACAAGCTCATCTTCAATTTCGAACACATCCTCTTCAGACACTTTACCATAAAGGCTTTGGAGGGTATCCCAAGCTTCCTTGGATGTAGTACATTTTTTTATTTGATACATGATCTTATCATATACCCCCAAACATATATCACCTAGGGCTTTTCTATCCATTACTACACAATTTGAAATATCACTTGCAAAAATATTATCACCTGTTGGTTTAGAAAGAGTACCATCTACATATTGTGAAACTCCATTATGTATTAAGTGATACAACATTTTGATGGACCATGAAGCATAGCTATGAGGAGTTAATTTAGAAAACTTAAAGTTGCCCATAATGCAGAAAATGAAAGAAAAGTGCAGAAAAGAGAGAACACAACACCAAGAACACCCCCCTTTTCACTAAATCAAGAAACCCCCTCAAAATAGATGCTTTGGCACTTTATCAGTAGTGTAATTACAATGGGCCACTTGCCAATTTTGGCCTTGGTGGACTTTTGATTTTTCTTGTTACAACCTCATAGTGGAGTACAAAACTGAAACTTTACAATGTGCTACAATTCTGAAGCAATACAAAGCAAAGAAAGGCCCTATTTCTGAAAGTGACAATTTTGTCCACACAACCCTACAATTTGATGTCAGATCTGGAAAGTAGACAAAAGAATATGCACTTTCAAAACAAACAAAACTTGTTTTTGACTATAGATGTGCCCATATGGAGCATTTGAAGTTACAAAATGCAAGATTATTTAGGTACAGTTGCCAAAAAATGCAAATTCTGAACAATCTGTGCACCAAAACAATAAAATAGCTACACCACTGAAAAATTTAAACGTTTTAACCCAATTTCAAAAAATTTTACACCTAAATTGGAGTCTAGATGAGTGAGTTATGGCCTCTCAAAATTGGATTGCAAAAACCAAAATGAATCTGGAAAGTGGTTGCATCAATGTGTTATGAGGTTAAATTTGACGATCATACGACCATTCGGCCAGTTATAATTTGCCCTTGAATGATGTCCAAATGGGCATCAAATTTAATCACAGGGACTTGATGATGTCAGCAACTTTCTTGGCAATCATGATGTCAGTAGATGATGTGGCACCACTTGACTATACAGATTGTATGAAATAATTGATGTGGTAGAGGTATAGATGCTGACTGTTTAAGGCTGATTGGGTGGACACTGACTCAGACCACATGTCTTGCTGCATGGCAATGTAGGTGTTGCTACTTGGGCGAACTAATTATCATCACGTGGTGGAATAGGTGGGCGGGAGTAATGAATTGGCAGTCATCACATGTCGAAGGCAATGTGCAGGTCGTCACCGAGAATCTCAATAGTGGTGACAAGATTTCACAATATCATTGCCAGGAACCTGTGTTTGTTGCCAAAATTTGCACTAAATTGTCTCACATGCATGGGATAAGGCATGTTACAATAGTTACAAATTAGAGCCGGCGAAAATAGTTACAAATGTCACCAGTGGCTTTGTTACTACGATCGAAAATGTGTGAATGGCCACTAGAATGGATTGCTAGCCAGAATTTACGTGGCCGGCCACCAGACAGTGGAGGAATCTATCAATTTTATTTGTGGATTTTGTGTGTAGAGTATGCAGTATGGCCTGTGGATTTAATTAGCTTGTAGAATTAATAAAAAAGCCTTACAATAATAAGTCAAAAAATTCCACCACCAAAATACAGAGCCGAGCCAAGGTGTCACTGCCCGGTTTGGCAAAAAAATTCTCTGCCTGGGAAAATTTTGAAAAATAATTCTGAAAATATCAGATATGGAAATAAATTGCAAAGAAAAATCAAATGCAGATCCAAAAATCAAACAATCAGATTAAATAAAACAATCGTACCCAATTGCAAATCAGGGCTCTCGGGTTCCAATTTACAAAAACAATTTTGCCTCACGATCAACTTTCACCCAATATAGGAAAATTTATAATCTATCTTCACCGAATTGATGCTCTGGATGCAATGGTGAGGTCATATCTAGCTCTAGACACTCCCAATTTTTGCAGATCCTCTAGATTTGTGTTGAGGTGCAAAAGTATGAATGGTCTCAAATGGCTATGTGATGAGAATCTCCCTCAACTCTTATACCATGTAAGAATTTGGCTTAGGCTAGAATTCACCCAAGAACTAAAGAACTTAACACAAGCACACAATAGACCAAAATAAATAGAGTATGATCAGAATGATGATATTCATTCAATAATTGGTTGAGAGTACACTAGGAGTGCCTGAATATAAAGGCCTCAGGAGAGTTTCTAGAATGCATAGAAGTCAGCGTCATGATATGTCATACAACTAGGCACATGTCAACTAGATATGGACTATCCTCCATTAAGCATGAGATTAAGTGCGATGATATGACGATAAGCCTACAATGGTATAGCACACAAATCAGTGGAGTAGACAACATGTGCTAAATGAGGAGTGTAGATAACTGTGTTGTCATCATGACAACTCAGTGAATGATGCATACTCCTATGTTGTAGACACCATGTGCATAACTAGAGTTGCGTAACTCAATGAGAGTACACAAACTCCTAAGTGTCTCACCTAAAATAATAATAAAATAATGCAAAATAATTAAATAATGCATTAACCTAAGTAGATTTAAGTAAGTGTAATAAGTAAATACTTATTTACACCAAAAAAATCTCAACTTCTATTGGAAGTATAGCATTTGCTCCATAAACCAAAGAAAAGGGCATTTTACCCATTAGAGTCCTGATGCTTGTCCTATATGCCCACAAAGCTAGATTAATTTGGAGGTGTCAATCCCTCCTAGATTTGTTGACTGTGTGACGTAGGATCTTGAGAATCACCTTGTTAGATGCCTATGCCTAGCCATTACCTTGGGGATAGTAGATAGAAGACCAATGTTGTGATTTTTAATCTTTTGTAGAGCTCCTTGAGGTCTTTGTTTTTAAATTATCCTCCATTTTTAGTAATGATGGAGGATGGTACACCATACCTACATATGATGTAGTTTGTGATAAATAGAGCTATAGTTTTTCCATTTTCTATTGTGAGAGGTACTACCTCTACCCACTTTATGAAGTAGTCTATAGTTTTAATAATGAACTTATGTCCATTAGAGGAAGATGGGTGAATCTAACCCACAAGATCAAAGGCCCATTATTGAGATGACTGCAACGTGGTAGATGGAATCAACTCTCTAGCTGGGACATGAATCAGATTCCCATAGAGATAGCACTATTTGCAAGACTTGGAATACTTGATTGCCTCTTGCTCCATTTTTGGCCAATAATAACTAGCTCTAATGAGTTTGCAAGCTAATGTCAAGCCATTTGAGTGAGATCCACAAATTCCCTCATGAACATTAATTAATGTGCATTTGGGCTCTATGTTCTAGACACCTAAGGAGTGTTTCATTGAGACCTCTCCTAAACAAGTCATCAGCAATAATGACATACCATGAAGAATTACATATGAGGTCATATTTTTTATTCTAGGTTAGACCATCCAGAATGGTTTGGTTATAGAGATAGGAGTAGATGTGATGGTAGCAAGGTGAGTCTTGTCCTACAATAGAATAGATCATCCTAGAATCAGAAGTATAGTAGGTAGGGTAGAGTAATGCTTCCAACAAGAAGTCATGTTGAAGATCATGTGTGGGCATCTATAGCAAGGAGGCTAGAGTAGCCATGGTATCAGCCACTTTGTTATCTACTTGAGGAATTTGCTGGAAGGTGATCTAAGCAAAAAATTTCTTCATGTCATCAACAATGTATTTGTAAGGTATCAATTTCTCATCCTTTGTCTGATACATATCATTAACTTGGTTCATTATGAGCTAAGAATCCCCAAAGATATCTAACTAATCCACTCTCCATTCATTTGCAATTTTTATGCCATTAATCAGAGCCTCATATTGTGCAATTTTGTTTGTACAAGGAAACAAAATCTTATATGCTTTGGACAATGAATATCTCTATGATGTTATGAAGAGTAACCCAACACCAGATCTCTATTGTGTGAAGGAATTGTCAAAGAATGTCACCCCCATTTCGTATGTGAATGTTAGAATTGACTCTAAAGGGAAGTCAATGTTCATCAAGACAAGACTCTGCATAGGTGCATCTGCTAGCTGATCCACAATCGCTTGACCCTTGATAGCCTCTTGTTTGACATACTAAATATCAAACTCACTCAGTTTCATGACCCACTTAACCAATCTTCCCATTAGAGCTACCTTACTAAGAAATTACCTCAATAGATCTATTTTAGCCACTAGCCATGTAGTGTGAGAAATCATGTAATGTGTCAACTTTTGGGAAGCAAAGACAACAGACAAGAAAGCTTTCTCAATAATATTGTAATTCATCTCATAAGAGATTAGCATCAGACTCAAATAGTAAATATCTCTTTCCTTGTTATTGTCATCCTCTTGAGCTAATAAGATTCCTCAAGATGTTTAAGTTTTTGAGATGTACAAGATCAAAGGTTTCGCATAGATAGGAGGTATCAAGATTGGTAGTTTGCAAGATATTGTTTTATTTATGTTAGACTTTGCTGACAATCTTGACTCTAGTTGAATTTCACACCCTTATATAGAGTCTTTGTAAAAGGTTGTGATCTATCCATTAGCTATTAGATGAACTTGTAAATAGATTGGAGTCTTCCTTATAGACCTCTCATCTGGCTGATGTTATGGTGTGGAGGCATATCAATAATTTCTTAAACTTTCTCTAGATCCACCTAGATTCCTTTCATAGACACAATGTAACCCAATAGTTTCTCAAATGTGACAGCAAATGTGTATTTCTTAGGATTGATCCTGAGATTGAATTTTTCCATGTGATCTAGGATAGGTCCAAATCTTGCAAATGAGTATGGCGTATCACACTCTTGACCAAGGTATCATCCACATAGTCCTCCATGATCTTATGCATCATATCATGGAAAATTGTAGTTACTACTCTTTGATAGGTAGCACCAACATTTTTCAAGCCAAATGGTATTATATTCGAATAGAAGATTCCCCATGCACATGTAAAAGTAGTCTTTTCTTGATCTTTTGGCACAATTTTGATCTGATTATAACTAGAAAACCTATCCATAAGTGAGTACATCTCATATCCTACTATCATGTCTACTATCATATCAATTGTGGGAAGTAAAAAATCATCCTTAGGACATGCTAAGTTAAGATCATGGAAGTTAATACAAACTTTGATGGATTTATCATGCTTAGCATCTAGAACAATGTTGGATATCCATTCAACATAATCAATTGCATGGATGAAACTAGCTTTCAAAAGCTTCTCTAGTTCAACTTTGTCAAGCAATGCAACATAAGGATGCTTTTTTTTATGTTTTTGTTTAACTAGTTTAATGCCTGGTGCAATGGGAAAATGATGCATAATGAGATCACAATTTAGCCCTGGCATGTTAGAATATGTCCAAGAAAAATTTATATTCTTCTCTTGGAAGAAGGCAATGAATTCCTCCTTTTCTTTTGGAGATAGTGACTGTGCTAGATATATCATATGAGGATGTTCTTTTGTATCTAGGTTGATTGGCTATGTTGGCTCTATCAACACTAGTGATATCTCTTGAAAGTTACTTGGAAGTGCATCATATATCTCATCCACATGCACCTTAGAGAGGTTTTCACTTGGATGCATCTTTTATTTTTATTATTTTGGGTTTCGACACTACCGCAATGTGGTTTTCATCATTAGACCTTTTATGTTTTTTATTTTTAATTCTATGACTGAGATATTTGATGTTAGCTTCAGTCATGCTGACACTTTGTTCACTAGTGGAAGATGTTACTAGTTTGACATCATTCAAGTATCAAGCAAAAGCATAGTCATTCTGGAATGTGGGGTCTTCACTAGATGTATTAGGATTCTAGTCTATAAGCTCAGGATATGTGAGTGAAAGAGTAGTGGTAGGTTTGATTGCGTTCATGGTATATTCATTAAATGCTTGGACCAGAAAACCTAGAGCAGCTTTGTCCTCAAGTGTGTTTGAATGCCTTTGAGTACTAATGTTAGCAAGTAAAGACTTAGGGATACTAGTTGGATCAGACCCATCCAAGCTAACCCTAGATGTTTCACCTAGTTCAAGTTAGTTTTCATAGACATGAACTTTCTCAATGTATTTATCTATAGTCACTTCTGAAAGGGAGTCAAATTCATATTCCTTAGAATTATTGTTGCATGGAAATAGGCTATAGAATTCCCAAATAGTGATAGGGACATACTCTCCTCCATCATCTAGATTTTTACACAAGTACTCAACACGTAAAGCCTAACTAGACTCTCCCTATTATGAATGAGCACCATGCGAATCAATATTGTGCTCAAAAGAATCACTAGTACCATCCATTGTGCTGACACATGGCATAAAGTCATCTAGCTTAGCAAAGAATTTAGCAAGATCATGAGGAATAGGATAAGGATAAGGATCTTCATCATCTAAATTATCTTCTTGAGTATCTAACTTAGCTTGTGACTTATTTCTGGATAAACCCTCAAACTCTGGTATGAATTTATTAACCCCTAAATGGAAGGGAACCTTCTTAAAGTCTAGACTAGATGTATCTCTATTTATTTGAGCTATTGCTTTGATAGGATCAACTAGACCATTGTTATTGCATCCAATAGGACCAGTTCCCATATAGCCAAAGTGCTTCATGATTCTAAGACCAAGGCCATATTTCTTAGGATTGATCTCACAAGCTTGTTCTATTAGGTCATCTTGAGTCTCCTCTTTGTAAAGCCATGCAACAGTGGCTCTATTTTCACTTTCATCCTATAAGGGGACTATAACCTTGGAAAAAGTTCCATTATTCTTGGTTTGAGGTGTCAACAAAAATGATTTTTTTTACCTTAGATGGTCTCCCATAATGATGAGGAGACTCAGGAAGAGATGTTAATGATAACATTGGTTTGATATGGTATTCACCCATGCTAGTCTCTTTCAACTTGAATGACTACTCAATTTGTTTTAGCTTGTTATCATGATAATCAATAGATTCCCTATTAGTGGGACAAATTTCTTAGTAGCTTTGAGCATATTGCAGGTGTAGCTAGTACTAGTAGGAATAGTGACTTTGGAGCCATGAAAAGGGAATTTTATGCATTGATGGTATGTGAATGGCATAATGTGCATCTCATATATCCATGGCCTCCCTAGCAGAATTTTATAAGCCAAGGTAATTTCACGGACCTAATAAGTGACATCCCTTTTCATAGGACCAATGCAAAGGGGCAAGACCATGAGACCTAGAGATCTTTTCTTGACTTTTTCATACACTTTGATAGTGATCTTGTGGCAAGTATCAATTGAGTTCTCAGAATAATATAATTATCTAAGTAGAGTAGCAAAGACAATGTTCATCCCAATGCCATTATTGATGTGTACCCGATAGACACATGTCTGATGTATCATAACCTCAATGTGTAGAGGTTGATTGTGCGGGTGACTCAATGAATTATCATTCTACTCAAAGGACATAAAGTAAGGTGAGGTCAGGCAATCTACCATAGATTGAAATCACTCAAGATCAAGATCTTGAGGAACATTTTCCTTGGTGAGGGATTTGTCCATAATCTACCTATGAGCAAGTGAGATTTTAAGTAGCTCAAAGATTGTGATTTGAGCATTAGTTCATTTTAATTGATCAAGAACACTATAGCTAGTGGCTACTAAATTTGTTACAAGTTTTACACCTCTTCTAGATGGATTAGCAAGGGTTTTATCTTTATGTTGTTCAAGATCACAAGTAGAAGGCACGGGACCTTTGAGTGCTATCTTGGCATGAGAGCATGTAACAACATTAGAATAGTATTGCAAAGATGTTTTGTCAATTGCATTGGAAGCAGGGCCCCTCAAGACAAATTGTGTCTTGGGTTTATTGTTATCTTGCTTTCCCTTAATGGTAATAATATCACAATACTCAAAATCCACACGTTCAACCATCTTGATCACATTGTTATCATTAGAGTATGCATAGTTGACCTTGTTGTTAGGTTTTGGTTTTGAGCTCTCTCCTTTTTCATAAGATGAGAAGGGCTCCTTAAAAGCCTTGTGATCTAAGTTCTTATTATGTTTGTCTACCACAATATCACCATCATCAATCATGTCTTGGACTTTTTGATGTAGGTTTATGTAGTACTAGTTTTGTGCCCTTTATTTTGGTGATACTCATAGAATGTGGATTTGTTTCACCATGGTGGGCATGGTTGCAGATCATAGGGGTGAGAGTTGTCCAATGGTGAAATATGCTTGTTTTGTAACAAGGTCTTGTAAACCACATCCAAATATTCACCCAAAGGAGTATACTCTCATTTAGGGTGTGTAGCCCATGATTTTCTCGGTCTATTCTTAGATGTCTTATTGTTGGGAGGAGGTTTCTCAACATTCTTGTCTATGTTAAAACCATTTGTGAGATTAAATGCTACCTTAGCAGGTTTAGGAGTGACATTTTCAACAACCCCATCATGTACAATTTCAAGGTTCTTGTTGATGTACTTGGGTTTGTCCTTGTTAGAGGTGGATCCTTGTTTTGTGTCCTTTTGAAGGGTAGGTTCAACCTTCTTGACCATGAATTCCTCTATGCAAATATCTTGTGTGACCATGTCTTCAAAGGTGCATGGACCTTGAAGTTGGACTCTATACCAAAAATTAGGTTGGAGATTATGAGTGAATATGTCAAGCTTTTCCGTTTCAAGAATCTTGTTTGAATACTTAGTGTAAAGTTGT
The DNA here is from genome assembly GCA_028749045.1 of Cupressus sempervirens. Lineage (NCBI taxonomy): Eukaryota > Viridiplantae > Streptophyta > Pinopsida > Cupressales > Cupressaceae > Cupressus > Cupressus sempervirens. The sequence goes on from CM053786.1 coordinate 381,967,706, forward strand.
CTCCACCTCCAAAGGAATGCAAGGAAAGGTTCCCTAGCTTTCTACTTAAGGTTACATAAATCTCAAATATTAATAGGGTGTTGAATGTTATGAGAACATTGCTGAACAAAAAAGTTGGCAATTTCATCAAACATTTTGATACCAGGAGACAAGTGTGAAAACCACTCCATAGCATAACCACCTAGACTTCTTGGGAATAAACACATGAGATATGTTTGATTATGCATAAATTCCATAGACAAGACACCAAATTATTACAAGTGATCTTGGGGATTAGTACTTCCAATGTATTTATCATACTTAGGTAGCTCTACTCCTCTTAGAAAAGGAGGCATTTCTAGGCTCTTGTCAAATGGAAATGGACAAAGAGTGTTTAAGTTGTTTGTTTTTGCAAGTTTGTCTTTATCATGCATCATCTGAGCTAGTTGGTCTTGCATGATTTTTAGTTGTTTCTTGAGTTTGGAAGTCTTAGTTTCCTCTTTAGGCATGATGATGGTTTCTACATCAAAGTGATGAGGTAGCTTAGCTCCCTCTTGGGCAACTTTGAGAAAGTGCTTTTCTTTCTCTTCATTGAGTAGGATTTCCATGACCTTTTGAATTTTTTTGCCTTTATGGCACTTTGATATGTGTTTAGGAAGTATTTCTACCTTTTCCTATTCATCATCAGTGTCATGGCCTTTTTCTTTGTCAATCCAAGGCTGGTCTTGGTGCTTGTTGTGACTACCATGTTCAGGTTCATAATTAGTCATTGTAGGAACATGTTTGGTTTTAGTATGTTGTGATTGGAAAGGCCATTTGAAAAAGGATTCAAAATTTTTGTTCGAAGATGGGGGATATTTGCTAGTCTCAAGTTCCTCATGATACAAGGGTTCCTGGTTTGTTGTAATTTTATCGAGAATGTTAGTTGGACTTGAGGTGATCTGATAGTTCCTCATTGGACCAACTAGATACAGACCATGTATAAAATGGAAGGTGACCTCTACTATGATTATGACCCCTAGCTTGACCTTGCCTAAGTCTAAGGGAATAAAAGGTGTTTCCACTTCTTTTTGTGATAGTCATAGACAAGGACAAGAAGAAAAGACCAAGACAAGGATCACACTTAAAATGTAGTCTCAAAAAGAAATGGAAGAGTGTTGTATACTAAGGTATGAGTAATCTATGTAGAAGCTAGAAAAACCAAAGATTATGACTATCATGATGTAGAGTATAACAAACACTAAATAATGGGAATAAGACAATTGAGAGACAAGACTAGTTAAAGTATAGATCACGAGTCATTAGCTAAGCAAGATGCCATTGTTTTAGGACTATTTATAGATAGAGAAGATGTAAACAGATGCAAGAAACAGACTAGACACAAAGTGCAAATAGCTCAAACAGATTGATTTGACAATTTTGACTAAAAATATCATGTGAAGACCCTCTGAAAGGCACACAAGAAAGTATATATTACTAAGAAAAGTCTCAAAACATCAACCTAAATTCATGTGAAGATGTGTTGTAGGTTATGCAAAGAAATGGTAGGATTTGGCAGATCAAATAGAAAGCTATCAACAAGATCTCGCACAAGGAAGTGCAAGTACTTGTGTGAGGATCTAGATAGAACCACACAAAGAAGTGATAGGATGAAAAGTATTTTTGTGAAATGTTGCAAACTATGCATGAAAGTTAGGACTAGACTAACAATTAAACTAGATTTTGAAGAGATATTGATAATTTGAGGCTATTCTAGAAAAATTGTTGGTGAGTTTGAAACATATTAGATAGATTGTAAGGTTGATTTTCAAGTTGTGAAATAACATTGGGTTTTGAATAAGACAAAGTGTTTTCAACAAGACACAAGAAGTGAGTAGTAGTCAAATACAATCCAACTAAGGACAATGAAATTTAGAGGAATGTGTTGGAAATGAGAATAGAGTAATTGAGAGGGGGAGGGGGTGAATCAATTACTACAAAACTTTCCACAGTCCCTAAGATGTATGAATATACCCTTGATCATATTAATATAAAATGCTAAAACTTGATAATGTAGTAAATGATAAATATTAACAACTGATATGTTATCATGCACAAAGTAATTCAGCAATTAAGAACACAAGAGACACCAGTTTTAACATGGAAACCCAATATGGGAAAAACCACCAATGTAACTAGATACTATTTTTCACTCTTTTGAAGTGAGCCCTATTAGGAGCCACACCTATTAAAGGTTACAAAAACACATTGTTAGGTGTGACCTTGTTAAAGGATTTAATCACCCTGTTAGGAGTGGCCTTGCTAGAGGTCTTTAGAACAATTCAACTGAACTATCACCTTGTTAGAGGATTTATTGAATGGCTGTTAAACCAACTCTGTTAAGAGATTTTGAATTCACTGTTACATTGGTTAGAAAGCAACAATGAAGTGACCTGATATAATGTACAACTTATCTTTGCTGATTATAGATCTTCGTTAGGCTTGACTGGATCCTTACTGATCAAATACAACTTTACAGCTCCTTCAACACATCTAATCCATCATCAAAATTTTCTCAACATTCGCCTTTTCATTTCATACTATAATTCGTATTCATAACTTCTTTTTTTTCACACTCACACACTTTAATTCATAACTTGAATGACCATATATACCTTTCAGATTATCTTAGTCAGTTCGAATCACTAACTAAACAAACAATTACAACAATTAGCTAGAAGTAATTAATTTGTAAATCCCTATACTGGCTAACCTTGCACGGTAAACTTTGTCAGAAAATAATTCTTGTGTTGACTGATTGAGCTCAATTAATACAGTGAACTTTGTGATAATCCTTCAATCACCAGGAGAACTCGGTAAGTACTGAATTTCCTGAGAAAATCGAGTGAGCTCAGTGAAAACTACTCTTTGGAGACCGAGTGAAGCTCAGTTAACACTGACTTCTCCATGATTCCTTTGATGACTGAGTGAGCTTGGTGGAAACCTCCCATTGGAGATCGAGTGAATCTCGGTTATTACTGACTTCCTCATTTCCTTCATTGACCAAGTGAGCTTGATTAACAGTGTCTTTCACCTTTCCTTTGTTGACCGAGTTAGCTCGGTTAACACTATCTTCCACATTTCCTTCGATGACCGAGTGAGCTCGGTTGGCACTGTAGATTGCATTGCAGACTGTCTGAGCTTGGTGAACTTGAGACTAATGACTTATATGACATTTGTGTGACATCAAGGACAACATTATCCAACAATCACCCTCTTTGGAATTGATGGTAACACAACATGTCATAACAGAATGAAATTTTGAAAACAAGTCCAACAAGATAACAGACTTCTCCCTCTGTTAAGGGACTTCATGGCAAAAATTTTCAAATCTCACAAATTTCAGAAGGATATGATAGTAAATCTCTCCCTCTTTGACAACACATGCCAAAGACAATAGAAGTTTAAGTGAATTGTAATGTACCTTTAGTAATGATTCATATGTAATGATTACTAATTGAACTGCATCAATAGATAAATCTTCAATCTTATATGCATTGATGCATCACTAGAACTTATTTTTAGTGGACTTCAAATAGGGGAATGACCCCTAACTTACCTCTGAGATACAAAAAATGCATCCTTAGGTAAAGGCTTTGTGAATATGTCAGCAATTTGTTTCTTTGTATGGACATATTCTAATCTGATCTGCTTGTCTTGCACCAATTCTCTGACAAAATGATATTTTATTGCAATACGCTTGGTCTTGGAATGCATTACTGGATTCTTAGATATGTTGATTGCACTAGTATTGTCACAGAACATGACAACTGGTTCATTGATTTCCATCTTCATTCCTTGCAATAACTGCTTAAACCAAACAATATTTGAACAAATTACTTCTGCAGCAACATACTCTGCCTCTGCTGTAGATTGGGATGTACAATTCTACTTTTTGCTTGTCCAAGAAATCAATCTTTTTCCAAGAAAGAATGCTCCTCCACTTGTGCTTTTTCTATCATCAAGGTTTCCTGCCCAATCAGCATCAGTAAACACTTTCAAATCCAAATTACCTCCAAATTTGTACCATAAGCCATAATCTTCAGTTCCTCTCAAATATCTCATTATTCTTTTGATTGCCATCAGGTGAGTTTCTCTTAGCTTTGCTGAAAATCTTCCAACAATGCCAACTGCAAGGGCAATATCTGGCCTGGTACGAACTACGTATTGCAATTTTCCAATCATAGATCTATACAATGTTTGATCTACCTCTTTGGATTAATCATCTTTGGTAAGTTTCAATCTAGTACACATAGGAGTTCCAACAGGTTTACAATCCTCCATACCAAACTTTTTCAATATCTCTTTGATGTATTTTGATTGAGTGATGTAGATGCCATTCTTATTTTGTTGAATTTGAAGACCAAAAAAGAATTTTATTTCACCAAACATAGACATTTCAAATTCCTTGTTCATTTGTTCTGAAAATTCTTTGCAAAGATCATCATGCCCTGTGAAAACAATATCATCTACAAATATTTCTACCAAGACAATCTTATTATCTGGTCCTTCCTTTATATACAAGCTACTATTATCATTAGTTCTTTGAAAACCAATCTGAATAAGATAGTTATGCAATCTTTCATACCTTTCTCTAGGGGCTTGTTTTAGACCATACAGTGCCTTGTGTAATTTGTAGACCATGTTCTTTTTATCTAGATCAACAAAACCTTTAGGTTGTTCAATGTAAACCTCTTCATCTGATATCCCATTGAGGAATGCTGACTTGACATCCATCTGATAAACTTTGAATCCTTTGTGAGTAGCATATGCAAGTAAGGTTCTGACTCCTTCCAATCTTGCAACAAGAGCAAAGGTTTCTCCATAATCTATGCCTTCTTCTTGAGAGTATCCTTTGCATACCAATCTGACTTTGTTTTTGGATACCTAACCATCTTCAATCAACTTGTTTCTGAATACCCACTTGGTTCCAATTACATTCTTTTTTTTAGGCCTGGGTACAAGAGTCCATGTCTTATTCTTCTCTATATGTTCTATTTCCTTGTTCATTGCCTCAATCCAACTATCATTTGCCAATGCATCTTTAATGCTTCTAGGTTCAAAATCAGTAAGTAAACAAGTACTTTTTAGCTTGCTTCTTGTCAAGGTTCCTTCAGATTTGTCTCAAATAATCTAATCTAGTGCATGATGTCTTCTAACATATTTAGCTAATATAGGTTCTTTTCCTCTTGAATGAGTTTTATTGCTATCTCCTTGTGCTTCAATTTCATGTTCAAGCTATTCTAGCTCGGTAAGAATTGGCTCGAGCACTTCAAACTCGGTAGACACTTGCTCGGTAATGTCTGAATGTTGTTGTGGCTCAGTTTGAACCTTTTGTAACTCGGTTACTGATGACTCAGGAGTTGAAGATTCTTGAGTGAACGGTATGCTTGGTATAGTATCTGGTTCAATGTAAACAAATCTTCTGTAATCTTTAGGTACCTTTTTGCTTTCTTCTTCAGATTTGTCTGCAAACTCATCAACTTTCACATGTGCACTTTCTATGACTTTGTGAGTGGATAGATTTAAACATCTATATGCTTTTCTTTTGCAAGAATATCCTAAAAATATTCCTTCATCACCTTTTACATCAAATTTTCCTTTTCTAGATTCTTTCAAAATATAGCATTTGCTTCCAAATACTTTTAGATAACTTACATTGGGTTTGTAGCCATACCATAATTCAAAGGGAGTTTTGAATGAGTCCTTCTTCAACTGTACTCGGTTTAAGGTATGAACTGCAGTGCTGATGGCTTTCTTCCAGTATTTGATAGCAACATTCATTTCTATCATTAGGGTTCTTGCACAATCCGTGATGGATCTATTTCTTCTTTCAGCTATTCCATTTTGTTCAGGAGTTCCTGGTGCTAAGACCTGTCTTTTAATACCTTTTTCAATGCAGAAGTTGTTGAATTCATGTGAGATGAATTCACCACCTCTATCTGACCTTAAACATTTTAGTCTTTTTTTTGTTTCTTTTTCTACTCATGCCAAATACCATTTGAATTTCTCAAATGCTTTTGAATTATTCCTTAGATACATGACAGTCATCATTCTTGAGTAGTCATCAACAAAGATAATGAAAATCTTTTCTCCAATATAGCTTTCTATTCCAATAGGTCCACATAAATCAGTATGCACAATTTCTAATATATCTTCAAACTGATAGTTCTTACTTTTGAAACTAGTCTTTCCCATTTTACCAATCTGACAATTCTTGCATAGACCAACCTTAGGTTTCTTAATGTTAGGAATGCCTCTCACTTTTTTGAATTTGCTTATTTTTACCAGATTATCAAAATTGACATGACACAACCTTTTATGCCATGACCAGCTTTCTTTAATTTGAGCAATAAAACATGAGCATTCACTAAGTTCTAGATAGAACAAGTTACCTTTAGTTTGGGTGCCAGATCTTATCATCTTTCCTTGCTCATTCAACAGTCTTGCCTTTCCATGCATGAATTCCACCTTGAATCCAGTATTGAGTAACTGTGCCACACTTAGCAAATTATGTTTAAGACCTTCAACCCAATAGGCATTATTACACACAAGTTCTTTGGTTAGACAGATTCTTCCTCTTCCTTTTATGAAACAAGGTTCATTATTACCAAACCTTACACTGCCACCATCATAGTCTTCAAACTGATCAAACTTAGTCTTATCACCAGTCATATGATGTGAGCAACCACTGTCTATAATCCATGTATCATTCCTACTTATATGAGAAACAAGTGCCATTTTATCTTCCTCATCACTATCAGAATCATCTTTAATGGCAATATAAACAATTTCATCCTCACTATTATCAGAATCTTTAGAATTTTCAGCCATGAAGCATGATTTCTTACCTTTGTTATTGGATGATTTGAAGTCTTTCTTTCCATTCCATTTCTTTTCATCATGGTTTTTCTTGTTTGGACACCTTTCTGCAATATGACCAATTTCTTCACAAGAAAAATAGATTAGAGGAACTTTACCTTTGTATTTTCCTCTGCCTCTAGAATATTTCTTTGCTAGTAGAGCTTCAATCACTTCGAGGTCACTGTCTGAACTTTGGCTTGATTAATTTTCACTTTCTGACTGAGATTCCTTCTCCTTTTTGTTTTTCTCCTTGAGTGAGAGCTTGGCTTGAAATGTTGATTCAATGTTCTTGGAGGTTGGAACATAGTTTTCAAAGTTATCTAGTTCAAATGCAGTTAGTCTTCGAACTATGGCCTCAAGATTTATTTGATGATTTGCTTCACACCTTCTTTCTTGAATTGCAGAAAATTTGATTGTATACACGAGAAGCAAGGTTTTGAGAACTTTCCTTATGACTGTTTCTCTTTTGATATCACCTCCAAATGATCTGATTGCACTCACACATGCTTTAACTCTTTCAACATACTTTGCAATGTTTTCATCCTCTCTCATCCTCATTTGATCAAATTGTCCTCTTAGACTTTCTTCTTTTTCTCTTCTCACATTATCATCTCCTCCATATATCTCTTTTAGTTTGTTCCACATCTCAAAGGAAGTTTTGTAGTCCTTAATTTCATCAAATTCTTCATAATTGAGAGTGGATGCTATCTCTATCATCATATTGTTGTGAGTCTTCTTTTTAGCAATGTCATTGACAGACAATGTGCTAGGAGGTTCTTCATATTTTTCTTCAAGGTATTTTAGTCCAGTATCACCAACAGTAGCCAGATGAAGTCTCATCAATCCTTGCCATGCGGAGAAGTTATCTCTGTTGAGTTTTGGAATTTCTCTTTTGTAAGACATCTTGATCTTTGGCTTAGATCCTTGAAATCTCTTCTTGCAAGCACCAAAAGCTCTGATACCAATTGTTTGAAATGAGAATAGAGTAACTGAGAGGGGGAGGGGGTGAATCAATTACTACAAAACTTTCTACAGTCCCTAAGATGTCTGAATATACCCATGCTCATATTAATATAAAATGCTGAAACTTGATAATGTAGTAAATGATAAATATTAAGAACTGATATGTTATCATGGACAAAGTAATTCGGCAATTAAGAACACAAGAGACACGAGTTTTAACGTGGAAACCCAATATGGGAAAAACCACCAATGTAACTAGGTACTATTTTTCACTCTTCTAAAGTGAGCCCTGTTAGGAGCCACCCTATTAAAGGTTACAAAAACACACTGTTAGGTGTGACCCTATTAAAGGATTTAATCACCCTATTAGGAGTGGCCTTGCTAAAGGTCTTTAGAACAATTCAACTGAACTGTCACCTTGTTAGAGGATTTATTGAATGGCTGTTAAATCAACTCTATTAAGACATTTTGAATTCACTGTTACAATGGTTAGAAAGCAACAATGAAGTGACCTGATATAATGTACAACTTATCTTTTCTGATTACAAATCTCTATTAGGCTTGACTAGATCCTTACTGATCAAATACAACTTTACAGCTCCTTCAGCACATCTAATCCATCATCAGACTTTTGCTCAACATTTTCCTTGTCATTTCATACTATAATTCGCATTCATAACTTCTTTTTCTTCACACTCACACACTTTAATTCATAACTTGAATGACCATATATACCTTTCAGATTATCTTAGTCGGCTTGAATCACTGACTAAACAAACAATTACAATAGTCGGCTAGAAGTAATTAATTTGCAAATCCCTATAGTGGCTGACCCTGCACGGTAAACTTTGTCAAAAAATAATTCCTATGTCGACCGACTGAGCTCGGTTAATACAGCGAACTTCGTGATAATCCTTCAATCACCAGGAGAACTCGGTAAGTACTGAGTTTCTTGAGAAAACCAAGTGAGCTGAGTGAAAACTACTCTTTGGAGACCGAGTGAAGCTCAGTTAACATTGACTTCTCCATGATTCCTTTGATGACCAAGTGAGCTCGGTGGAAAGCTCCCTTTGGAGACCGAGTTAGTCTCAGTTATCACTAACTTCCTCGTTTCCTTCATTAATGGAGTGAGCTTGGTTAACACTGTCTTTCACCTTTCCTTTGTTGACCGAGTTAGCTCGGTTAACACTGTCTTCCACATTTCCTTCGATGACTGAGTGAGCTCGGTTGGCATTGTAGATTGCATTTCAGACTGTCTGAGCTTGGTGAACTTGAGACTAATGACTGATATGACATTTGTGTGACATCAAGGACAACATTAGCCAATAGAATGACGGAGTCTCATCCTTCAATTTGTTTAGATAGGTTTGGACATGTTTAAGAATTGATAACAAACACATTTTATTACTAGAAACCATAAATACCTTTTTCATTTAATTGAATAACCTCATTCAATTAATTGAAGTAAGCATAATTATTAAATTAAATATTTTTAATTCCTTAGTATATTAGCCTTAGGATATAATTTAGTTTAATTAAAGTATAAACACTTCAAATTAAATTAAATATTAATCAATAGGTCTAACATGACTAATTCGAGTCAATACTTCAAGAATCAAATAAGTAGCCTGATTAATGCAGATTAGGGTTTTTTGCATTTGACAATTAAATCAAGTAGTGAAAATTAGAATAAGAATTGCCTCTTAAAATATGACTTTTAGAATTGATCAAAATAGACCAAAGTTGGTTAACATGGCAATGAGCCAATTTTCAAGTATTACACCCAGTACTTGGGTACATAGATATGAGTACCAGGGGTGTGGGTACAAGTACCCATGCAACACCATAATATATTATGATAACCAATAATATCATACATGAGCAAACATCTAATATATTATGATAACCAATAATGTCATACATGAACGAACACATAATGTATTATGATAACCAATAATGTCATACATGAATGAGCATATAATGTATTATGATAACCAATAATGTCATACATGAAAAAACATATAATCTATCATGATAACCAATAATTTCATACATGAAAAAAAATTAAAAAAACTAAAATGACAACCAATAATGTCATAAGTCTAATAATGTCATGCATCAAATATATGTCATACATCAAATATTAAATGTCATATATACATCAAATGTATATTGAATATGTTTACTGACATAGAATCCAACATATATGTCCACTAATGCCTATACATGTGTTTCTATCAACTATATCTTCTCCTTCCCATGAGGGGAAGGAAACAAATCCCTAAAGGTCTTCGGTCGTCATGTGGAGGGAGATGATGGGGATGATGGGGTCTTGCTCACATGCTCACTCATCCTCTTGTTTTGGCTCTTCTCTAACTTGAGTTGATACAAACAAACAATATATGAATAGATAATTATTATACATTGAAATCAAATATATGAAAATATAAAATTAATTATTTTCTTATTGCCATCAAATAGTCATTGTATATGTCCACCTCAAAGACTCATGGACGATTGGGTGAAGCAAGGTCCTACAAAAATTTAATCAATATAATAACTTATAAATAAAATTATAAATTTTGATACTAACTATTATAAACAACAACTAAAACCAATAAAATTCTTTCATACCTTAGTCAATGGCTCTAAACTAGCCATTGCTATAGTAACTCCACAATATGGACTACCAAAGATGAGGAGGAGTCTTAGATGTCAAGAGTTAATGTACAAGTTACATGTAACATGAAATATGAAACAAATATAATCAAATGAATTAAATTAACATGAAACAAATGCACCTCTATGAAGCTTGTATCATGTCTAGGCTCAGAGTCACTCGTGAATGTCGATGGTCCTATAGAGAATTGATGCACATGCATAAATTTTTTTGGTCAATCCTTCATATGATTACATAATAAATATAATAAATAGACTCGTTGATGGGACAAAAAATTGAGCCGAGGGATCTCTACTAGGGCTACCAACACTCTTACCCCAAATTTTGAACAATGTCAATACATGCTAATTAATTAGTCATTCACTATACATATGAAATGTGATCAAATTATTTTATTATAGTTGTAATTTACCTATGTGTCAATTCCAAATGTCTAACTTAAGAATTGATCAGTGACTAGCCCATCATCCATACTATCTCTAGCATGACTGCCAAATGTGCATAAGGATCCACATGATTTGGACATGTGATGGCGATGCATAGAAGGCTCCTCCTCAACTAATGGACTTGTGTAATGAATGAGGCTTTGCATCAAAGCATTAATATTCCCTAGAGTGTTGGTCTCTACATGTTCCTTCACAACTAAAGGAATAATCACATGCTCACCCTATGGCCTGACAATAGATGTCTTAACTACATTGGGGTCATGATGTGCCCTAGAACTCTCAAATGATGACCTATCACCTCTACCCTGAGATTCTAATATATCAAAATAAATTGGAGATCTCCCCAAGGAAAAATTCATAATACAATTTCTTTAAGAAATACATTGGAACCTCATGATTATTGCATTGAGGGTCATCAAAGACCATCCACCATCTATCCCAAAAGTTATTTCTGATACTGTTGTATATGCACCATTGGATGAGGAACTATTTAGTTGTCTCTATAACACTATTTTGTTCACTAGGCTTTCTAAACAATGCATGAATGCTACCTTTTGCTATTTCTTTTCTTCCTTAAATCTAGATATGATAATTTGTTTGCATAATATCTTTTTTGTTCATCCCTCTTAACATGCCAAATATCCAACAGACCACTAATAGAAGCTACATGGGTCATAATGGACTTGAGGGACGATGCCAATTATGCTCTCATTGGATTGGTTTTTCCACAAGCTTTTAACCTACCAATGAGTTCTTTTAATTCATTTTCTCCTTTTTCTATTCCATTTATCATGTTCTCTTGTGTGCTAGGATGAGGCCTTCCAATTGGTTTAGGTTGTAGAATTTCTTTTTCTTGTTGTGGAGGGTTTTGATTCTCATCTTGTGGAGTGTTTTCATTTGGATCTTGTGGAGGGTTTTCATTTTGATTTTGTTGGGGATTTTCCAGTTCATTATTCACATTTCCTCATAAGAAACCAATTGCAATCTAAATAAATAAATAAATTTAAAGAAAATTTGAAAAAAACCTATAAAATAATGTAAAAACATATTAAAAAAATGCATAAACAAGAGTAGAAAACATACAAAGTGATCTTCATCTCAAACTTCAACAATGAGGAGGCATTTTGAGGAGGTGGGTGGTGAAAATCTTGAATTCCTTCAACTCATGTACATGTTGTGAGGAGGAAATCCTTGCAAAATAAAGTGAAAATAAAATGGGCTACATGTTTGTCACGCATTTATTTTTTTTAAAAATGTTTTAAAATGCATGTGCATGCTTTTGAAAACTAGAAAAAAAGCGTGTCATGTTTTGGCACCACAACTTGGTACATACACCCATGGTCTAGGTCTTAAACTCATGAAACATCTATAAGGGAACTAGTCATATTGGATTAAACAAAAATGGCCTAATTGATGCTATCAAAGTGATAGCTAGGAGGAACAAAGATATATCTAGTATAGGCTTCAAGAAGATTCCCTTCCATCTAGGGGTCAAAAAATTTGTACTAGAACATGAAAATTCATTTGAAAATAAGTCAGAAGCTAAGTCTGATGACCATTAAGACAATTTTGACAATGAGGATCCTTATCCTTATCCCATTCATAATGATCTTGCTAAATTATTTGTTGAACCTGATGATTTTGTACCATGTGTTAGCACCATGGATTGTGATAGTGTTTCTTTTGATGATCCTATTGGTTCACAGTATACCCAACAAGAACAAGAAGAGTCTAGTCATGATTTACAAATTGAATATCTTTGTAAAAATCCAAATGATGAAGGAGAGTTTGTCTCGATCATTGTTTGGCAATTCTACAGTCTGTCACCATGTAGCACAGACTCTTGAGAATATGAATTTAACTCTCTCTCAAAAGAAACTATAGAAAAAGATATAGATCAAGTTCATGTCTATGAGAATCTCCTCAAAGTTGGTGAAGCATCTAGGGTTATTTCAAATGAGTCTTATGCAACTACTATCATCAAGTCTTCAATTAATGATGTTAGAACTCAGAGGCATTCAAATAGACTTATGGATGAAGTTGATCTAGGTCTCAAATTGCTTGTCCAAGCATTTGATGATTGTACCATGAACACTATTTAACCCACCACTTCTCTTTGACTTAGCTATCCGAAGCTCATATATTGGAATTCTAATGCATCTAGAGAAGTACCTACATTCCAAAGTGACTATGCTCTTACCTATTGCTTAAATGTTGTCAAACTTGTAATGTCTTCTACCAATGAACACGTGTCAACATGACTGAACCTAACATCAAATATCTTAGTCATGCAATCAAAAAGAAAAGAAATAAAAGGTCTAATGGTGAAAAACACATTGTGGTAATGTCAAAACCTAAAAAAGTAAAAATTGAAGACATATCCAAGGGTGAAAATCTCTCTGAGGCACCTATAGATGAGATATTTGATACACTTCATGGTCATTTTCAAGAAAGATCATCAGTGTTGATAGAGCCAACACAAGTGATCAACTTGGGAATAGAAGAACACCCTCACATGATACATATTTCATAGTCACTATCTCCAAAAGATAAAGAGGAATTCAATGCTTTCTTCCAAGAGAAAAAGATAAAATTTACATGGACATACTCATACATGCCAAGATTAGATCCTAATTTCATAATGCATCACTTTTCTATTGCACTAGGGGTTAAACTAGTCAAATAAAAAATTAGAAAAATGCATCCTCATGTTGCATTGCTTGTCAAAACTGAATTATAAAACCTTCTGAAAGCTAGTTTCATCTAAGCTATTAATTATGTTGAATGGATATCAAATATTATTCCAGTCTCCAAGCATGACAAATGTAAGAAATTGAGTAAAATAAAAACTAATAAAACAATCCAAGAGAGCTTAATGAGAAGAATATTACCTTAAACTAAATGAGTTTTCCAATGGATCAACAAGAATGGAGACAAGAGATTTTCAAAGGGGAAAGCAAAAAAAACCCATTGTGTAATATTAAGAATGTGGTAAAGAAGCCTAAGGAAGGAGAGAGGAGGAAGAAGGATTATGGAGCAAATTAGCTCATTACAATAACATCAAGAAGATGTAAAGAAGAAGTAGTATGTAAGAATGAGAGAGGCATCTCTTTTATAGAGATGAGAAAAGGAGTTGCATGTCTAACTCTCATTTCTATGAATGCCACCATTCATAATAAGTGCATGCAAAGTTTCAAAATCCTCTTAAGGAGGAATAATTATTTTCCTTAATAAAGGAATTACAAAAATTGAGTTTTCCTTACACATGGACAATAGGACAAGAAAATGACATGTCCTCCACATGTGGACTAGAGGACAGACAATATAAGGATACCTTGGTTTATCCCATTTAATAAATAAATAAAACCAAGGAAAGATTACTAATTCTAACATCCCCCATTAATCTTTACTTGGGGATATTACATCAAAGAGTATCAAACCCAAGTTCTTACAATAAAATTCAAATTTCTCTCTAGAAAGAGGGTTTATAAAAATGTCAACAACTTGATCTTCACCCTTGCAATAGATGAGGGACACTTTCTTTTCTTCAATGTGTTCTCTAATAAAGTGGTGGTGGAGAGAAATATGCTTTGACTTTGCATGGTAGATAGGATTCTTTGCCAAGGCTATTGCACTTTGATTGTCACAATACAAAGGTGTAGGTTCTTGTTGAGGTTGACCCAAATGTTCAAGAATTCTTCTAAGCCATACTGCTTCTTTAGATGCATTATTACAAATTTTATATTCAGCTTTGGTAGAACATAGAGAAACAGAGTTGTCTTTCTTACTTTTCCAAGATATAGCACCTGAACCAACAAAGAAACAATAGCCACAAGTAGATTTCCCATCATTGGGATCTCCACCTAGATCAGAATTAGTAAATCCTTGTAAATTAAAAGTAGAACTTACATCATAAAATAAACCTAGATTAAGAGTTCCTTTGATATATCTTAATATTCTTCTAGCTACTTTAAAGTGTGTTTGTGGAGGTTTGGACATAAATCTTCAAACTAAACCAACACTATATGCAATATCAGGTCTAGTAAGAGTGAGATAACTTAAACTTCCTATAAGTTTTCTATTTTTAAGAGGTAGCATCAAAAAAAGGAGTGATTTTATCAACCATTAACTTAGTTCCTAATTCACATTGAATAGAAACATGGTTAGAATCATTCATTTGAAAACTGTCCAAAAGATCTTGAGCATACTTTCTTTAAGAAATTAAAATGCCCTTAGGTGTTTTCCATATTTGCATTCCTAAAAAGTAATGTAAAATTCCTAAGTCAGTCATTTGAAATTTTTGATTGAGTTGAAACTTAATATCAAAAATCAAAGTGTTAGAACTCAAAGTAAGAATCAAATCATCAACATATAGAATAATAATGATAATATCATCTTGAATATGTTAAATGTATAAGTTAGGATCATTTTTACTTCTATCAAAACCTTGAGAAACAAAAAAGGCATTAATTTTGGAATACCACTCTCATGGATATTTCTTTAAACCATAAATAGTTTTCTTTAGTTTACATACTAAATGCTCACTACCTTCTTTGATAAAACCTAGTGGTTGAGCCATATAAATTTCTTCATGTAAATCACCATTTAAAAAGGCACTTTTAACATCCATTTGATGAATAGGTAAATTCATTTTTGAAGCTAAAGAAAGCACAATTTCTATACCAGGCATTTTAGAAACTAGAGAAAATGTTTCCTTGTAATATAAACCTTCAATTTGGAAAAATCCCGTAGCTACTAGTCTAGCTTTAAACTTACTAATTTCATTATTTTCATTGAGTTTGGTTTTATATAACCACTTGCATGAAACTAAATCCTTACCATGAGGCAAAGAGACTAAATCCCAAGTTTTGTTAGAGATTAAAGTATCATATTCCTCTTGCATAGATTTTTGCCAATGAGGTTGAATCTTAGCTTGTTCAAAAGTTTGAGGATCATTAGAGTTCATGAGAGAAGTCATCAAACCATAATTACAATAATTAATTCTCCTAGGTTTAAGTCCACCAAATCTAGTGAGATAATCATCACTTTCATTAAGTAAACCTTGAACCCATTTAGGTCTTCTCTTAGTAGTAATAGATTCATCACTAGAAGAAGAGTAATGAGATCTATAAATTCATCATTAGTATCAACATTATCATCATTACTAGAATTAGAAGAAATAGGAGGAATAAAAGAAGATACTTGAGGAGTAGGGTTTAGAGGAGTAGGGTTTAGAAGGTGTAGGGTTTAGAGGAGGAGGTTGGTCCTCCACTACTACAATCTTACTTCCAATAAATTCATCATCTTGAACCTTGGAATAATCATGTACTTCATTTTCTGCAATAAAAATATCTCTTCCAATTTAAACTTTGTTAGTAAGAGGATTATAGACTCTAAAAAATTTAGTACTTTCATCATACCCAACAAATATAAATGGAGAAGATTTAGCATCTAATTTATGCATTTTTTGTTTGGGTATGTGAACATAAGCAATAGATCCAAATATCCTTAAGTGTTGTAAATTGGGCTTTCTACTTGACAAAGCTTCTTCAAGAGTTATATCCCTCAAAGCCTTGGTAGGAGTTCTATTAAGAATATAAGTGGCACAAGACATAGCTTCAGCCAAAAACTTATAATCCATATTTTTTGCATGTAACATGCATCTAGCCATTTCCACAATAGTCCTATGCTTCATTTCCACTACACCATTTTGTTGTGGTGTATAAGGAATAGTAAGATGATGTTAAATACCAAACAATCTTAAGTAAGAATGAAAAACATTATAACATATTTAGTACCATTATCAATTCGAAGAACCTTTATCTTAGAATCGGATTGTCTTTCCACTAACATATGAAATTCAAAAAATGTATTGAGTACTTGATCTTTATTATGTAAGAAATATATCCAAATTATTTTAGTAAAATCATCAATGAGAGTAAGGGCATACTTTGAACCTTAAATGGAGATATTCTCCATAGGTCCTAAAAGATCACTATGAATCAATTGTAACCTATCAGATGCCCTCCATGATGAATCATGGGGAAAGGGCTCCCTATGCATTTTGCCACTCATGCACCCAGTGCATGTAATCTTAGATGGAACAATATGAGGAAATCCTTCAACCATATGAGATTTTAGCATCAATAATATATAATCAGAATTCAAATGACCAAGTCTTTCATGCCGCACATTAAAATCAATATTTGCTTGCAAAGAGTACCTTGAAGAGGTAAACTCATAAAACTTGAATAAGTTATCATGACCCAACTTAGCATTAGCAACAACAAAATTAGTGCTAGGATCAATAATAGAACACATGTCCTTATGAAATTCAACTTTATAATCTTGATATAATTTAGCAACTAAAAGAAGATTGGTTTTCAAATAAAGAACATAAAGAACATCATGTAACTTTCCATTTGGAACATTAACATCAACAAATCCTTCAACTTTGCAACTATGATTATTAGCTAATTGAATTGGAGTATTTAAAGGATTAGGTTGCAAAGAATCAAACACTTCTTTATGAGATGTAACATGTTGAGGAGCACCACTATCAACAATCCATTCTAATCATTTAGAGATATTGTAACTAACAGTAAAAGCATGACAAGGTTGATTACCATGAGAATTTTTATTGTGTTCATTATTGCTATTGATAGGTTTCTTGTCATTTTTCTTTTTAAAACAATTGTTAGTCAAATGACCATTTTCCTTGCAATAAGTACAATGAGGTTTCTTAGTAGGACTATTATATTAATTAGGATGGTTATTATTACAATTTGTATCCTGATTATTATTGTTGTTAAAAGAAGGTCTGGAGTTAAAGAGGTTGCTATTATTGTGACGATTATTAAAGTTATGATTGTTGTGATTATTATTGAAAGTGTGAGTATTAAAATTTTGATTTTGATTATTATTGGGAGCATGATTAGACGATCTAAGATTTTGATTTTTAGACACAAATGCATGTTCATTAGATCTAAGAGTACCAAATTACAACAACTTAGCTTCTTCTTGACATAACAAATTTTGAAAAATAGTATAAGTTAATTGAGTAGACAAAGTAGGAATAGCAAGTTGAGAATGAACATTAGTGATAAATTATCGAAATTGTCGAAGAAGACATTTCTTTAAAATAATTGTGATTAATCTAATATTAGTGACAGTAATGCTTAATCCAATTAGTTGACTTTTAATATAATCAAAATTAAGTAAAAATTAATCCATAGATTTGAAATCAATATACCTTAAGTCTTCCAAATTCTCTTGCAATTGAATCTTGCATGATTCAAATCAGGATATAATATAGTGGAAAATTTTCGTATTTTGGCAAATTTGATGTTTTGCCAATGTTATTTTTGGCAATTTTTGAGCCCTTCCATGGTTTCCTGGTCGCCAAGCTTTGTTGAGTTTACCTGGTTCCCTAGCATTGTAATTGCCAAGGCAAATGTTATGTTTGATTTTTTCCCTGGCAGTATCGCCTTTCACGCAACCGACTAGGTAACGCTTATCGTGGAATGTTTGCCAAGTTTCAAGTTTTTGTTTCATGTAGTATGGGAGAATTTGCCATCCCAATTTCATTTTACCATGGAAGAGTCGGCTCATTTCACGTTATGAGAAGTGGAGGAGTCAGCTCATTTTGCCAACACTCTTTCATTTTTTCGTGGAGGAGTTGGCTCGTTTGGCGTGGTAAATTGGTAATTGTATTGATTTGTAATATGTATAAATCCAAATTTGCCCAAGCAATGAGACACTCACTAAATACCATTGGCACTCCATCAAATTTTTGGCAGTACAGGACACATCGCAGGCATGACTCTGACTCTAGAGATAGCTTCCGCAAGTAGTGGTGCACTGGTATGTGCAGCTGTGCTATAAAATACTCTCCTTGAGCTTATGTAGTTTAATGTAATTAGAAGCTTATCTATAGTTTCCTTTCTTATCTCATTTTCATGAGGAATTTTTCAAAAAGTGGATGTAATGCTAAAAGTTGCTAGTGACGTTAATGGTTTTTAAAGCTTGCATGCATGGATTTGTGAAAATGTGAAGTCTATTTCCTACCAACTTTCAAGTGAGATTCATGAAAGATTCCCTCGAAGTCTTTTCCCTTTAACCTCTGCGAGCATGTGAAATCCTTGACATCGCAGTCTCGCGGCTGCTGGAAGTCTTTTCCCTTTAACCACTGCGAACATGCAAAATCTTTGCCATTACGGTCTCGCAGTTGTTGGAAGTCTTTCCTTTAAACCGCTGTGAACATGCAAAATCCTTGCCATCGTGGTCTCGTAGCTGCTGGAAATCTTTCCTTTAAACTATTGTGAACATGCAAAATCCTTGCCATCGTGGTCTCGCAACTACGAAGTGCGAACATCTGATGGTGTGATCTCCCTTTTTTGTGACTTCACGGCATAAAAGTTTACCATCATTTAAACTGGCGATGATGTGATCTCTACCCTCCTCATAGTTTCACAACATAATGTCCTTTATCTTTTCAACCGGCGATGATTGGATCTCTACCCTCCTCGTGGTTTCGCAACACACAAACTATTAACTTTCACTTTGATAGTGACATTGCGATAGACCTGTTAAAGCCTTTCTCACAGTTTCGCAACTGCCAAGTTGCCAACTTCAAACTGATAAAACTATCATACCACTCCTTTGTACCAATTCCCTAGCCCTTCCATAGTGTTTTTTTTAAACCTTCAATACAATGAAATGATTCGCCCAAAAAATTAAAATTTTACTATGATTATTATTTTTTGTTCACCAATGTATAAATATTTTGTGGTTTTAAATGGATACTAAAAGTAATACTGCTTATTCTTAGGGAACTAAAGTTTAAACGGATTATCAGTGGATTGAGATGTCAGGGGAGGGTGAGTCTATAACTAATATTGCTCAGTCTCAAGGAAGTGACAAGGGAAAGACCCCCAAGGGTAGTGAAGGGATTAATCTTACATCAAAATGCTGAAAACTTAGAGATACTACCATAAATGCTTTCTTTGGAACTGACAATGTTTTTGGCCTACCAACTTTGGCAAGTACAAGTGCAGAAGGAAATCACAATACCTCACCACCACTAGAAGAGCAGGTTGTTATTCAATTAAATCAAAATCCATCAAACGAGGATAAAAATGTTCAAACAATAGAAGATGTTGTAACAAAAGATAATATTGATGTTGGTGTAACGCCCCGCTCGGGAACCCAAGAGAAATAAACCTAACATGTTACAATGTTTATTGAACTATTTTTTTTTTTGAAGTTTAAACAACATCAAGATAACATTAATGCAGAAGCAATATGAACATAACACATCAAATACACATATGCAAATATAGATACAGTTTCAATTCCTTAAGAGTTCCTTTACGTTGAGTCACATTTAATAATTTTAAATTAATTAGTTTAAGTTCCCAGTACAATGTCTCAAGATCATAAAGAAATAACAGATACATAATCGCATAAGCAAATGCATAAGTATAAACAATAAAATGAAAGTACATCCACTGCACATGTCGCAGGGTATGTGAGAAAAGATACAATACATCAGAATACATGATAACATATATACATCATCTGAAAAGAAGTCTCTAAGGTAAGAAATAAGAATGATAAAGGTACATCTTTTGCAACGAACATCCAACAGCTAGCAATGTGAAGGGGGAACCCAAATGGTAAGAAGGCACTACCTCCCGACCGCGTGGTTACCTAGTCAGGCTTCCACTCCCACCGTGCAGGGAAGATAATGAACGATCAAAAAAAAGCTATCAAACATAAAAAATTCCTAGACAAGGTACCCCTAATAGCCAAAACTACCTCAAAGGTAACACATGCTACTCAAGAAGATAAAATAATCCAAAAGTAAGAACGCTCAATCCAATACCGACACCACATAACCAAACATCATACACAAACCAAGTATAAACCAAATACCAAAATCATAAGATAAAGTCAATGAAAGATAATCATCTCAAGTCAAAAGCCACATGTCAAAAGTACAACATCCATGAATCACCAATCATCCTCAATGAAAGTAAGTAACTATAATAAACACATCCAACAATGGATACACCACCAACAATAAGCACCACCAACAATAAGTACACCACCAGAGGTACACACAAAATCTACAGAGGAGACTCAGGCTACATACTAGGGAGTGTCATCACATGGCTGCTTAAGTTACCCTGGACTGATCTCTTAAGAGACCCTGGACCCTCAAGCGTTGAGTTACCCTGGACTGGTTACTTTGAACCCCAGACCCTCAACATCACACATATGGAAACTAGAAAGCCCTCTCAAGAAGACGAGGCACTCTTCTCATTCCCATCCTTAGCCTATACAAGCACCCAAGGCATGGGTGGATCAAATCTCTAACTTATCTTTTTAGTGTGTTTCCCCCCCATAAATTTTAATTACTAGATTATCACTTATTATATAACTTGCATTAGGCTACCCTGGTACTGACCACTTTGGGTCTCGGACCCCTATGCAAGCCACTCCCAAGTCACGTACCTAGACAACCTCTCCTAAGCACATAAATCCATAGTTGTGTCCCATACCACAACACCCA
This sequence comes from Cupressus sempervirens, assembly GCA_028749045.1. Classification (NCBI taxonomy): domain Eukaryota; kingdom Viridiplantae; phylum Streptophyta; class Pinopsida; order Cupressales; family Cupressaceae; genus Cupressus; species Cupressus sempervirens. The sequence goes on from CM053786.1 coordinate 381,989,253, forward strand.
TAAAGATCAAACTCCGTTCCTTAACAGGCAACCTGATAACAAGATGGTTCTCCCACCCAAGTAGACATAATTGTACCACCAACCAAATCTCATAAACATAATTTCAATTTAAATCACAAGATATATCATAACATCCAACCACATAAAATAGTATCAACGAAATCTCACAAGGCCTCTGGTGTACATCCTAGACTAGTCAACACCTACTCGACTCTAAAATCCGAATGCATAGATATTACAAACAAACAATACAGTTCATAGTTGGGTTTGATTTGAAAAGACATAATAGAGTCTAAAATAATGTTTTCAATTTGCATTTCAATGAACGTTTAAGTGTATAAGATTCTCAGTTTATTCCACAAGTCAACTCTATAAAAAAAATTACCCCATTTATTTATTTGACTTAAAATGTACAATTACCCTACTTTTGATTTTGAGTCAATTAATCAATATAACAAAAAGGGTGATTATTTATTTAATTATTAAAATAATACCCAATGATTTTTAAATAAGATAATTTATAATTTTATTAAAATAAGAATTATCACTAATTAAATAAATTTACGTCTTTGTTTCTAAATAATTCTCATTATTTAAGTACATCAATTAAATCAAATTTAATAAAGTTAATTATTAGTTATTTATAAAATAACTAGATAATTAACATTTAATCAATCATTAAAACTTAATTACCTTCCCTTTATTCTCAAAATACATAATAATAATAATTAATAAAAACATTTAATTAATTATTAATAACTTCTTTAATTACTTATTCTATTGATAAACAATTAATTATTATTCAAATAATACTAATAATAAACAACGTTATTATTATTAACTAATATATTAATTATTTATTACTTAATAAAAATATAATAATTTAAAACATTTAATAATTTTGATATATATTAGTAAATTTAAAACATTATAAATTTCTTTTAAAATAAAAACGATTTTAAAAATTGCAATTAATAACCTAATATAAAAAGGAAAGCGCTTTGCTTAATAAGGCAAGCGCGAGCCTTATTAAAGGCTCGACTTCCGTGCGGCAGGCTTGCTGTCGTAGGGCCTACGGCAGCTTGCTGACGCAGTCCGTACGCCAACAGTGACTACCGGCGGCATCCGTGCCCAGGGGGGGGTTGGGGGAGGTCGTGGCCCCCACTTCCCAATTAAAATAAAACTTTAAAAAAAAATACTTGCCCTTATTTATAATTCAACTTTATTTTATTTAAAATAAACTTTTAAATATATTTCCAATTTTATATATAAATCTTGTTTTATTTTATTTAAAATTTCTATAATAATACTTTAAATAAATATTTTCTTTTTCTATTACTCTATTATTTTTTTTTATTTTTTTTTTAAAACAATTGCCATCTTATTTTGATAGGACAAATATGGGCAATGATCAAATTTTTCCATATTAGAATTTTCCTTTCTTTCAAACCCTACGTGATTTAAATTAATTTTTTTCTACGATTTCTTCTGTATAAAAAATGAGAAACTAATTTTAACCAATCAGATCTTGAAACAATCGAGATGATAAACATAATTTCAATCACCCAACAATCACGAAGCAGACAGATATTTCCAATTAAAATTGCATTCACGGGATTTCAAAACCCTACCTCGTACTGATGCTAAAACTCTAACAGCTAGATGAAAATTTCTACTGCAAGCAATATCCTTTAAGCTACGAAAAATTCCCTCTTCTCCAAACCCTCTGAATTGCTCTCCAAAACCTGTGTGTGTTCTCCAACTTGTCTCCCAAAAATCTCCCTTGAAAAATGAACCCTCCAATTTTGATAAGGAGTTCTCTTCCTACAATCGGGGCACTAATTGTGCGTTTACCCGAGAGGTCTCTTGATCTTCTCTCGTTAACTCTAAAATCAACCTTTATTTATCTTACCTTTCATATTTTTATGCACGTTAAATGGATTATTAAATCTCTTTATTTAATTTCCACTCAACTTTTATTTTAATCAATTTATAACTTATAAATCTCATGCACACTTAATGCGATTAAATATCTTTATTAATTTCACATGTTTAATCTTTTCAAGTAATTTCTTTTATTTTCAGCTCATGCATAAATCATGTGAACTATAATCTTTATGATAATTAAATATCTTTTCACTTTTAATTTCATTTTTAGAAACTTAGTTGATAAAATATTTATTAACTTAAATAACAATAATATTTAGCATTTATTTAAAAATGCACTCTAAATATATTATTATTAAATTAAATTAATAGTTCTAAATTTAAACTTTAACTTTTATCTCCAATATTTAATTCTCTCTTATTTAATTAATTCATTCGTGCACAATTAATTTCCTTTTTAAATTAAAATATTCTTTTATTATTCCTTCATGCACTTTAAGTGAATTATTAAATTACTTTATTTAACTTTCCACTTTACTTTACTTTAAATTAATTTAATAACCTTTTAAAATCTCATGCACACTTTCTTAGAATGTCTTTATTAAGCTTACATGTTTTTTTATCTTTTAAATTAATTTCTTTTATTTAAAACTCATTCATACGAACTTAAATCTTTTCCATAAATTAATATCTTTTCCTTTTTAATATATTTTTGAACTTTTAAATTGATAAATATTTATTAACTTAAATAACAATAATATTTAGCATTTATTTAAAAATGAACTCTAAATATATTATTATTAAATTAAATAAATATTATCATGTTCTAAATTTAATCTTATAGCTTTTATCTTCCAATTCAATTCTTTATATTTAATTAATTTCTCAATTAATTAAATATAATTAAATATTCAAAAAGTCATAATAATTCTCAATTAAATTAAATTATTAATTTAATCTATTAATTAGACTTAATTAATAGAAATTCATCAAAGACTCACAAAACAACATACGCACAAAATACTCACGAGTTTGAAAAGGGTAGACAGTCTGTTACGAGTCCTCCTTGTAGGACAAGTATTATAGGCTTATGGCTAGGATTGGACCTGATCATTATCTTCCCATTCTCACCATTTGAGTATTTGTAATAGGGCACGCTCATCCTGGCAATTCAGGGAAGTCGATGCCTGGTACCTGCATCCTGCATAAAAGACGAACATGTACATGTATATAATATATCTAAACTAAATAGACAATGGCAGGGAGTGGTTCATCGTGTAGATCCCGACTAGTAGGTGACTACGACTCCCTCCCCTAACCACATCAAACACGTCAGACAGAAAGATAAAATAAACGTGCACACCATACACATGCAAGTATGGGGTAAGTATAATAATCACAAATCTAAGATCAAATGCGTACATATAATAATGCATCTCTATCAATACAACATAATCATCATTAAAGACATCCTGTTAACATTTTTATAAAAGAAATCACATTTACTAACTAGGATCATTAAAATATCATCAACAACACCTGAATGAAATCAACTAAGCAATAATAACTGATACATTTGTAATTCAAGACATGAAATAATATCATAATATTGTAAATCTAGTATCTCTAAAACTAACCAATGCATAAAATCAACCTAAAGCAAATTGACAATGATAACAGAAATGTGAACTGGGGGCAGGCACTATAGTTGGTAGGAAGAAAAGAAAAAGGAATGTAAAAATGGGGCAGGAGTGGGAAATGAAAAGGACTTTCCAGGTTGATTGGGTAGCAAAGTACTGGTTTATTGAACCAGTCACAAACAATGATGAACCACCAACAGAATGCAAGTGTACAATTTGTACCTGGAAAACTAAAAGAGAGAAACAATTGTAGTTAAAGCTCAACACTATAGAAAAACATATTGGTAAGGTTTATGAAAAAAAAATCATAGATGGAAAGGAAGTAGCGGCACTAAGATGGAAATCAAAGGAAGAATGCCTTCATGTTAAGTATGCCATAGAATATGAAGAGCATTTCAAGAAAATAGCGGTAATTGGTAGTGGCAGTAGTGGAAATCCAATCAAGGATGGGCTTCAACATGCAGCCAATGATGCAAACTTGGCAAAGATAGTTCGGATGAGTGTTTTTTTCATATTCTATCTAGAGGGTGTCCTATGAAAGACTTTTCAAAATATGGTAATTTATTATCTTTTTTGAGAGTTCCTCACTATCCTATGTCACATTGGTCAATATACGTTGGATGGGAAATGGCAAGCTGTCTTGCTGAGGTGGAAAAGAAAAATGTATAGGAGAGAGTAAAAGAATCCAAGTTCATTTCATTATCCTTAGATGAAGTCATTGCTGTAGATAACACTGCTTGGGTTTGTATGCATGTATATACTATAAAAGATCATGTCCTTCAAGCTAATCTACTTTGTGTTCGTAAAATGAGGGCCAATTCAACTGCAAAAAATTTATATTTAGAAGTTAAGAAAGCTTTGAATGAAATTGTTGGTATGGATGACTTGATAATTGCAAAGAAGTTAGTGTGTGTCGGAGCTAATGGAGCTGCAGTAATGCAAGGGCAAAGGACTAGTCTTTATGGAAGATTACAAACTAGTATTGCACCTTATATGCTTGGCATACACTGCATGGCCCACTGAATGAATTTAGCATATAAGATTGTAAGTACTTTTCCTACAGTGTCAAAAGTTGAAGATCTAATCCGTGAGCCCCACTCGTACTTTTGCAGAAGTCCTAAACGCTTTGCAAAATTTAAGATTTTTCTGAGGGAGTAACAGTAGGAAATAAGATTCTCAAGGATGTTGAGACCAGATGGATATCTTTGCATGGACCAGCAGAAGGAGTTATGGCAGAATATCAATCCTTGATTGGATTTCTATATGAGCAATGCCTTACAGTGGATAGAGCTCCTGATTTGTTAAATAAGTTAAGTGATATAGAGAACCTATTAACTTTAGCCAGTCTTCTCCCCATGCTAGATTTAATGAACAAACTTGTTAAGAAAGCCCAAGACAGAACTATGTATATTCATGAGTATTCTAATTTACGTAAAATGACATGCATGGCTCTAGATTCTTTGTATTCAAATCTCTCAGGTCATAGCCCAATTTTTTCAAGGTGGGAGATAATTACAGATTTGAATCATGCTGAGAATTTTTTACAATTCAATGGGAAAAATGAGCTATGTGTTTTTGTGAAAGGATTTCAAATACCAATGCACCAATCTAAAACAACCAAGAGAGGCAGAGTACTAGCAGTTAGAAAGGATGATTTTGAAAAGATTGTTAAATCTGTTAGTGAGAATTTGAAGTCTATTTCCTACCAACTTTCAAGTGAGATTCATGAAAGATTCTCTCGAGAAGAAATTCTTGAAGCCATGAGTTGTGTGTTTCCTCAATTTTGGAAACACTTTGGACATAATCCAACTGATGCAAAGTTGTTTCATAATAAACTTGACGAATTGATAACACAGTTTTCAAAGCATATAGATTGCAATGGACAACTAATACAAGGAATCTTAGATTCAAATAATCTTAAAAATCAATATAAACTTTTTGCATTGTGTATGAAAAACCAGATGGAAAACTTTGAGAATCCATTCGATCTTGGTGCAATAACAAGGCTCTGGAAAAGGATAAGTCAGAGTGAAATATTACGTACTTCAATATCAAAATATTTCAAACTTGCTGATTTATGTCAAACAATGATATTAGGGTTGGTGGAAGATGAGAGAGTTTTTAGTGCATTGGGGTTTTCGAAATCAAATGTCAGAAACAAACTAGACAAAAATTTGGAAACTTGTTTGAGGTTGTTTGTTACTCAATACAATGTTAGAGATTTTCCTTATGATAGGTCATTGGCCATTTGGAATTCCACACATGAAAGATGAGGCCTTTGTAGCTCTTTAAAAGATGGTGGTTCTACTTCTACTACTAACTCCAACATAAATGATGAATTTAGGTCTCAAAGTCAAAGTGAAGATGAAGATTTTATAGATTTTGAATACCCGATTTAGAATGGAGAGGAACCTATTAGTACTAGTCAGACTTCAGTTTCATATTTAAGACTGAGTCAATGAAGTGAATTGTGATTTAGTAATGTAGCATTCAGTTCTAAGGAATTTATAGGTCTACTTCAGTTCTTCCATATTCATTGTTCAGTCATATTGCAATTACAATTTACAAAAATTGAGTTCAAGATTTTGGTTACTTGTTACTCTATTCATATTGTTGACACAATGTTATTTTTGTATCTTTCTCTCGATTTAGTTGTTTGATAATAAAAAAAGAGATAATAGAGATGTGTGCAAAGCCCATAATATCGCAGAGAACTACTGACTACAAAACATAATGGAAAATTGAAATACATAGAGTTGGAACAATATCTGCTCTTAAAGAAAATTATACTTAAGTCTTAATTTGAAAAATAACAACAGATCAGACCATTTCTAAGCCTTGGGAACTCATATTTATATCACTTCAGTTGCAACAAGCTTCAGGCTTACAAAGGTTACATAATGATTCATTACAAAAGACAATAGATAACGACAATTAAGATAATCATTACAATTTGTTGAAACCTTTTGTGACATATTTTAAAAGAAAAAGGGGAAACAATTACAAAATGTGACAAGTGGCAAGTGATCATTAAGCCTATCTTCTATTTCTAACTGCAACATTACCCACAGCAGATGTACCGCAAAGGTAAGGTAATCTGTTATGATGAACAACTTATCTTTGATATTCTACTGCAACACTTGTCCTCCAATTAATTTCCCGGGGCCACCATCTTTTGTGCTAATCATCTTCTACTGAAGGGATTGCTTTGATATCTTCTATAATGTTGAAACCTTTTGTGACATATTTTAACAGAAAAAGGGGAAACAATTACAAAATGTGACAAGTGGCAAGTGATCATTAAGCCTATCTTCTAGTTCTAACTACAACATTACCCACAATAGATGTACCGCAAAGGGAAGCTAATCTGTTATGATGAACAACTTCTCTTTGATATTGTTCTGCAACACTTGTCCTCCAATCGATTCCCTGAGGCCACCATCTTTTGTGCTAATCATCTTCTACCGAAGGGATTGCTTTGATATCTGCTATAACCTCCCAGATGGCAATATCTATATCCATAACAAGCCATGCTATATTTCTAACTGCCTCTAATTCACTAATTTTTTTAGTCCATTTTGCATCTGTGATGGCTTTACCCTCTCCAATAATTTTGTTCATATCTGCTTCAATTTTGTATGTCATATCATTCATATCATATACAACTTGATCACTTGATTCACCTCTTGAAAATGCTATAAATCTTGGATGGTCTAATATTAGATCAAAAGATTCAGACCACTCTTGCCAAGATTTGACATACCCTTCATTGTTCAAAATTGTTGGAATGAAATCTGGGGTACCCAATGCTATGCTTTTCAATTTTCCCCTTACTGCTTTGATCTTACCAATGAAGAATTAATTCAATTCTTTAACTTGATGTATCATTTTCCTTATAGGAACAATGATCTCCTTAGGTAGTTCCTTTTTCTATGCGAGTAAAGGAACTAACCTATCAAAGAATTGAATGTATGGCCCCCACTGGGCAAATAATGGAGATAATAGTGATAAAGCCTCAGAGCATTGGTATTCATTACTCTACAGAGTAATGTACATACTATGTACATTTACAGAGGCTCTCTTTAAAGTAGTGATTCTATGAATCAAAAATTGTTTCATTGTCCTAATCTTTGCATCATTGCTAATCTCAAACTCATCCACATCCATATGTGTTACTGGATGTGGTTCTTCTGCTATCTGGTCAGTTTGAATATTCTGGTCTTGTACCTCCCTTAGTCTTAGTGAACTTTCTTCTCTTTCCAAATCTTCATTCTCCTTTTTTTATTCCTCCAAAGTGTGTTGCAGAACATATGTTTTTCTCATTTCCTCTTCATACTTCTTCCTGGTGTCAAGGTACTTTCAATATGTCTGCACCAGTTGTTCTTGAAGAATATCAATCTTGTTCTTGCCTAGCATAGCAGCAGTGTTTTGGAGGTTGTAAATTTGATCTGAAGAAGTTGAATGTGCATTCCAGAAAATTGCATTAACTGTCGGTGTCTCTTTAATTTCCATCAGGGTAGGCTTCTATGATTCTGGAGCTACACTCCAAATAGCCATTGTCTTAGTATCTATATTAAATTTTGCCCCCTGCAATTCACCAAATGGATTAATCTCCTCATAAGAGATTGATTTTTCTTTTCTCCTCATTTGATCAAGCAGGAATGATGAACTAATATCCCATCCTAGGAAAACTATCATACCACTCCTTTGTACCAATTCCCTAGCCTCCTCTACAGTGAGGCTTTCACTGTTAGGATCATAGGCTTGGAGCTTCTGCACCATTTCAATCACTTTTTCATCTGTGTCTCCAGGTTTTACATGCAAAGAAAGTTCATTTTGTTTGAGTTTATACAAAAAAATTTTGAACTCTTCACTCTTGATAAAATCACCATCCTTCATGAATTCTTGAGCCTATATAATTCTGTCATCCAGCATCATGGACTATAGTTCTAAACTACTGGGTCTCCTCTCCTCTTCAATAGCTTTATCAATTAAGAACTTTTTTCTGGCATCATCAAAATACCTAGTTCCTTTTGGAAGCACTTGTAAGGCTTTCTCTAGCATCTGCCTCTGGAGAAGAAGGGTTTAGCCTATCTCTAGCATTTTGAGGAACTTGAGCCATAATGTTATCAAACTCCTCAATACACTTATCAATTTGTTTAAAATAGGGTAAATCAGAATAGAAGCCCTGGAAATTAGGATCTACTTTCTTCATTTCTTCCTCTACTGAGAGGATTTCTCTCCACTTCTGCATCGTATCAGCACAGACATCTTCATACAATACATCCCTAATGACATCCTCTTTCCAAATTTTCCTTCCAATGATGACATTATAACCCCTCATTTTTTTAAGAGCACTTGTAACAATGTTATATGGGTCATAAACCCTAGTGGGGGCAGTGGGGAAATTTAACTCTCTTAGGAAGGCATCAACTTCCTCAATGGCCTCTTTACCAATTTTAAAATCCCCTACTTTGAAATTTCTACACACAAAAGACCCCTTTTTAATGGTTGGCTCTAGATATTCTCTATTCATGGATAACAACTGCCAAAAAATTTCCACTACACCCACCCTCTCTGGTACATATCTTGGCAAGAAATGAGGGGGTTGGGAAAAACCAAAAATTCTAATCACTATACAGTTTGCTAACAAAAAGGCACTACCCCAATCATGATCAATTGGTCCCTCATCATCAAAACACAAAGTTGGTCTAACAATCTTCCTGATTAACCTAGGTTATCTTTCCAATTTTGAACCTAACATCCTATGAATAGTTGCAACAAAATCATTATAAAAAGAGAGGGAATTAGAAAAAGAGTAGAACCTCTACCATAATCTTGTCCATCTTTGAATAGGCAATTACTCTTCGAAATTTTCCAAACCTTCAATGCAACTGGAATCCACATGGTCCATGTTGTAGAAGAGGATTAGATGCATAAGCACCGAGTAATGTAGAAATTTGAAATTTTCAAGATCACCTTGCTGAGCTATCACCATCTGCTGATGAATACTATTAGCAATGAATGTTCCAAAATCATACCCCACATTAGTATGTGGGTCCTGAATGTCTAGGGCTATCATATACAATACTGGGGAGGCATCCATGGATCCATCTACTTCCAATAGTTTGTTCAATCCAAAAACTATTTTCTGAAAGTATGCACACAAATATGACAAGGGTATAAAATCAGTAACCATTTTTGGGAATTCTCCTTTCATCTTGTTTTGATTTTCCCTCGGGATATGTCACAACATTGCATGTGTTGTATATAAATCTCTCTATTTCTCAAATGTTGCTGCCAATTTTTCTAGGTTAATAGGAACTAACATGAGACCCTGCAAATCAAATGCTTCAACAAAAGCATCCTTACTTAACATACAGAGAACACTCATATCCTTTCTATGAAAGGACCGAGTGGTTGGATTATATGCATTTACCAGTGCCTTGATAAGGTCAACATCCATGTATACCTTCGGCATTATCAACTTTTCCAGGTTCCTCGTCCATGGATTTGAGACGGGAACACTCTGCACCCTATTCTTGTAAAAGTACAAGAACAATTCAGTTCCATTGGTGTACAGTACTTGAGCATCTCTACAGAAGCTGTAAGCATCTCTAAACGTGTGGACACTAGCACTTTGAGCATTGGAAGATTTAGGGAGAATCTTCAACCATTCTTCTACAAATTTGGCAAACAATGAAACCTTGCTGCCCTCTCCAGTGCCCTTCTTTACTGATGATTTTGCTTCTACCATTCTGATCTTACTGCAACTTCTTGAATCTTTTTGCTCTGTTAGCTATAGATACCTAAGAATTCTATTTTTCTACAACTTCCTGATGGGCCACGACATTAAATTGTTAAATTTGAATGGCTTTAAAGTTTAAATTCTTGCACGTGCATGGATATCTATTATCGATCACTACGAGTAGTAACTACTGCCTTTATTTCATTTGCCTTACAATGTCAACTCATTAGCTGTCCAAAATTAGATAATAGATTTGAAAACCTATTCTTTTGTACTTTCAAAGTTTCAAGCTTCAAAAATACATTATCATTGTACAATCTTATTAGTTGTGAAACCCTTCGTTCTACACTTTGTCGCAATTGGTTCAACTTAACCTTGAAATCTTTTCACAAAACTGTGAAACCCTTGTTTTTCTTTTCTCGGGCTATCACAACATTTAAATCAAATATTCGCTTTATCCTTGTGACCCTACAATAAGCCTTATATCCTCTTCTAATGAGATTCCCCTTCTGTCGCAGCTTCAGAACTTACATGTTTCAAATCGCGTTGTCGCAGTTGTGAAAACCCATTTCCTTCTAACCGGTGTGAAGTGGCGAACACTACTTCATCTTGACCTTTCGCGACTTCGCAGGATGACATATCTTTCCCCTTTCACAACTGTGAACATGCAAAAACTACCTGAATTAACATTTCGCGATCTTGCAACCAACAGACTAACTGCTTGCATTAAACCTTTGATGATGCAATCTCCCTTTTCGCGATTGCCGGAAGTCCTTTGCCTTTAACTGCTATGAACATGAGAAAATTGCTTGAATTAACATTTCACGATCTCACAACCAATAGACTAACTGCCTGCATAAAACCTTCGATGATGTGATCTCCCTTTTCGCGACTATCGGAAGTCCTTTTCCTTTAACTGCTGCGAACATGCGACAACTGCTTGAATTAACATTTTGCAGTCTCGCAACCAACAGACTAACTGGCTGACTAAAACCTCTGATGATGCAATCTCCTTTTTGCAACTTTGTAACATAAAAGTTCAAACTGATGAAACCCTTTGCAAACCTCCAATGCCATCAAGTTCGCATATTTTTTTTTTAACCTTGAATACAATGAAATGATTTGCCCAAAAAATTCAAATTTTAATGTGATTATTATTGTTTGTTCGCCAATGTATAATTTTTTTATGGTTTTAAAATAACATAATTCACCCAAATTTTACACATTGTTTGAGAGACTATGAATGGTTCGCCAATGGAGATTATTATTTTCTCTTTGTAAACTATTTTTTTTGCCACAAAAAATAAATTATTTTATCAGGTGTTTTACACCTTTCACCAATTTTGTACACCTTTTCTAAAGGAGGGGTTTCTTAAAGTATACCCTGATTCAAATGGTCTATTATATGTTTGCTTCAAAATATCCCAAGCTTCATGGGCATTAGTGCAATAAGCAATTAGAACATATAAATTTGAGTTAAGAGATATACCAATGAGGCCAAGGCCTTCCTCATTTTTAGTATTCCATGCATTTTTTCATCTTGTGTACCTGAGGTACAAGGAACTACAGAAGGGTCAATAGCAACATCTAAAATATCCTTAAATCAAAAAATAAAAGAGAGGTGTTTTCCAAGCATGATAGTTAGATTTATTCAATTTAATTTCAGAAATCAGAGTTGACATAATTATAAGATGAAAAAAATACCTTCATTACTAAATAAATTTGAAACAAAAAATTTACAAAAATATTATTTGAGTGAGAAAAATAATAATAAAAATAAAACACCTTTTTTATTTTTAAAAAAAATATTTTAATAATTTTAATTTTATATTTTAAAATTAAATCTAGATTCTATTTTCTTAAAAAGCTAACTATAATATATATATTTAAAGTACATGTTTTTTGTTTTTTTTTTAAAAAAAACTTCCTAAAAAAATCACATACTTTACTTTATTGTTCAAAAAATTCTCAAGTTTGAATTAAGATTTAATTAAAAACTTTATGAATAATAATAGTAAATAAATTTTTTAGAAAAGAACATGTGAGAGGGGGAAAAAAAAGATTGAACATTTTCATATATTTCAATGCAATTTTTTTTATGAGAGCAATCCTTTAAAAAAAAATAATAATAATTTATTGAAATGGTGGAGAAGAAAATCAAGTAGTTTGAAAAAAAACAAATAGAATCTCATAAATGATTAGACAAAAGGAACAAACTACATGGTTAACATTACAAGAAGAGAATAAGGCACATAGTTATGATTGTAAAACTTACAATATGCTAATAATAGGAAATAAGTGTTTTAAATAGAAAAGAAGAATAGTTATGAACTATTAGTTTTTTTGAGATTTGAATTAGCAACCCTTATAGCTTTGAAATTATTACTATCATTAAAAAAAACTATAACAATGATGGATATAAATTTAGTTGAAAGAAATATAGAATAAAGAAAAACAAGATAGTTAAAAATATTATTAATGAAGCTTTTAATGACTTGTAAAGAGTAAAGTATTTTTTGTTTAAAAAAATGAACTGATTAATATTTTTAAGAAGTCTATGAAAGAAGGCACTCAGAGTAAGAAAAGTATAGCTATTTTTTCCTTGTTTTAGTTGCAAGCCTTCCAAAGCAAGAAAAAAATGGGTTAAATGATAAAAAGAACACTTTGTTGGTAAATCTCCCCAACAGGGTTAGGAAAAATAACTTGAACATTGAATTAAAAAAAACTACAAAAAAATAGGAATAAATTTTATTTTTTCCTCTTCTCCTCTTAACAAAAATCTTCAAAATGATAACCTTCACACAAGCTCAAAACAAGGATTAGAAAAGCTCTGATACCATGTAAGAAATCAAGTAAAATAAAAACTAATAAAATAATCCAAGAGAGCTTAATGTGAAGAATATTACCATAAACCAAATGAGTTTCCCAATGGATCAACAAGAATGGAGACAAGAGATTTTGAAAGGGAAAAACAAAGAATAGCCTTGTGTAATATTAAGAATGTGGCAAAGACACCTAATGAAGTAGATAGGAGGAAGAATGATTGTGGACTAGATTAGCTCATTACAATAATATCAAGAAGATGTAAAGAAGAAGTAGTATGGAAGAATGAGAGAGGCATCTCTTTTATAGAGATGAGAAAATGAGTTGCATGTGTAACTCCCATTTCTATGAATTCCACCATTCATAATAAGTGTGTGCAAAGTGTCAAAATACTCTTGAGGAATAACTATTTTCATTAATAAAGGAATTACAAAAAATGAGTTGTCCTTTCACATGGACAATAGGACAAGAAAATGACATGTCCTCCACATGTGGACTAGAGGAAAATAATATAAGGATACCTTGGTTTATTGCATATAATAAATAAATACAACCAGGGAAAGATTACTAATTCTAAAAACAAATCTATCAAAGTTTGTATAAAATTTTGAGATCTAAACTTAGCATGTCTAAAAGATGATTTTCCACTCCCTAATATTGATATGATAGTGGACATGATGGTAGGATTTGAAATTTACTCACTCATGGATGGGTTTTTTTAGTTATAATCAGATCAAAATTGTGTCGAAAGATTAGGAGAAGACTACTTTCACCTATGCATGGGGAACTTTCTATTGGAATGTGATGCCATTTTTCTTGAAAAATGTTGGTGCTACATATCAAAGGCTAGTTACTATAAATTTTTATGACATGATGCATAAAACAATGGAGGACTATGTTGATGATACCCTAGTTAAGAGCACAAAATTCAATACTCACCTCCAAGATTTGGGACCTATCCTAGATCACATGGAGAAATTCAATCTAAGACTTAACCCCAAGAAATGTGCATTTAGTGTAACATTTGGGAAACTACTTGGCTACATTGTGTCTGCAAAAGGAATCGAGTTTGATCTAAAGAATTTTCAAGCAATCATGGACATGCCTCAACCTCATAATATTAGTTAGATGAGAGGCCTACAAGGAAGAATTCAATCCATTCACAGATTCATCTCACAACTAGTAGAGAGGTCAAAACCTTTTACTAAGACACTGCATAAAGGTGTGAAATACAAATAGAGCCAAGACTAAAAGCATAACTTAACACAAATAAAGAAATACCTTATGAATCTACTAATATTGATGCCTCCTATTCATAGGAAGCCTCTTATCTTGTACATTTCAGCAACAAAATCATCTCTGTGTATCTTGCTAGCATGAGAAGATAATGATAACAAGGAAAGAGTTGTCTACTATTTGAGTCACATGTTGATTTCTTATTAAATGAATTATAGCATCATTGAGAAATCTTTCTTGGCAGTTGTCTTCACTTTTCAAAAGTTGAGACATTACATGCTCTTTCATACTACATTCAACTAATTGCTAAAATTAATCCACTATAGTACTTAATCAACAAGGTAGCTCTAATAGGAAGATTGGCTAAGTGGGTCATGATACTAAGTGAGTTTGACATTCAGTATGTTGAATGAATGGCTATTAAAGGAGAAGCCATTTTTGATCAGTTAGAAGAAGCACTAATGAAAAGTCTCCCTTCACTCAACATTGATTTCCCTTATGAATCAATTCTAATGATTACACATCAAACTTGGGTGATGTTTTTTGATTGTTCCTTCACACAAAAGGGATCAGGTACTAGACTCTTGTTCATCACACCATAAACATATTCATTGCCTAAGGCATACAAGATTCTATTTCCTTGTACAAATAATATCATAGAGTATGAGGCTCTCATTAATGGCATGAAGATTGCAATTGAATAGAGAGTGGAACAATTGAACATCTTTGGTGATTCACAACTTATAATCAACCAGTTCAGTGATGTATATTAGACAAAGGATGAGAAATTGATCCCTTATAAATGCATGGTGGATGACCTAAAGAAATACTTTGGTCACATCACTTTTTAGCAAATTCCTCAAGCAGACAACAAAGCATTTGATGCCATGGCTACTCTTGCTTCCTTGTTACAAATGCTAGAAAATGATCTTCAACATGAGTTCCGAGTGGAAATTTTACTCTACCCTACTGATAACTCTCTCAAATCTAGAATGATCTATTCTATTGTAAGACACTACTCGTCCCACAACCACCATATATACTCTTACTTATGTGGTCAAACCATTTTGGACAATCTAAATCAGAATGAAAAATGTCACCTTATCTATAATGCTTCACAATATGTTATTATTGTTGATGAATTATTTAGGAGAATTATCAATAGAATACTCCTTAGGTGTCTAGAATATGATGAGTCCAAGCATGCATTAATAAATGTACACAAGGGTATTTGTAGATCTCACTCTAATAGCCTAACACTAGGTCATAAACTTATTAGAACTGGTTACTATTGGCCGAATATGGAGCAAGAGGCAATAAAATATGCTAAGTATTATAAATAATTTCAGTTCCATGGAAATCTAATTCATGCTCCATCTAGAAATCTAATTCCATATATTACACTATGGCCATTCCAACAATGGTCCTTTGATCTCATGGGTCAGATTCACCCATCCTTTTCAAATGGGAATATGTTTATCATCACCACTATAGACTACTTCACTAAGTGGGTAGAGGCAGTCCCTCTCTCTATAGAAAATGGCAAAACTATAGCTTTGTTCATCATGAATTACATCATATGTAGCTATGGTATACCTTCATCTATTATTACTAACAATGGAGGATAGTTTAAAAACAAGGATCTTAAGGAATTGTGTAAAAAGTTCATAATCATGCAAAATTGGTCTTTTATTTAATACCCCCAATGTAATAGTCAAGGGAAAGCATCCAACAAGGTGATCCTTAAGATCTTGCATTTAACAGTTAGTAAATCTAGAAGGGACTGGCACCTTTAGATTAATTCTTCTTTATGGGCTTACAAAACAAGTATTAGAACTCCAATAGTACAATGCCCTTTGCTTTAGTATATGGAGAAGATGTTGCGCTTCCCATTGAGGTTAAGATTCCTACTTTGAAAATCTCCATGAAGGGCCTCATTATTGATGATGACTATAGAACATCTTAGCTTCAAGAGCTAGAGCTATTAGATGAACATAGGCAAGTGGTGTGTGATCATATTCAAGCTTATCAACAACATATGTCTAGAAGCTACAATAAGAAAGTTAAGTCACATGACTTCCAACTAGGTGATCTCATTGTAAGAGAGAATTGTAAGAATTAGCAACAACAAGTATAAAAAAGTGAAGTTCAAACCCAACTGGCTTGGTTCGTATATAATCACTATAGTGTTTGAATCTGGTGCTTATCAACTTTCTATAGCCAAGAGAGGGCTACTAAAGGAGTCCATCAAAAATCTCCACCTGAAGTGGTTCTACAGCTGATTTAATCTCAAAAGCTCTTTGTTCATACTTAAATATCCTAAAAAAATTCTAAAATTTGCAAAAAGTCCTAAAAAAAATCATTACCCTAGTGAAAACCTAGCAATAGGCACCTTGGCAATACCAAAAGAATTGAAAACTTGAAAAAAAGAAATCAAAAAGAGAAAAAAATCAAAAAAAAATTGAAAAACAAAAAAAAAGTGACATTGATGAAAACCTAGCAAATAAGCATCATGGTAGCAAAAAATAATTTTTGCCAAGAAGGTGAAAACCTAGTAAGCAAGCACCTCTTGTTTCAAATGCTATATCTTGCAACACATCTTTTGGCTCGTTGTATAATTGTGTTCCTACTTTTATTTTCTACTTTTTCTCATGTATCCATATATTGAATCTTATCATAACTTGGGGGAAACCCCTATAGTGTCATAGGAGTCTCTTACATCATTCATTAGTAGTTCTAACTGCTTCTACCTATTGTCACTTGTATCACTATTGAGATTTCTCTTATGAAACATCTATCACATCAGTCACTTTTTGTTGTAATTGTGTCTGCCTACTATCACTAGTGTCACTTTAGAGATTCCTCTCATGGAACGTCTCTTGTGTCAGTCACCAATTATTGTAGCTACGTTTGTCTACTGTTGTTAGTGTCACTTAGAGATTCCTCTTAGAGAAGATCTCTCTCATGTCAGTCTCCAGTTGTCTTAACTACATTTTTCTACTGTCACCCAGTTCCTATCAAGCTTTCTCTTATTTGAAGACTCCTCTTTGACTTCAGTTACTAGTTTTTCTAACTACATCTGCATCACTTTGAGATTCCTCTTGTGGAGGATCTTTTTCACAATAGTCACCAGTTGTATTAACTCTGTCTGTCTACTATCACTCAGTTCCCTACTAAGTTTCTTCTTACTAAGGATTCCTCTTTAACTTTAGTCAAAAGTTTTTCTAACTATGTCTATCTACTATTTTCACCCTACTAAAGAGATTTCTTTCATATATGTTCCAAACATTGATACATGACATTAATCCTATGAAATAAAACTAAACTCAAAGTGATGAATGTGTTTGGGATATGTTGAGCTTTTCTTTGATTTTGTTTGGGATGTGTCCACTCTAAGAGCCTCTATCTCATATTGGATGGCCATGTGTACCTCGACTTCTTTTATATGGACTCTTCATTGAGGTTGGTTCTCTTCCTTGCCTATTTGAGCAAATTCTCTTTATGCTATAGTACATATTGATACTCATCTTGCTAAGTGAACATATGGGTCACTAGAAGTATATCTAGCACACTTCTGTCTTAGGTTACAAATGCAAGGGTTACTATGGATAGAATACTTATTAATTACTCAGCATAAAAAGGATCTCTAGTATGTCTGGTGTGTCTACATGTAAGAAACATTTTGGTCATCCTAGCATTTATGCTCTAACACTTATGTTAGCTTGCTACATTAAAAAAGAAAAATGTTCTCATCATTCTAGCTTCTTGTGCCTTGAATGCTTACATTTAATCCCAACAAAATTATAATAGATGTCCTATTCATATTTTCATGATTTCAATGTCAATGGAAATTTTACAACATCTAGGGTTTCACTATATGCTTAGTGATGATAATTTTTGAAGATTGGTAACTAGGCCTAGGGTTGCTTCTAGTGTAGGGCTACATTGCATAATCATATGGTCCAATCTTTGATTTACTTGCATCCTTCATAATGAGGAATTGTTAGCTTCTTTAAAGTATCATGTTTCTTTGTGACTAGAAAAATGATAATTAATCACCCTCTTGGCTAATTTGGCTGCTCTGAACTCATTTTTGGGATCAAATTCAAAATTTGATACACTTAAATAGCTCAAAATTACATTTTAAAATTTTGAGACTGATGCAATTGAATGCTTGTGCAATCCATTTTTCTAATACTTTCTAAATCTTGGAGTCTTTTCAAATTATATTTTCTTCTATTTTTTTATTAAATTCTGAAAAAAGTCAACTCTAATCAAATCTAGTCAAACTTTGGTCAAACTTGGTCTTTTAGACCTCAAAATCACTTCAAATTGACTTTAAATTTTCTTTTGATAATTCTAATCTCTTCTATATTCTTTCAAACCTCATATTTCTTTAGTATCTCTTCACATACTACACTACATAACATTTCTACTATGTCATCTTTTCATTTCTCTTCCAAGGGGCAGGATGATTACATCATTGAATCTAAATTTCAACTCAATCTAAATGTTATGTCCTCATTACTCAAGGCATCTTATCACTCAGGGAATCTTGCCCCCTTCTATCAAGCATCTACATTATCTATCTCATCTTTCGATTAGTAGATCACATGTTATGACATTTCTCATTAGAGTTCGACAGAAATATATTAGGACAGTCTAAACCCTAACTCTTGAGGATCAAGCCTCATTCTAGAGTTGATTCTATTACTCATGATTGGATCTTACTATCTTTTATGCACCAGGATTCAAGTGTTCTATCTAGACTCTGGGGAATTAAGCTCAGTTCTAGAGATAGTTCCAAATTCTTGCTAACGATTAAGCTTCATTTTGGAGATAATTCTAACTCTTGTTGAGGATTAAGCCTCATTCTGGGGATAATTCTATGAGGCCTCACCCCAACCTATCATAGCATGGATATTTTATTTACATTTTGATATTTGAGACCTTGATATTTTGACAGTTATTCAAGATTTAGATGGACAGTGGATTGCTTTATCTATTGATTTTGATACTTTAGTAGTGTGCTACATTGTTATATGCACTAAGAACTTGTTATTGTGTATGGAATGTTTGAACACATATGGATGCAACTCTATAACATGGTATTATTAGATTATGGTGCAATGTGAAATGTTAATTTGATTTTGATGAATTATCATTTATACATAAATGTTAATTTGATTATGATGCTTTATGACATGTAGATGAATGGTTATGATATGAAGATAGATGTTAAATTGATAATGATGATTCATGACATGCAAATTTTGATATCTTAACATTTTGAATGGAATGATTGAAAGATATGTGAATTATGTTAATATGGATAATATTATTAAATGTAATTATGTTGTTTATGTTTATTTGACCTCCTTGGAATACGGATGCTCGAATTTAATATACAAGGAGAGGAACTATGGAAATTCTTGGGGGAAACCAGTTCCAAACATTGTGAAAATAGTATAACCAAGGAGAAACTTTGGAATATTCAAAAGTCTCATTGTGAAAGTATTTTTGTTCATTATTGTATGGTGGCTTTCTTGTGAATATGTTTAATCATAATTTAGATGGATTAAAGACATGTCAAGGTGAAGTGTAATATATTTTTATGTGTCACTTGACAATTGTATTTCTCTATGTGTTGATGAAATGTCACTTGGAGTGTTAGTCCCAAGGTCCCTTAATCTTGGTCTTTTCCTTTTCTTCCAATTAATGTTTAAGTATACCCACTTGGGAGAGAGTGTTAGGATGGGTCACCATCATGTTGATTTTCGAATTCAAACTTGTTAGTGATTTTAGGGGGCCTAAATGGGACCCTAAAGTGTTATTTTATTGATAAAAAGCCACGCAAATGGTAGTAATACATGTTAGGGGCCTAAATTCAACTATTTTAGTGATTTCCTAACTTAGGGAACCCCTTAAACAAAGCCATCTTGAACCAATTCGAAATTTTGAGTTTTTCAATGAAAGCACCCTCACAATCCCACTTGGTCAACTTTCTCACTTTAGAGGAGAAAAAATGTAAGAAAAGGGAGGATTCTTGTTCCTACCAAAAAATGGTTAGTGGAGAGTCTTTTTAGTAGAGGGGTGACCAATTACTGGGTTGTTCACCCACTCTCTAATTTTAGAGACAATTAGTTTTGGAGGGAGATTAAAGGAGCTCTGCTACAACTATCTTTACCCTAGCTTGGACCAAGGTTGGTGTCTCAAAATATGCTTCTTTTTCATTCTTTCTTTTAGCATGGATAAGTAAATCTACAAGTGTGAAGGATTATCTACGGAGTATGCATTGCATTGTAGCTCTTGTGTTATGGACTTTGGCAATTGTATGGTGGGGATGTAAATGTGTTATGTGTATCTTGAAGATTTTCCTTTTGGGTTTTGTTTCCTTCTTGATTTTTATTTTCTTACTTTGAATGTGAGTTTGAATATGTTTATGGGTGCAAAGGATTCACTCACCCTTGGGAGGGAAGAGAAGCCTTGGGTGAAGGACATAGTTGGGCTCATCATTGTAGTTCAAAGAGAGTTACCTCATGATAAGGATTTGTTTTATTTCATGGAGTATGGGCTCCATTTAGGCCATGTAGCTTTGATATTATGGGAGAAATAAGGGATTTTGTGTGAATAAGGAGGAGATGTTTATGAGGGCCTTGAGAGGGAAAATGATGTCATGATGGCCTTGAGAAGCAAAAAAAAAATGAAATGACAAATATGTTGCTGATATTTGGTTATGGAATCTCCTATTTGAAGAGACCACCTTCACCCAATGTGAGATGATTCCAATGGTGAATCATTGTGCAAGCCATGGGAGGGAGTTTTTTTGTGTTTTGTGTAATGTTCATGCAATGGCAAGTGATGTATGTGTGCAACCCATCTAGTTCTTGTTTCCCCTACTCGATGGGTGGCTTCAAAGAAGCCTAGGTTGGAAGGTGAGCCTCCATGGTTCCTTGTGTGTGTGTTATGTGTAGGTTTTTGAGAAGATGCAACCTTTGGAGGTATAAGGGTTTCACCCATGTTAAGTGGAAAAGATCCAAGTGTGTGAAGGTTGATCCATGCCTATGTCACCTTAAGGGGATTGTGATTTTTTGAGTCTTTAGTGTATTTCATTATGATGTAAGAACATTGCAACATTGTTCAACAATAGAAATTGTGGGAGAAGGAAGCTAAGAAGCTATGTATATAGTATATTTTTCTTGAAAGGAAATGGTCATTAGAATTTAATATTTTTTGAAATGATTAGTATGAGATGTAGGAGAGATTGAGTTATGGATTACCATCTAAAAATTGTGGAAAAGATGTATACTTGTATTCTACTTGCAAGGAAATCTTCATGTAAATTTGATGAGTTATGAAATAAAAATTTCCATGAGATCCAACTCCTTGGGTTATTTGCAGAAGATTGGTAGATATACCTATGTGGTATAAATGTATTATAGAAGAAAATGTGTATATTTCGTGAACTCAAATCATAGATGTTGTTCTACAAATCTATATGCTCTCAATAAGATAGAAGAATTTTTTTTATGTTGAATATTACTTTGTATATGCATAACTATTATTTCCTTTCAATTAAAAGTTCAAATAAAATTTTAGAAAATAACACCATTCTTATCATCCATCATGCACTCTTGAATACTAAGGTAAAGTTGAGAGAAAATGTGCTTAAGAAAAGTATGCTATAGGTGTCTATTTCACCTCTTTGGAAAATATATGGGGAAATAAAATAATTCATCCCCCAAGTTACTGAGTAATAAAATAAGAAGTAGGTTAGACTAGGATCTAGTAACCTAATTGTAATAGAATGATGTAAGTATTTAGAAAAAAAGAAAGAGGTTGTGTTCTACCCTCTTAGAATTAGGGGATGACATTTTGGTATTAGAGCTTTTGGTTACAACACTAAGAGCCTAAACCATTACATCTAACCTATGAATTTCAGCTCTATGTAGTATGCCCATAGCCACCTGTAATAGTTGTTGGAGTACTAGAGGCTCTAGAGGTGCACAAGTGGCCTCTGGAGGGTTAGGACATGGAATTGTTGAGCAACCACATGAGCAACCACAAAGTATTAATCAAAATTTTACAGTCATTCATAAGCTTATCAGAGTGGTGTAGGAGAGGATGCCACCTATAATCCCATGGCTTGAATAGCAAGGAGTAGGGGAATAGAGAACTGGCAATAGGGAAAGAAGTAGGAGTCCCCCACTTAGAGATGTAGAGGGACAAGGTGACCTGGAAGAAGCCTCTATTCCTCAGATTGATCCACCACTAGTAGAGAGAGCACCTTGGGACATAGGAAATGAGATTATGGATTTGATCTAACTCAAACTACCTCTCTTCACTAGAACCATAGATGGTACACAGGCAAAGGCATGGTTGTAGAACTTATAGAGGTACTTTGGGTTGTGGCCATATGGAAGCAATCTAAAGGCTTGACTTGCCATCCACTTACTATGGGACAATGCTTCCACTTGGTTGAAGTAGGAGGAGACCTTGGGTAAAGTTAGAGTAGACACATTTACCTAGGAGGCATTTGAGGCTAGATTTCAAGGTAGGTATCTCTCAGAGCATTTGAGATAGAGTCAAATTGAGGAATTCAATGACCTCCAAAAAAGGGGCCTTACTCTAGCCCAGTATGAGAGTAGGTTCTTAGAGATCCTTCCTTATGTTTAGTACATGAAAGATGAGAAGCTATGGATCTATCATTTTACCAAGGGTCTAAACTTGTCTCTACATAATCCAGTATGACTAGTTTTTCCAAGCACTTTCAAGGATGCAGTTGAGACAACATTAGTTGTAGAAGAGCTCCATAATAAAGAGAAATCTCAAGATCAGTCCCACAACTAGAATCACTCCCAATAATTAGGATAATAGAAACTCTCATGGAAGGGTAACCAGCGTCAGTCAACCGAGTACTCTAAGGCCCCACTAGTGTAGCAAAAGTCATAACAAGATAAGGGACAAAAGTCAGCATAGGGGTATTATGGCTCTAAGCACAAGTAGTGGTAGTCCTAGGGGCCTCAATGAGATAGAAGGCCCCAAACTCCATATACATAGCTAGTTAGGACTTAGGAGTCCTCTCATGGTAGGTATAGTGGATCCTATAGGATAGGTGGTTAGTAGTTGTAGTCTAGGCCATAGGGAGTTATGGTTCAGACCCATGGGCCATGTTATGCTTGTGGAGGTATGGGTCATATTGCAAGAGAGTGTCCATAAGGTTCCATAGTAGGCAGTTAGTGAGGAGCCACCTCAGAACCTATAGTAGGTGATATGGGCATATCCCATAGGGTATTTGTACTAGTTGACAACCACCAAGCAAAACATCAGGCTACAATTATTTAGGCTACAAGTATGATTATAGGTATTAAGGTTTCTATACTATTTGATTTTGGAGCCACAAATTCTTTTGTATCTCCTTTTGTAGTAGAGCATTACAAGCTAGTGGCAGCTAGGAAAAGTGATAATTGGGAAGTTGAATTGGCATCTAGGGCTAAGGTGATAGTTAATTCCTATATACATAATTGTCTGATTCAAATTGGAAAATTGAGCATGACAATAGATCTTTGAATTACCCACTTAGGACCATATGATGTTGTCATTGGTATAGATTGGCTATGTACACATAATACTAAGATGCATTGAAAACATAAGAAGGTTGAGTGTCTTGATGATTATCGTACTCCTATGGTGATTTCAGGGGTGTAAAGACCTATGTCTCTTCATATGATCTCCACCATGCAGCTTAAGAGGTGTCTATGAAAGGGATCTTAGTTGTTTGCAGTATCTATTAGTAATAAGGAAGAAGATGATGAAATGGAACCTTCTCTTGATGACTCCCTGATACTACAAGAATTTAAGGATGTGTTTCCTTTAGAACTTCTCGATATACCACCACCTAGGGCAATTGACTTCCATGTAGATTTGGTGCCAGGGGTTGAGCCCATGTTGAGATCTCCATATAGGATGGCTATACATGAACTCAATGAATGTAAGATTTAGTTGGAGGAAATTTTGGAAAAAGGGACATATCTATCCTAGTATCTCACCTTGGTGTGTGCTAGTGATCTTTGTCAAGAAGAAAGATGGATCAATCAAATTGTGTATCAACTATTGACAATTGAATAAGGTAGCGATCAAGAATTGATACCTGCTTCTAAGAATCGATGACCTTATTGATCAGTTGGAAGGTGGTCGAGTATTCTCCAAGATAGATTTGAAGTCAAGATATCACCAATTGTGGATTGCGGAGAGTGATATTCATAAGACCACTTTCCAAACATGGTATGGTCATTACAAATTCACAATAGTACCATTTGGTCTTACCAATGCTCCAGTGATATTCATGAGCCTTATGAATGGGGTGTTTCATACTTTTCTAGATAAGTTTGTAATAGTGTTCCTCGATAATATATTAATATATTCATGAGATGAGAAGGAACACAAAGAACACTTGAGATAGGTATTACAATAATAAAGGAAAACTCAGCTATATGGCAGTTTTCCCAAATGTGCCTTTTTTAGGAAGGAAGTACATTATTTAGGTCATGTGATATTAGGAGATGGAATCATAGTGGTTCCATCCAAGATTCAGGCCATTATGGATTGGCCAGGACCAAGTTATGTTTCAGAAGTTAGAAGTTTTATGGGATTAGCAAGATACTATAGGAGGTTTGTGGTAGGTTTCTCTAAGGTGGCTCATGCTATTACCTCACTTCAAAGAAAGGGCAAGAATTTTGAGTGGACAAAAAATTGTGAGGAGGCCTTTCAGAAGCTCAAGAGGTCACTCACTAGTGCACCCATTTTAATAGTACCTGACCCCTCAACAAATTGTGTAGTATGCATAGATGCTTCCTTGGATGGAATTGGAGTTGTTCTTATGCAAGAGGGTCAAACCATAGCTTATGAGTCTAGGAAACTCAAGGGGTATGAGTTCAATTACCCTACTCATGATCTCAAACTTGCAACAGTGGTCCATGCATTGGCACAATGGCATCATTTCCTTCTAGGGTGATGATTTGAACTTCATTAAGATCACTAGAGCTTGCAGTATATTTTCACATAGCCAAATCTTAATGCTAGGCAAAGGATATGGATGGAGTTCCGATGTAAGTATGATTTTGAGGTGCATTACATTAAAGGAAAGGAGAATGTAGTTGCAGATGCCTTGAGTAGGAGATGTCATGAGATATTTTTCATGGTTAATTGAGATAGATATGAGGGAGTGTATACTACACCACCTTCTCGAAGATGCATTTTATGTAGAATTTTGCCAGCTAGTATATTCTCAGAGACCCCTAGAGGGAAGGTTTTTTTATTTTTCATTGGGTTTGGATGGATTACTACACCATCAAGGGTGTATTTATGTACCATCCTAGGGTGACTTACGAGAGTTCATCATTTTGGAGGCTCACAAAGCACCCTATGTAGCACATCTAGGTGTCAAGAAGCTTCATGTAGATTTGAGGTAATTATATTATTGGCCAGGAATGAGAATGAAGATTGTTGACATCATTGCAAAATTCCTAGAGTATCAGAGAGTTGAAGCAGAACACAGTCATCTAGGTGGACTTTTGTGGCCACATGAGATACCTAAGTGGAAGTGGGACACTATCTCCATGGATTTTATTGTGGGACTTCTGATGTCTTCTTGCCATCATGATGCCATCATGGTGATAGTAGACACTTTGACCAAAGCTGCTCACTTTTCACCAATCCATACCACTTTCACAGCACATGCAGTGGCACAAGTATTCTTGTGAGATATTGCTAGACTCCATAGTATTCCTCATGAGATAATATCTAATAGAGACTCCTTATTTACATCATCCTTTTGGAGGGAGTTGTAGACATCACTTGGTACCAAGCTCAACTTTAGCACAACCTATCATCCTCAAAGGAATGGGAAAATAGAGAGAGTTAACCAACTACTAGAAGATATGTTATAGATGTACACGATGGATCACTAGTTCAAGTGGGACAAGTACCTCCATCTTGTAGAATTTCCCTATAACAATGGCATCACACATCTATAGGCATGCCACCATATCAAGCCTTGTATGGTAGGCCTTGCAGGACACCCCTAAGTTGGGATAGGATTGAAGATAAGATATCTATAAGGCCACAATTAGTCAAAGACATGGAGTAGCAAGTATTTTGATTAGAAAATGCCTTAGAGAAGCCTAAGATAAATAGAAGATATATGTAGATGCAAAGAGGGTGGATAGAGAGTACATGGTTGGTGAGAAATTATTTTGAGGGTGTGGCCACATAAGAGCCCAATCCATTTTGGAAAGGGCTCTAAGTTAGCACCTTGCTTTGTGGGTCCCTTTGAGATTTTGGAGTAGATAAGACCAGCTGCTTATCATTTAGCCCTGCCACCTAGCCTGTCATGCATTCACAATATATTTCATGTATCTGTATTAAGAAAGTATATTTATGAAAAGTATCACATCATAGATTGGGATGCCTTATAGGTGGAGTCAAAAGTATAGATAGCATTAGAGCCCATTCATATTTTGGCTTGATGGACCCTCAAACTTCGAGGCAGAGAGCTAGACCATGTTAGGTTCCATTGGGATCATTATGATGAGGTCATGGCTTCATCGGAGGATACAACTTAGATGAAGGCACAATACCCATATCTTTTTTATGATCACTAGGAGGAAGTTCCTGCCTAGGGGGGAGGATGTGAGGCCTTACCCCGACCTATCATAGCATAGATATTTTATTTACACTTTTTTATTTGAGATATTTTAATAGTTATTTGAGATTCAGATGGACAATGGATTTCTTTATCTATTGATTTTGATACTTCAATAGTGTGCTACATTGTTATATGCACTAAGAACCTATTATTGTGTAAGGAATGTTTGAACACATATGGATGCAACTTTATGACATGATATTATTAGATTATGATGCAATACAAAATGTTAATTTGATTCTAATGAATTTTGATTTATAGATAAATATTAATTTGATTATGATGCTTTATGACATGTAGATGAATGGTTATGATATGTAGATAGATGTTCAATTGATAATGATGATTTATGACATGCAAATTTTGATATCTTAACATTTTGAATGGAATGATTGAAAAAGATTCAAATTATGTTAATATGGATAATGTTATTATATGCAATTTTTTTGTATATGTTTACTTGACCTCCTTGGACTATTGATGCTCGAGTTTAATGTGCAGGGAGAGGAACCATGAAAATTATTTGGGGAAACAAGTTCCAAACCTTGTGAACATAGTATAACCAAGGTGAATCTTTGGAAGATTCAAAAGCCTCATTATAAAGTATTTTTCTTCATTATTTTATGGTTTCTTGCTTGTGAATATGTTTAATCATAATTTAGATGCATTAAGGACATGTCAAGTTGAAGTGTAATGTACTTTTATGTGTCACTTGACACTTGTATTTGTCTATGTGTTGACAACATGTCACCTAGAGTGTTGGTCACAAGGTCACTTAATCTTGGTCTTTTTCTTTTTTTCTAATTAATGTTTAAGTATACCCACTTGGGAGAGAGTGCTAGGATGGGTCACCATCATGTTGATTTTCGAATTCAAACTTGTTAGGGATTTTAGGGGGCATAAATGGGACCATAAAGTGTTATTTTGTTGATACAAAGCCACCAAAATGGTAGTATAACATGTTAGGGGCCTAAATTCAACTATTTTAGTGATTTCCTAACATAGGGAACCCCTTAAACAAAGCCATCTTGAACCAATTCTAAATTTTGACTTTTCCCATGAGAGTATCCTCACAATCTCACTTGGTCAACTTTTTTTATTTTGGGGGAACAAAAATGTAAGAAGAGGGAGGCTTGTTGTCCTTACTAAAAAAGGGTTAGTGGAGAGTCTTTTGAGTGGTGGGGTGACCAATTATTTGGTTGTTCACCCACTCTCCAATTTTAGAGATAGTTAGGTTTGGAGGGAGATTAAGGGAGCTCTACTACAACTATCTTTACCCTAGCTTGGACCAAGGTTGGTGTCTAAAAATATGTTTCTTTTTCATTCTTTCTTTTAGCATGGATATGTAAATTTGTAAGTGTGAAGGATTATCAATGGAGTATGCATTGCATTGTAGCTCTTGTGTTATGGACTTCGGCAATTGTATGATGGAGATGTAAATGTGTTATGTGTATCTTGAAGATTATACTTTTGGGTTTTGTTTTCTTCTTGATTTTTATTTTCTTTCTTGGAATGTGAGTGTGAATATGTTTATGGGTGTGAAGGCTCCAGTCACCCTTGGGGGAAAGGCATAGTTGGGTTCATCATTGCAGTTGAGAGAGACTTACCTCACGATGAGTATTTTTTTTATATTATGGAGTGTGGACTAGATTGAATCCATGTACCTTTGATATTGTGGGAGAAATAAGGGATTTTGTGTGAATAAGGAGGAGATATTTATGATGGCCTTGAGAGGAAAAAAAAAATGCAATGGCAAACATGTTGCATATGTTTGGTTATGGCATATCCTCTTTGAAGAACCCACCTTCACCCAATGTGAGATGATTCCAATGGTGAATCATTGTGCAAGCCATGGGAGGGATTTGTTTTGTGTTTTGTGTAATGTTCATGCAATGGCAAGTGATGTATGTGTGTAACCCATTTAGTTCTTGTTTCCCCTACTCAGTAGGAGGCTTCATAGAACCATAGGTTGGGAGGTGATCCTCCATGATTCCTTGTGTGTGTGTTATGTGCAAGTTTTTGAGAAGATGTAGCCTTTTGAGGTATTAGGGTTTCACCCATGTTAAGTGGAAAAGATCCAAGTGTGTGAAGGTTGATCCATGCCTACATCACCTAAAGGGGATTGTGAATTTGAGAGTCTTTATTGTATTTCATTATGATGTAAGAACTTTGTAACATTGTTCATCAATAGAAATTGTGGAAGAAGGAAACTAAGAAGCTATGTATATAGTATTTTTTGCTTGAAAGGAAATGTTAATTAGAATTTAATGTGTTGTAAAAAGATTAGTATGAGATGTAAGAGAGATTGAGTTATGGATTACCATCTAGAAATTGTGGAAAAGATGTATACTTGTACTCTACTTCCAAGGAAGTCTTCATGTAAATTTGATGAGTTATGACATAAAAATTTCTATGATATCCATCTCCTTGGGTTATTTGTAGAAGTTTGGTAGATGTACCTATGTGTTATAAATGTATTGTAGAAGAAAATGTGTATAGTTGGTGAATTCAAATCATAGATGTTGTTCTGCAAATCTATATGCTCTCAATAAGATAGAACAAAAGTTGTTATGTTGAATAGTACTTTGTATATGCAGAACTATTATTTCCTTTGAATTAAAATTTCAAATAAAATCTCAGAAGATAACACCATTCTTATCATCCATCATGCACTCTTGAATACTAAGATAAAGTTGAGAGAAAATGTGCTTAAGAAAAGTACGTTGTAGGTGTCTATTTTACCTCTCTAGAAATTCAATGGGAAAATAAAATAATTCCTCCCCCAAGTTACAAGGTAATAAAATAATAAGAAAGTTACACTAGGATGTAGTAACCCAATTGTAATAGAATGATGTAAGTATTTCATTTTATTTTTTTTATAAAAATAGAGGTTGTGTTCTACCTTGTTAGAATTAAGGCATGACAAATTTACATGAAATTTGACAATCTTTGTTTTATCAACTTTGGTATCTAGGTGTTCTATCTAGATCCCTTAAGGTTAATCTTTGTTTTGGAGATAACCTTTAAAAGATTATTAATCTCGTCATCTAGGTGTTATATCTAGTTCCATTAAGGTTAAGATTCATTTTGGAGATAACCTTTAAAATCTTATCAATCTCAGTATCTAGGTGTTATATTTGGATCCCCTAAGGCTATGCTTTGTTTAGGAGATAACCTTTATAAGCTTATCAATTGATCTTTGTATCATCAATTTTAGAACCAATCTCATTTCTTGATCTATGCTTCATACTTATGATTTATTTGAATTGAATTTGCTACTTGCATATTCATTCAAAGAGGGGCAAATATTATACCCCAAAATTGGCACATTGCCATGTTAACCAATTTTTCTCTATTCAATCATTCCTAAGTCCTATTTTACTAGGCAATTCTAATTCTAATAATCGCTAGTTGAACTAGGTTTCAAATGCAAAAATCCCTAATTTGCATTAATCACACTATTATTTAATTCCTAAGCATCGACTCAAATTAGCTATAATAAACCTATTGATTTAATTTAATTTAATTATAAGTGTTTATACTCGAATCAAATTAAAATTACCTCTTTAGCTAACATACAAAGAAATTAAATATATTTGATTTAATAAGATATCTCCTCTTTTTAGTTATTGAATTTAATTATTCAATTAATTAAAGTTTATCCATTTATGAGATCATATTCTATTTTATTAAATTAAATATTCTCTCCAAAATCTTCTCTTCAGTTCAGAAATGGATACTCTTGGTGAACTAAAATTAGGAAAGGAATTTAATTAATTAACTCCTTATTCTACTCAAATTTAAATTAGTTATCTCCTTTTCCCACTCAAAAAAAATCAATTAACTCCCTTTTCATAAGGAAGATTCCATTATGGCTAAGTCTCATCTTCAATATTGATCATCCATTCCAATTGGATTACCCGAATAAATAATCTCATGTTTATTTTTGGACGATCTCTCAAGTAATGACTATGTTGAAGTGTGTGTGAGGATCTGAGGCCCATAATTCACATATACAAATATCATTAGTCTCACTTGTACATTTTCTCCCTCAATCATCAAGTTCATCTTCCAAATTATCTCATGTTTTTCATTTCACACCTTTAGGCAGATCCTAAAGTGTGATCTTCTATATCAATGTGTATGATATCCTAATAATAACATTTAATGTAATGCTACATTTTTCCATAGTTATCTTTAGATATGGAAATTACCCATAACTCATCTCTCAAATACTTATGTGATTCCTTAAGAAATGCCTTAGTGAATATGTTAGTTATTTGTTCCTTATTATTCACATATTCAAGTCTTAGTTCTTTGTCTCCTACTAGTTCTCTCAAGTAATGAGACTTGATCTCAACATGTTTTGTCTTAGTATCCATCATAGGATTATTTGAAATATTTATAGCAATTGTATTGTCATAATAAATTACTAAAGGATTAGTAATCTCTTCCTTTATGTCCTTCAACAATTACTTGATCCAAATAATGTTAGAATAATTTACTTCTATAGAAACATACTTATCTTCTATTATGGATTGAGAAACACAATTATTCTTCTTGCTTGTCCAAGAAATTAATCTCTTTCTAAGAAAGTGGCACTACTAGTTTTTTTTATGTGATCAACATTTGTAGCCCATTAAACATCAATATAAACTTTTAGCTCAAATTTTTCATTCTTCTTATACCATAGGCCATATTCTTTTGTTCCTCTCAAATATCTCAATATCATTTTCATAGCCATGTCATGTCATTCTTCTTAGGATTAGTAAAAAACTTTGCACCCATTTCAACTATTAATGCAATGTCAAGTCTCTTATAAACTACATACTATAATTTTCTAATTATTTACATGAACAATATATATTTTGCCTCTTTAGAATAATCATTCTTTGAAAGTTATGTCTAGTAATCATAGAAGTTCCAACTAGACTTGAGTCCTCCATACCAAAAAAAATTTAGTATCTCCGTCATATATTTTGATTGTGCAATGTAGATAACTTTCTTCATTTGATATACTTGTAGTCTAACAATGAATTTGATCTCTCAAACATAGAATTTCAAACTCTTTCTTCATTTCATTAGGAAATGATTCAAACATTTCATCTATTTCTTGAAATATTATGTCATCAAAAATAAATTCAGCTAACATTATGTTGCTCTTAGATTCATTTTTCAAATATAGATTGCTATTTTCATTTACTCTAACAAAACTGATTTTCACCAAGTATGCATGCAATCTCTTATAACATGCTCCAAGATCTTGTTTCAAACCACACAAAGTTTTATGCAATTAACATGCCATATTTTTCTTGCTAGGTTGAACAAAACCTTATGGTTCCTCAATTTAGACTTTCTCTTCAAGTATACCATTAAAAAATATAGACTGCACATCCATTTGATATTCTTTAAAATCTTTGTAAGAAACATAAGTAATGATTACAATAATCTTGGCTAGAATAAGTCATCCAATAGAAAAATAGGAGCTAATGCCTTTTATAATATAAGGTCATTTTATGCTTTGGGGGCATTGTGCCCAAAAATCCATATGGGCGAGTTGCCCCTCGACCCCACCTTGTATGACGATAGGGAGTGTAGTTGGGGCATTGCCTCAAGACCCCATAAGGGCACTGCTCCTTGACCCTATCTTGGTGGCACTAATCCCCAAACCCCCATAGAAATAATTTGAGGATAAACCACATTGAATAAACCTTCAAGTCTGATTAGGCTCCACATCACAACAATCTCCCACTTGGAGACTAATTAGACTCCACACCAATAGCCTCCCACTTAGGGATTGGTCATAGCATTGCTAAACTTGTAGCTCCCACTAGAATATCAAACCACCCCAGACTCTGTTGTTATTTTATTCTATTCAATCCAAAAGACCAATAAAATTTGAAGAGGAGTTCAAATTTTCCCTTGTTATTGCCTTGGTAAAAGTATCTACTAGATTATCATCTGTGCATATATTCTCTAACTTTAATAGCAGTCCATCATCTAGAACCAATTGAAAAAATGGTACCACAACTATATGTGTTTTGTCTTTGAATGTAGAGAAAAATTCTTTGCAAGATGAATGACACTTTAGCTATCTATGAACAAATAATTACATCTTTGTGGGTGTCCCAATCATTCCATAAAGAACTAAATCCATATCATCTCCTTAGCCACCTCTGTAATAACATACTCTACCCTAGTAGTGGATAAAGCATAAACATTTTGTAAACGAGAAACCCAGCTCATTATTTGCCCACCAATAGTAAATACATAACATGTAGTACTCCACCTATTATCGATATCTTTTACCAAATTTAAGTCAACATAGCCCTATAAATCTATAGAAGAGCCACTAAAATACAAACACTTACTAGATGTTCCTCTCAAATATATAAGAATCCATTTAACTACATTCCAATGCTCAATTCTTGGATGACTCATATACATGCTAACAGCTCCACTACATGTGCAATATCTAGTCTTGTATATACCATAGGATACATAAAGCTACCTACAACTAAAGCATAAGGTATCTTGGACATTTTTCCTCCTCCTATTGTGTCTTTGGACACATCTCCTTATCAGCTTCAAATGACTTGGTAAAGGTGTGTGAATAGAAGTCATTTTAATTATGGGAGAAAATATCTCATCAAAATCAATGTCCTTTTTCTATGCAAATCCTTTTACAACTAACTTGTCTTTAAATTTTTTCTTACCTCCATCCTCTTCTTTCAACTTGTGAACCCATTTATTATGTAAAGCCCTTTTCCCTGCAAGCAACTCACATATATATCCTATGTCTTTTTTTTTAGTAAAGAGTACATTTCTTCTTTCATTATAGACTCCCACTTAATGTGACTCTTTATATCCATGTACACAACTTCGTCATAACATTCAAGTTCACCAGCATTAGTATGTAAAATAGAATATAAAGAAGGAGAATTTTTTTTTGAAGGTTGACTTAGCCTTGCTGACCATCTAACAATCAATGGGTTTGTGTGGTATTTATTGTTATGGTTGTTGCAAATCATGAGGAACTACTAGAACATCATTTTTTGGAGTATCATCTAGCACTACATAATCATTTTCTTTCTTCTCATGTTTTTGCAACAGATCTTTGTACAACACTTTCTCATTGAATATGACAACCTTGCTTCTTGTAATTTTATATTTTTCAAAATCCCAAAGCCTATAACCAAATTCATCAATGACATATCCAACAAATAAACATTTCTTTGACTTAGCTTCCAACTTGGTTTTATTTTTAGAATCTATATGTGTAAATTCTTCACAACCCAAGGTTTTGAAAAAAGAAAAACTCACCTTCTTACCAATTAATGCATCCTTTGGAATACCATAACTCACCTTTATTAATCAAATATACAACAATATTGATAGCCTCTACCTATATGTTTAAGGGCAACCAAGAATGTAATGTCATGCTCCTTGCACACTCCATTATTATCCTATTCATGAATTTAGTCTCTCCATTTTCCTGTGGAGTCTTTGGAACAATTTTTTATATGAATATCATTAGTGGAATAATAATACTTAAATTCATAACTATAATGCTTACCACCATTATCAAATTTGATACATTTTAGCTTTTTACTAGTCTCATTCTCAACCAAGCATTTCTATTTCTTAAAAGTTTGAAATACATCATTTTTCTACCTAAGGAAATAAACCCATACTTTTGTAATGTCATCATCAATAAATGTAACATAATAATGAGAGCCACCAAGGGTGATACATGTGCTAATCCCCATATATTTGTATACACAAGCTCTAATTTCTCATTTTTCTTTTCCTTCCCACTCTTCACAAAACTCATTGTCTTTTATTTTTCATACACACAACTTTCACATAAATCTATATTAACACATTCCAGACCTAGTAAAAATTTCTTTGAATGAAGTAATTTCATACATTTCTCACTCATGTGCCCAATTCTATGGTGCCATAGTGTTGTATCAAAATATACAACATTTGTTTGATCTCCATGCTCAACTACAACAACTATTCCTAAACATACATTTTTCTCTAAAACAATCAAAGTAGAAGGAATAATATGACCTATACAAAGATATAAGGTGCCTACTTTCACACCTTTTTCTACTACAAGGGAACCTTTTGAAACATTCCAATTTTTATCATTAAAAGTAACTACACAACCCTTATCACCAAGTTGCCTTTATGAAATTACATTTCTACTCAGCCTTGGAACATGTCTTACCTCATGTAGTAAATAGTGATTCTCATTTAGCAACTTAACCTTATCTTTTCCATTTTCAATAATCTAACAAGGTTCATTATCTCACCAAAAAAAAAAGTCCAAAATCCCCTTGGACATAATCAATAAAATAACCTCTATGGGGTGTAGCATGAAATGAAGCCCTAGTAATAGTATTAAGCTCATTTAAATAATCTACAATAGATCTACCTTATCTAATTTTCATATTTAAAAAATGCTACATGAGAAATACCTTATTTGAAGCGGAGGGTTTTTCATACAATTTTGCTAGGGCTTCCATCAACTCTTCTGTCATCTTCACTTTTGTAATGTTAAATGTCACCTATGGTGCCAAGCATAACCGAGTACTTCCAAGTGCCTTTCTGTCTAAAATCTCCCATTCTTCATGTTGGAATAATGATACATTTGTCATTAGTTACAACACTTATTTGATTCTGAATGCTTACTGAGTTCATCACTCAGTTTATAGTTCATACCAAGCATTCGTTCATTACCAAGTATGTTCAGTAGTGTTTATCGAGTCAGGAAGGTAAATGAAGGATTTAGTGTTTACCGAGTCAAGAAGGTAAATGAAGGATTTAGTATTTACCGAGTTAGGAAGGTAAATGAAGGATTTAGTATTTAATGAGTCAGGAAGGTAAATGAAGGATTTAGTGTTTACCAAGTCAGGAAGGTAAATGAAGGTTTCAGTGATTACCAAGACAGAAAGGTAAAAGAAGTATTCAGTGCTTACCAAGTGAATCGAAGGAGTTAGTTTCTACCGAGTGACACAATGTTTACTGAGTCACCAGTGGTTTCCAAGTTCCAAGCTACTCAGAGTGATTAGTATGGACTGAGCCCCTACCTCTACTGAGTGCATGACTATGATGTGTAATGTAGTGGATGCCGAGTGTCAGAAGGTCATTGAGTGAGTTTGAGGAACCTGAGTTTTCTACTATCTGGCCGAATCAGTAATGTTTTGTCCACTTGTGTTTGGTCGACCTTGTTGCTATAAATATTGGAATGGTGTATATCTAACGTATTGTTCCATTTGTAAGAAGAGGTAAGTAAGAGCGAAGTAAGAATGTAATTGAGTGAATTGAAAGAGAATCAACAGTGGAGTATTCAGCAGGGTTATCAAGGAGCAGCAAATATATATCCATCACATCAAGTGATCAGTACATAAGATCTAATCAGCAAACCAGTTGCAAGTAGATCCACTACTTCATCCTAACAGGTGAATCAGTTTGTAAATCTTTTAACAGGGTAGACTTAACAGTCTTTTGTAAATCTCCTAACAGAGTGCATACTTCATTGTATGTTTGTAAATCCTCTAACAAGGTGGATCTAGCAGTCCTACTTGCTCCTAACAGGGCAGATCACCAAAAGTGATCATTGTAAGCCTTAACCGGCCAACTTTATACTACAGTATTAAAGTTTCGTGGGCATCATCCCCACCCCAGTTTTACTTTCAAATTGAAAGGTTTTGGTGTCACCAAATCAGTGTGTTAATCTTTTCATGTGTATAGTAAAGTAGATGAATGAATGATGAATTTGTTATTATGCTGAATTGGTTTAATTTTTTAATGTTTACTGATTCACCCCTCCCCTCTCAGTAACCTTGTTAGTCCTAAATATTTCCAACAATTGGTATCAGAGCTTTGTGGTTCTTAGGACAAAGCTTGACAGCTTGAGCAAAGATCAAGGACAATGGAGATATTCAGACTTGACAAAACTATTGAGAATGAGAAGCTAGATTTGGAGATTGCCATGGTTCAACTCAAAGAAGCAAAGGAACATCTTTCTCAATCCCTAGAAAGAAGAAAGGAACTTGCAAGACAAATAAATGACCATTTTTATGTTGAAGAAAGGATTGAAGATTTGTTACCATCAAGTAATTTAGAAGAAGCTAACAAAGCAATCAAAGAACTTCTAGAAAAGAATGGATCTCTGCAAGAAGAGGTAAGAAAGCTTAAAAGAGAGCAAGAAATACAGTCAATCAGGCTATGTGAAGTTTTGGAACAAAGAAACAAAGCACAAGAAGAATTGGAAGATAGAAGTCATGAAATTCATAATCAATCCCATCAGCATGAAGGTCTTATAGACCAACTCTCTAATGCAAATGAAGAAATCAGGATTCTCAAAGCACAAAATGAAAGAATAAGGAATGATTTAAACACTGAAAATAAAATCAATGAAAGTCTACAGAGTGACTTAAGAACTAAGAGACAAATCAATGAAAGCTTGGAAAATGATCTAAATGTTGAAAAACAAGTCAATGAAAGGATGATGAAATCTCAAGTAGACATGAATCAATTGAATCAGCAAAATGAGCAAAATTTTTATAAGCAAAAAGGTAAAGCTGGTCTTGGATACAAGGAAGAAGGTGAATCTTCTGAATAAGGTACCCAAAGGAATCAAAGACCCACTTGTAATCATTGTGGCAAGATAGGTCATAAATCTAACAAATGTTGAAGTAATGGTAAAGGTAAATTCAATGGAAAATGTTTCAATTGCAATCAGCATGGTCACAAAGCCAATGAATGCAAGGAGAAACTAAAGTTTGAAGGAAAATGTCACAAATGCAAGAAACAAGGACACAAGGCATCTGAATGTAGATCAAAATCATTCATTCTAGCAGAACAAATTGTCAAAGCAATATTTGGTTGGGATTACAATACTTGGTGTAGATGTCACTATTGTGGAGAATATGGACACATAGGAACAAACTGTAGAAGGCATCACCTAAGGAAGAAAGATAGAACCATAAGATGCTATACTTGTACTGAACTTGGTCATATAGCCAAGAATTGCTTGAATATATGAAAGGTTGAAGATGAAAAGAAAACTAGAGCTGATAATATTCGAAAGCAAATGAAACAACAATGGATTCCTAAGTCTATCGAGCAAGAAAATTCAAATGATGGAAATGTCACTCTAGAAGTGGGTGACTCGACCATTCCTAATTAAACTTATCAAGAAGGATAAGGGACTACATCTTCAAGTCATATCCTAAGCAGTTCCAAAAAGGAGTAGAAATGATAAATCAGTATTGCATATACAAGTCATAATTCACAATGTTGCATCTACCGAGTAAGGTTGGTTTTCAGACTTTACCGAGCTTGGTCGAGAAAATAAGAAAGGTTTGGTGTGTTCATTGAGTTGCAAGGTTTACCGAGTAAGTTGGTGACTATTTGTAAAACCCTAATTCTCAGCTACCTTCATACCTGAGCATTAATGACAAAATTTTGATCAAAAAGGTAGAATTTGATCTCATTTTTCACTGTGAATTCAGAGTTCACAGAGAAAATATATTTTCAAGTGCATCCAAGTGAGTTCAAGTAATTTGAAGTGATTTTCCAGCGAAGAATTTGTGTTACGAAATCGTTCTCTAACGGAGCAGCAATGGCATTCGCAAGCACCGGTGGTAGCAAGGGGAAGAGAGGTTCTGAAATGCTTGTGAAGGGAGTCGAATGGAAGGCGCCCAATTTCAAAATCATTCCTACCATCGCTGAATCACTCAACCTGCATGGAGCTCAATCGCAGATCCCTCCAAAGGTACTTGTTATCAATGATATTCATACTCATTTCAAGTGTACTGTGCAAGAAATAGGAACACTAGATATGGATAGTACCCTAGCCGAGTTATGCATGGATGGAACCCTAAAATCTGAGTTTAGACATTTGGAAACCAAAGGTTTAACCCATATCCCACATCTACCAAGGACTTTCCAAGTGAAATGGGTAAGGTATATCTTAAGCCATGTGCATAATGGACAATTGTGGTTAGAGCAACCCATCGTCATAATGAAGAAGATGATCCACAAGATCACGGGTTTACCAATGTTGGCCAAAGCCAAAACCACCAAAACCCTAGGTCGAGATGAAATTCAAAAATTAACCCAAGCTATATGGGATGGCAGAGGTTTAAAGCTTAATAATGTTTCAGATATAGAACTGAAATTTGGTATTTGTGTTATTGCATACAAACTGTATAGTTCCAGCAGGCTGAATAGTGTACCCTATGAGGCTATAGATTTGGCATATAAGATTGTAAAGAAAAACATGGAGTTTGACCTAGCTGATGTGCTATTAAAACAATTGAATAAAAATATGGATAGCATAAGGACTGCAAAGACAAACCCCTGTAAATTTGGTTCTTTGCTAGTTTGTTTATTTTTCTATGTACATAAATTCTTTCCATCTAAAGGTGCAGTTGTATGGAGGAAAGATACTCCAATTTTGTATCAAATAAATGAATTCATAGTAGAAATGGGTATCAATTTTGACAAGGTAATGGATAATTATTTTGAAGAATTCAAGGAAAGGATGAACAACAAGTTTAGGATACCTCCGAAACTTGTTGAAGATTATAAGGATGATATCTATTTCATGGTTGACTGTGACAGAGTCTACATCCAGGAAGTCAAACCCCGAGTGGCATGGGTAAAACCATTTCCCTATGAGCTAAATATTGATGTTGCCAGAGATATCATTGAGGCACTAGTAAATGAACCAGTGGATCCCAAGTTGCTTGCATTTGGAACCTATGAAGAGGCAAAGGTTAGAATAGAGCTTGAAATCAAGCTTCCTCAAGCAATCTCTAAAGGCAAGAGAAAGATAGAAAAGCTAAAAGCTGATACTGGACCTCTTATGCTTACCGAGGGCAATGGTGAGGATGAAGAAAAGGAAGAAGAAGAGGAGCTAGAAAAGGAAGAAGAGCCTCAATGAAAGAAAGGTAAGGTGACTATCACCAAACCTACTAAGCAAACCACTGCAGTGTTCTCCAAAAGAACAAGATAGGGAAAGAAGGAACCTGTACTTGTTA
The DNA here is from genome assembly GCA_028749045.1 of Cupressus sempervirens. NCBI lineage: Eukaryota > Viridiplantae > Streptophyta > Pinopsida > Cupressales > Cupressaceae > Cupressus > Cupressus sempervirens. The sequence goes on from CM053786.1 coordinate 382,029,354, forward strand.
AGCCTCCACTCACCTTTGAACCAAGACTAAAGCAATTAGATGCAGGAGCTACCTTCACAAACTTCAAAGCATTAAAGTTTGAAACCATAACAGAACAGGAGAAAATGCAGATTGAGGAACTGGTACTGAACAAAATGGGTAAATGGAAATACTCCCCAGACCAGATAGCCTCTCAGATCTCCAAAGAGCTATTAGAAAGGTTGCAACCAAGATTGTCAAAGACATTAATGAGAAAACCCTGAGGAATCTCCTGCCGAGTCTCACTAATGCTGAAGTGAAGAAATCACTAAAAGACCATGAAGGTAATATGATGATTAGATTCCACACTTGTTTGATACTTGTCAAAGAAATTGAGCATGTAGTAAATGATGCAAAAAGCATGTGGAAAAATATCTATCATCTACACAAACCCAATGATGATACTGTTGAAATCATGGACAATGACAACAGTGATGATAATGATGATGATGATGATGGTGATGACATTGAAGACATTCCAGAAGACCTGCAATCATTAATTTTAGAAATTGAGGAAGAAGCTGAAAGAGAAATGAAGGAAGAAGCAGAACAAGCTAAGGAGGAAGAAGCTAAAAGAGAAATGGAGGAAGAAGCAACTTCTACTGGTGAGATTGTGAGCTCAATAGCCTCATCAATTGATCAATCTCCACCTATCTCCTCTCAGCTCCAAGTTTTTGCAATGCAAGTGCCAAGCACTTCATCTACCGAGCTGCCAGTCACTTCTTCAGTTACTAAGCTTCAATGCACATCATCAGCCACTAAGTCATGCACTGCAGCAGTTACTTCACCAAGTGTATCTCTTCCACCTGTAGCTTGTACAGTAAGTCTTCCAAATTTCTTATCAATTTTGTCTTCCTTAGACACATTAGCCCCAATTTTTGCTCCAGTCAGTTCTCCAATTGTAAATATACCAGTATGTACATCATTTTTGACTAGTACATCATTTTTGGGAAGTATAGCAAGTTCTGATACAACCAGCACTTCTCTTAGTTTACCTTTAGTTGGTCCCATTCCAATTTTGACTCCTACTCCTGCATCATCAACCATTGTATCTACTTCAAAAGGAAAAGAGGTAAGTATTGTAGATAAACCAAAGACACCATTGAAATTGCTTCTTACAGGAAAAGTATTAGATGGTGATATAGATTTGGATGAGGAAATTGTCATTCCACAGATAAATCTAGAAACTACTACAGTTAATGAACTAAGATTGGCTAGTCAGCGTCTAGAGCAAAAGGCACAGCAAATGCAGCTAAGGAATGAAAGGGACAGAGAATTCAACATAATTGAGAGTGCTAAAAACATAATAATTGAGGCTATAAGTGTTGATGTGGATTCATCTCAACACATTTTGTTGCAGCTAGAAGAAGTGGTGAATAAATTTAATGAGGATATCTCAGGACAAGAAAAGTTAATGGAGAAAGCAGAAAGGAAATTTGAAAATAACGTGCTTGAGAACATTGCTCAACACTTAGCAATAAAATAGGTTGAATTAACCTCAATTTTGTCTGACATTGAAAATTCTTTTAATAACGTAACCTCACTTTTTGCAAAACTTTGTGATGTTACCGAGTATACAAAGCAAATAAGAGAAAAGTTAAATAAGATAGATAAGGATCTAAAGATAAGTGCCCAATCACTGAAGCTTGATCCCAGCTCAAGCTCATCTCATCACCTCAGGATCAAATTTTTGGCAAAGAAATAGGCAGAATTGCTAAGAGAGGAAGCAAGGATCAGGTCTACTCTGATTGACATCCAGAATATGATCCTTCCTATCATGGACACAATGCAAAAGCACATTGCATATTCAAAAACATTGATCCATGACAATAACTTCTCTGTTGCAGACCCTGTGATTGAACTTTCTGCAGAAGTTCAAGTAGCTCTCTCCACATGTAAAATCTTGCAAGAAAATTGGGATAAAACTTTGCAACTAATTCTTTAGGTACATTCTGAGTTTATCACACATTTTGGTGTCTCCATGTAAATATATTCTTTATTCTTTGGCATTATTGTCAAAAAGGGGGAGAAAGTAATATATAGAGGAGAATCAAACACAAAAGGGGAGAAGGTAATAAAGTAATAAAGAAATAATGATAGTGGTGATAATATGAATAAAGTCATATAACTCATGTAAAAACCTTGTGTATATTGTATGGGGGAGTTATATGTAAGGTAGCCCATGTATATTCAGCACAGCAGAATCAAATCAGTTTTGTCAGATCTTGTATATAAATTTTGGCTCATAAGTGTTTTTGTCACTAATGCCAAAGGGGGAGATTGTTGGAATAATGATACATTTTTCATTAGTTACAACACTTATTTGATTCTGAATGCTTATCGAGTTCATCACTCAATTTATAGTTCATACTGAGCATTCGTTGGTTACCAAGTATGTTCAGTAGTGTTTACCAAGTCAGGAAGGTAAACAAAGGATTTAGTGTTTACTGAGTCAGGAAGGTAAACGAAGGATTTAGTGTTTATCGAGTGAGGAAGGTAAATGAAGGATTTAGTATTTACTAAGTCAGGAAGGTAAATGAAGGATTTAGTATTTACCGAGTCAAGAAGGTAAACGAAGGATTTAGCGTTTACTGATTCAGGAAGGTAAATGAAGGTTTTAGTGATTACCAAGACAGAAAGGTAAAAGAAGTATTCAGTGCTTACCAAGTGAATTGAAGGAGTTAGTTTCTACTGAGTGACACAATGTTTACCGAGTCACCAGTGGTTACCAAGTTCCAAGCTACTCAGAGTGATTAGTATGGACCGAGCCCCTACCTCTACCGAGTGCATGACAGTGTCGTGTAATGTAGTGGATGCCGAGTGTCAAAAGGTCACTGAGTGAGTTTGAGGAACCTGAGTTTTCTACTATCTGGCTGACTTAGTAATGTTTTGTCCACTTGTGTTTGGCTAACCTTGTTGCTGTAAATATTGGAATGGTATATATGTAACATATTGTGCCATTTGCAAGAAGAGGTAAGTAAGAGCGAAGTAAGAATGTAATTGAGTGAATTGAAAGAGAATCAGCAGTGGAGTATTCAGTAAGGTTATCAAGGAGCAGCAAAGATATATCCATCACATCAAGTGATCAGTACATAAGATCTAATCAGAAAACTAGTTGCAAGTAGATCCACTACTTCATCCTAACAAGTGAATCAGTTCGTAAATCCTTTAATAGGGTAGACTTAATAGTCTTTTGTAAATCTCCTAACAGAGTGCATAATTCATTGTATGTTTGTAAATCCTCTAACAAGGTGGATCTAGCAGTCCTACTTGCTCCTAACAGGGCAGATCACCAGAAGTGATCATTGTAAGCCTTAACCGGCCAAATTTATACTACAGTATTAAAGTTTCGTGGGCATCATCCCCACCCCAGGTTTACTTTCAAATTGAAAGGTTTCTGGGTCACCAAATCAGTGTGTTAATCTTTTCATGCGTACAGTAAAGTAGATGAATGAATGGTGAATTTGTTATTATGTTGAATTGGTTTAAATTTTTTAAGTTTACTGATTCACCCCTCCCCTCTTAGTAACCTTGTTAGTCCTAAATATTTCCAACACCTCATTTGTCATAATTCTTTGGTTTTCAGTTTTTCCTCCAAACAACTTTCATAAATCCTTCTGATAGAGATAGTCCTCCATTTGCATCTTCCATAACTAAAAGTTCTTCCCATTAAACTTGTCAACCCTCAACTTACCCTCATCTACCATCACTCCGACTCAACCATGAGACCTTCCTATAGAGGATCGCTAAAAAAAAAGAAAAAAATTACAATGGTCTAGCTAAAAAGAAAAATGATGATCATTTGGCTTTGATACCACTTGTTATGATTAACCTTAGATAGAAATAATAGTTATATGCAAATATAACCAATATCAAAAAAAAAAAAAGATCTCACATAAGAGAACACAAGACACTAATATTTAACATGGTTCACCCAATCCCTGGGCTATGTCCACAAACAACAAGTTCAATATTATTATTATCTACTAATTACAAACTGTAATCCCTTGTAGCTCAACAATGTCACAATAACCAATTTTTGCATCACACATTATATTATGAAATCCCTAACCTTAGCTTTTTTATACAAGCTTTTTGTTGCTTACAAAATTAGGCCTAGAATAATAGAAAAATAGTAGTTGATCCCATGGAGGTGCTGCTCCTAAACCCTCATAGAAATAATATGAGGAGAAAACTACACCAAATAAACCTACAAGTTTGATTAGGATCCACATCACAGTAGGTAGATTCATTAAATCCTATCTAATCCTACCTAACCCTAAAGTGGAAGATTGTGGTTAAGTGACAAAAGCTCTTAAATATCTATTTATAGAGACCACTCATTAGAAAAAAGGGTTGTCATGTGCGAGAAACTATGGAAGACAAGGAGTCTATGGTATTGCTTCATTCAGTGGCTGAACATAAGAGACTGCTATTGGCCAAAAAAGCAAGAACAATTAAGACTATGAATTCTTGAAGGGTAAACAAGCTATCAAAGCTTAAGTGTGTGAAATCCAAGAAAAATGAAGGATTGAAATAAAGATCTATAATCTGCAAGTGAGTTATAATTTTTTATTAGATCAAGCCTTATTGTTACTTTCTAATCATTATATCAGTCTAGGTTAAATCCTTTGGATTAATGTTGACCTAACAATCATTTGTAAATTCTTTAACTAGGTGACATTCCAAGTGAATGATCTAAAGTCCTCTAACAAGGCTCACTCCTAATAGGGTGATTGAAATCCTCTAACCAGGTCACATTTAAAAGTGTGTATTGTAACCTTTAACAAGGTTAGCCTTTCATAGGGCATCACTTCAAAAGAGTGAGAATTAGTAGCATGTTACCAATAGTTTTTTACCAAATAGGGTTTCCACATAAAATCCTTCTGTCAAATGTATTATTGAATCTCTTATGTTTCATCCTTACATTTATGCAAAGTTGTTTTGACCTAGGACAATAACCTACAAAGTCTAAGAGTTGTATGATCTAATGGATGCATGCATAATAGATTTTTATGAATATAGGTTCACTAAGCTATGAAAATTTTTATTTGTACATTGGATAACTAATTCACCCCCCACCCCCCCACCTCTTAGTTATTCTAAATAATTCTAACAAATTTGAGGACCCAATTCATGATCACAATAAAATTCAAGAATTAGAGAACTAATATAATAAAATTTTAGTCAAATGAATCTTGTAACCATTAAAAGGTTAAAATAATAAGGTGATCATGTTACATTGAGCATATGCACTTTTTTTCATCATTAAGTGTGGAACATAAATCAGCACAATAAGATTAATAATATAATACTTGAGGATGATGTTCACATAATATCAGAGAACAAATAACTCTATATTATTTAATAATAATTTTCAAATACATTATTGATTTTCAAGACATATGACTCTACATTCTTCTACTTTTCTACTTGAAATTTGTTTCCCAATTTTTATTTTCTCATAGAGATCATATGTGAAAGGTGACATTACTCTCAAGTGTTCTAGTGACTTTACATAGAATACAACCACAAATGTTGAACTTGTTCTTTCTCTTCGACCTATGTAAATTGTGGCTTTTGGAAGAGTAAGCCCTTGAGATTTGTGAATTGTCAATGTCTATGCCAATCTTAATAGTGGTTGGAAGGTCCTATCCCTTTGTTATGTTGCTACTATTTTTGGATGGTGATCATCAGACAATATTATAGAGTAATTATCAAATTCAATAGTAATAAATGTTAGTGGCTTGGGCAGAGATGTTTCTGGCTTGTGGACAATATTTCTAATATAGCCTAGTGATCCATTCACAAGATTGGCTTCTATCATAGACTTGTAGTCATCATTACCCTTGCATTATTACTGAACAATAACTTTGTATCAAGGTCTTTAGTTGATAAAATCATAACATAATGAGATGTTCGAATAATTTTACTAAATTTCTTTTCTATAAAAAGAGCTTTTAAATTTAAATTTAAAGATAATGCCTCCATAAAATCATATCATAAACTTAATAATGCTATGTAAACTCATAAATTAGAGAAACTTTGAAACCTAATTTGTAAAGAATCCCCTAAAAAAAAATGTACAATGTAATGTCATATGAGGAGATTCCTTGCATCATATTGGCGTTTATTCAAATTCAAAGGTGAAAGCCACTTCTGCTAGAAACATTATTATTTCTATCATCTTGTTAAGTCTAAGATGTTTCCATCTCATTAATATGCATAGGTATCTAGCCACCGTAATTGCCTAGTACATAGGAACAAATATTGAATACATAGCTCACTCTAACGAACCAAGGAAGCATTAGAAACAACAAAAGAACCCCCCTAATGTAGATAGGGTGAAGTGACATGTAACTAAGAAAGTGGGAAAAAAATAACTACAAGTCAAGGAACCATGATCAAGATGCACAAAAGAGTATATATGTGTGTACTGAGGTCATCAATCTAAGACACATCATGAGGCTAATGTCATGGAAAGGACACTCACTAGATAGTGGTAGACGAAAAACAAAGGCAAACATCAACCCCCCCCTTCTATGGCACTTTATTAGAGTAGTGCATGTATAATAGGGCACAAGATATGGTGAATCCCAAGAATACAATAATCTACATGAGTGTCCTACGATGACATTACTCGAATTAGAAGGAAAAACAAGGCAAACAATTGAAACAAAAAAATACAAATGTAGTATGGCACTTTATCTCAGTGCCTTTGCATTAAAATGCTTACAAATGATATCAACAATGATTAGATTAGGCAAAGAGTTGATACAATAGATAATACGTCCCAAAAGAAGAGATCCCATGCCATGAAAATGATCCCCAAACCTGAAATGCCCAAGATATCCGCCATAGTGCAAAAATGCAAAAAACATGATATAAAGAGCATGCAATAGAATCTATAATAAATTATAGAATATTTGAAAAGTAGAAAAAGCTAGCTTTCCAAAAATATAATGTTTTCAAAAAGTAGAGATGAGACGCTCAAGATATGCCCTTCGAAATAAAAAATTGAACATCCAACTTTGACTATCAAAATAGGCAACCAAACTATATCAAAACTAGAAAAATCCTACTCCAATGTCTCCATCTTGGAAAAAGCTTTTTGACACATTTTTTGGATCAAAAAATTATGTCTATATGCTCAAGTTACAGAGAAAAAACCAATAGGGCCCCTGGAAATGCACATTTTTTTAAAAATAATTTTTATTTTTTTAAAAATCACTACTATTGTTAGTAGAGCGATGGCTAGGCATTGGCCAGGTAGAGGGAGGCAGGTGTTCCACTATGGCAGAGCCACCATAGAACCACTAGTAGAGCTATCGCAGAACCATTGGCAAAGCTACTAGTAGTGCTACTAAGTGGGCCACTAGCAGTGACCATCAGTGGTGACCGCAGTGGAGCTGCTAGCGGTTACCTAACCGTCATAGCCATCAAATTTTTTATTTTATTTTTATTTTTGATAAAAAATTTGCCGCAAACTATGTGTAGAGGTTGTATGGCCCTACCAGGAAAAATATCAAAGTTGTCTAAAATAGATAAACTTTATATGGAAACAAGGGTTTTGATGCCATCTAGATCCAACCATGAATTCTATTTGACTCATACTACTCCAAAAATTAGTGAACCCCCTATTTTCTCAAAGAAAATTTGAAAAACAATAGATCTGATCCGTTAAACTCTCGTTCTTTATTTTTCTCTAAATACCAAACAAGCTATAGTAGATCTGGCTCTAATACCATGAAGGATTTGAGCAAATATGCAGATCAAATCCATGAAGCCCTCAAATACCTACATGTAGAAAACCTATCACGGAGAAGAAAAAGACAAGAAGAAGCAAGAGTTTGATCTGAAAACATGCAAATTGTATATTTAGATGAAAAAGAGATTATGAAATACAAAGAGGTTAATTCTTATAAAAGGAGATTGAAACCTAAAAAGAGTAACCTAAAGATGAAAGCTATTTAATAATTACTAATTAATTATTAAATAGAGAAAGGCAAAAAATGCATAAAGCAAAATCTTAAGAAGGGAGAAGAGGTAATTTAATAAATGAAATTATATTAGCTTTTTCTTCTAATAGTATACATACATACATACATACACATACACATACACATACACACACACACACACACACACACACACACATGCACACACACACAAACACACACACACACACACACACACACACACACACACACACATGTATACACATATATGCATATATGTGTGAGTTTGTCTGATGGAGGGTTCAAAACTACGAGGCACGATGCCTACGAGCTACCAATTAGCAAAGGCCACCACTGAAAGAAATTGATTATTGATTATTAAATGAAATGAACAAAGACAAACCTTATCTCCATGTTGTAAATAGGAACACCTCTCGACAAAATTATCACAATTTACTATTATTAAATTTGTCCTCACATTTTAAGTCAAAAGAATATTCTTACACATCATATTTCAACTCATAACTAATCATTTGTATTTTATTAATTATATTATATTATTTTAAAAATAAATTAAATAATGTTTTACTATTATTGAATTCTATTTCTAACATCTTATCATATTAACCATCTTTCTTATATGCTACATTAGATAATTGAATCTACATATTATTTGGAGGTTAAAAATTACATAAGTTGTGTTGAAGTTGAAAATTACATTCTGTCACAATATTATATTTGTTGACATTAAGAATAGTTTAATATATAATATTTTTATGACATTTATGTATTTTCATTTATTAAATGATGACGTTGTTATTTATGTTAGAGATATATGTGCATTATATCCAATTTCTTCATGCAAACATTAACAAATACAATTGATATGCAAGCTTAACAAAATACATTATTTAAACAAATGAAAAATTAATTATATTAAACATATATTTGATTTTTTTTATTTGAAGAATCCTTAATTCTACTTTAAAGCCCTTTTATTTATATTATTATACATAAGCACATTTTTCGTAATTTTGGAATGAATTTATTTTTCAAAATAATATCAAAATTTATCAAATAAAAAATTCCATAAAATAAACATATATGCCTTATGTTTCTCCCATTGTATTTTAGGGGAACAAAGAAGAAGTGAAAACTAAGTAAAACTGTGAACGATTAGATAATTGAGATTTAAAAAAAAAAATTAAATAAATTATTTAAAAGATGGTTAAATGGAGTTATATTTGTAATTTTTACTAACATTTTTTGTCAAATCTAAAATTTGAACTTGAATTATAATATTATTTTTCATATGAATTATGAACAAAAATAATACTTTAATTATCTTATTAAATTTTTAAAAAAATACATTTTAATTAAACAGTTTAATACTCTAGTGGTTTATAGATTCTACTTTTTAATTCTTCTTCAAGTTAAATAAAAAGGTCATCTTTATTATTTCTAATAATTAAAAAGAATTATACAACTTAATTGTTATAGTTATTTGATTGGAATGAATTCCTTATTCCAAAAAAGTAGTGTAGAATATTTTTAAAAATAAAAATTATAGTCATTTTAAAATATTTATTATATATACATTTTCAAATAAATATATTTTAAATTTCAAACATATACACTAAAATATCATTTATAAATTATATAAATATGTAATGAATATAGAAAATCATTTTAATTGATTATACCTCTCATTTATCATAGCCCTGTTCCAGAGCTCTCACTTTTGACAAGCAAGAGTGATGCTGACAGAGACTGCAAATGCTAAATCCATTTTGTTCAACAGGACAAGTTCCTTTGAAGCAACCTATTAAACACTTTAACATACCTTGTCGATTGCTTCACAGTGTTTCGAACTATTTTGAAAATTAAAACTTTGAGCGGTATTATTCTGACAGAAACTAACTGTAACGGTGAAAGAGATAGAAGGGGAGGGACTCACAACAGTCACGGCAATATTAGCGGAAGCTAAATTTTCCAAAGAGGAAAGAATGGGCCCACATCACACCAATCAGACAAGGAATTGAATGGATCCAGAAAGAGGGCAGATTTGAAAGCAATGAGAGATTGTTGATCGGAATAATTAGAAATGTAGCAATTTGAAATGTTTTTGTTTGATTCGTTTTAGTGATGTGGAAGTGGAATCTTCAAGACTAAATGATGGATTTTTTTGAGGAAATGATGGAAATGGAACCTTGATGGATTTTTTGGCAAAAGATAAGTGAGCAATTTATGTGCGTATGACAAACATTTGGCCAAGGCTAAACAATGAATGCCCTGCTATCTATTCAGTGCCCGACTTTCATGAAGTCTCCCCATGATTCTTGTTATAAGTGACAACATTTGTTTTTCTTACCCATTTTTTCTTTCATTATCGAAAAGCCTTGTTTTTTTTGTTTTTGTCGGTCACATGCATTTGTTTTGTTACGCATTTGTCATGTAATCCTTGTCCAGCGTAGCCCAGAATTTTTATTTGTGCCCGCAAAAAGATTAATTAGATCACCATCATAGTTAGATGCCTGGAAAATACGTTGGATCTATTGAGGGAAGACGACTGGAATTTTGTTCGAACAGATTTCACTAATCAATCAAATTGAGATGAATTTTTAATCTCAACCTCAACAATTAATTAATTGTTCGATTCTATGTATAATCTTGTGAGCAAACCATTCATCGATTCTACTTTGCATATCACTTCATCTTTTCTTTCGTTTACTGAGTTAGAGGAAATAAATAAATTTGCTCTTTAATTTTTTTAATGATATTTCTTATTGTTAAATATTATATTCAGGTGTCTAGATATAATTGTAATAAATTCTATTATAACATGATGTAATTTTATATCTCTATTAAAAAAATTTATTTAATTCTACAATATTATAATACTTTTTAAAATGATTTCTCTTTTAAATGATTTAAAGAGAGCAAAGAAAGTCATTCCAAGCAAGATACAAATGAAAACAACTCATATCTAATGTCAATTAGGAAAATAGTATATCCTACAATAGATTGTTGTTATGCTTGGAAAGCCAACTGCTATATCACATCAATCACTAGACAAAAAGGTTATTTGTTATGCTGATATTTTTTTTGAAATTGATTCAAATAATCCTTTGCTAGATTCTTTAGAAATTTTTCTAGGCTCTTCTTCTTGGATCCAATAGCTAGACTATGACTCTATTCCCTTCCGTTGCTACATTTGTCATGCGTATGGTCATTTATAGTGCCACTATCCTCAAGCCTCCAAAGGCAATGGTACACCTAATAGGTTCTCTAGCCTAGGGATGGCCAATGATGGTATGAGGAATGGTCAAACTATTAGTACTAGAAAAGGAAATGTTCAAACTAATATTACAAGTAAAAGGAAAGCTCAAATGGACAATTTAAGTCAATGGCAAGAGCCATCTGATTCTACTAGTCCTAATAAGGATGGTTTTATCTTGGCTCGAACCCATGCTAAGGGACAGGGTCAGAAGCGAGCTCATCTAGATCAATAAGTAGACTGAAGGTTCAATCATTTTGAGGTTCTTGACAACATGGTCATAGAAGAAGGTATTCCTACGAAGGTTTAGTGTGCAGCTACTGGCTTAGAGGGGAGGAGTTCTATTCTTAGTGGCAACCAGGAGGTTGTTTCTTAGTAGACGCCAAAGACTTCTATTGGCCCTGAGTCTAGTGCTCTTGTGGTTTCTCTTGCTCCCTGGGAAAAGGATGTTCTTTTGGCAGATTTGGTTAAAGATGTTTTTTCCTTTGGTAAAGGAAAGGGATCTTCTCTTGCTTTGGGTTTGATGCAAAGACCATTTAAGAATGTCTCTTTTTCTACTCCCTCAAGAGTTGAGTGAAAGTAGGATCAAGAAAAAATTAAACTTACAGGAGATTTACTAGTAGAGTCTGGAGTTGTGAGAACCTTGGATGAGTATTTTTCCCACTCTACTCAATGATTATTCTCTCATGGAATGGGAGGGTCTTGAATAGCATCCCTAGACAAAAATTTATTCATGAGCTGGTGCTTGATCATTCTCTAGATATTTTTTCTATCCAGGAGACCAAGCTTTCAATGGACCCCATGTTTAGATGTGCTCCTAAAATTTGGTTTCTAGGCCAATGTCAGTGTGTTGGTGCTTTGGAGAGCTTTGGTGGTCTTGCCATTTGCTGGGATCCTAGAAAAGTTATGCCACTTTACTAGATCTCTTGCCTCTCAACTCTCTCAATGGTTGCATCCTTTCTAGAAACTAGAGAGATGATTGTTTTTACTAATGTGTATGCTCCTATTGATCTCCCTAGCAAGCTCAAGCCCTAGGAACATATTAGGCATATCAGAAGCTATCATCCTTTCTTGCCATGGATTGTGGCTGGAGATTTCAACTATGTTCTTAGTTTGAAGAAGAGTGGTGGACTAGCTCGCTTGGGTCCTTCTTCTAAGCTTCTTCAACAAAATATTGATCTTTTACATCTCTCTGATGTCAAACCTCTCAATGGGCTCTTTACTTGGAACAATTGAAGGATTGGAAATGATACCATCTTAGAATGCTTGGGCAAGTTCCTTGTTTCTTGCTTTTGGAATTGTGGCTCTCTTTCTCTCTCTTCTAAAATTCTTGATTGGAGAGGTTCTAACCACTGGCCTATTAAGCTCATAGCTAGTTATGTTGTTGTCCCCAAGAAGCCTCCCTTTTAGTTCTAGTTGATGTGGCTTTGAGACTCTTCTCTTCATGACTTAATGGCTCACTAGTGGAGACAGGGACGCCCTACCTATGGCACTGCTATGTTCTCCTTCTCTAAAAATCTTCAATATGTTAAAAGGAAGTTGAAGGATTGGAATAGGAATTGTTGTGGTAATCTCCACATTATGAAGAAGAGGGCTTAGGATCATCTTCATGTTATACCAAGTAATTCAGGATCTGGGTTGTTTTGAAGCTCTTGGCATAGCAAAATCTTGAGCTTCTATTGATTTAGCTGAGTGTGATCTTAGAGAAGAAATTTATTGGAAATAGAAGGCTCAAGTTGACTGGCTTTAGGAAGGGGACAAGAACACTACATTTTTTCATAAATCTATGTTGGCTCAACATAATAGGAGTTACATTTCTCCTCTTGTTACTTTTGATGGGATGTGTTTGACCTCCTCTTAGGCTATATCTAGGGAAGCTATTTAGTTTTACTCAACTCTCTTTTCAGATGACTTACCCCTAGTAGAGATTGAGGAGAATAGAATCCTATCTTGTATTCCCTTTGTTGTGACCAAGGAGATGAATGACTCTCTTATGAGGCCAATTAGTATGTCTAAGATGGAGGGGATGGTCTTCAGTATGAGGAAAGGAAAAGCTCTGAGGGTTGATGGCTTCCCTATTGAATTCTTTCAGGAATTTTGGGATATTATCAATCATGACCTTTTGGATTTAGTTTAGGAGTCCTATTCCAACAAAGAAATTCTTTGGGCCTTGAATTCTACTTTCTTAGTCCTTATTCCGAAGAAGGAAGAGGCTTATTAGCTAGACTTCTTTAGACCCATTGCTCTTTGTAATGTGGTCTATAAAATCATTACTAAGCTCCTTGTAGAGAGGCTTAAAGTTTGGCTTCCCATGGTTATCTTTGAGGAACAAGGGGGTTTTGTGGTGGGAAAACAAATTTTGGATGGGGTGGTTATTGCTTCTAAAGCTATTCACTCTATGTGTACTTCTAGGGAACGTGCCATGTTCATTAAGCTTGATATGGCTAAGGCTTATGATAGAGTCAATTGAGATTTCTTGCAAACAGTTCTTCTAGCTTTTGGCTTCAGTTAGGAATGGGTTAGGTGGGTTCTTATCTATGTTACTACTCCTTCCTTCTCAATCCTTCTTAATGGTGAACCATTGGAACTTTTTGGGGCATCTAGAGGTCTTTGCTAGGGAGATCCCCTCTCTCCTTATTTGTTTCTCATTATGGCTGAGGGACTTGGTAGGCTTATCAAGTTTCATGTTTTCCAAAATTTGATTCAAGGATGGTGATGGAGAAATGGTCTACCCACTCTTTCCCACCTTCAATTTGTTGATGATATGACCATTATTGAGAGAGCTCAAATTCGGGAAGCTAAAGCCCTTCAGCTCACCTTGGATACTTATTTGGCTACCTCTAGGTAGAAAATTAATGACCACAAGTCCTCTATTTTTTTCTTCAACACTCCTAAGCCTATCCAACAAAGGATTGCTAATATCCTACTATTTCAGATTAAGTCTCTCCCTCTGACTTACTTGGGGGTCCCTATTGTGGTGGATGGATAACCTAGGATTTTTTGGCAAAGCTTGCTCAACAAACTTAACAAAAAGTCAATCATTGGACTCATAGGTGGCTCTCTATAGTTGGTAGGGTGACACACCTTCAATCTATGATTTAGGCTACCTTGGTGTATTTTCTTAAAGAATTTGACGCTCTTTCTAGCCAATTTCTTTGGAGTGGCAATTTGCAAAATACCAAATGGAACCTCATCAATTGGGATACCATTTGCAAGCCAAAAAAGGAAGGAGGCCTTGGCCTCTTTTTTTCTATCTTGTGTAGTCAAGCTCTTGCTGATAAGCTCTAATTGTGCTGGTGTTCTAGTTAGTTTCAGCTTTGGGCCCATATCATATAACATAAGTATTTATCTAGTATTGGACCTTCAGATATTTCCAAGTTTTCTCTTGAGGGATGTGGCTCTATGGTGTGGAATACCATCAAGATTGGTGCTCACCTAGTGAAGAGAAGTTTATTTTGGATCTATAACAGAGGCATTGAGGCTATATTTTGGAGTGATTCTTGTAATGGGCATCCTCCTCTCTTATCATCTCATCTACACTTGCATTCTCTTTGTGATTTCTTCCTTTCTACTGGATGGAATAAGGTGGCTCATTATAAGGAGGCTTATAACCTGGGCCTTGTTGTGGGTTATAGATGGAAGAATTCTTTTGATTGGCTACTGGGTGGCTCTCTGGGGGATCAATTGGAACTATTTTAGATATTGTCTTCTAAGGAGTATAGCTCTTTGCAAGAAGTTGATGTTTTGGCTTGGGGAGGTGCTTCTTCTAGAAAGTATTCTATTTCTTTAGGATACATTATGCTAATGAAGCAACTTTTCGGCAAGGTGGAAGTCTCTTGGTGGAAGTTTGGAATGGTTTTTCATGGCCTGAGTGTAACTTTTACCTTTGGACTATAGTTTACAATCATTATCTTACTTGGGAGAATCTCTGCAAGCAAGGCTTCTAGGAGCCTTCTATCTATGTTTTATGCTACAATAGTGAAGAGACTATTTCTCACCTTTTTTTCCAGTGCCCCTTTACTGAATAGATTTAGTACTTCTGGTAGAGTGTGTGGGGATGCACGTGCTAGCATGTTTCCTCTTTGTCTAAATTCTAGGATCATTTGGGCCATCCCCCTTCCAAGACTTCTTTTCTTTAGGTTGTTTGGATTATTGGCCCTTCCCTTATTTTATGGCCTGTTTAGAGAACAAGAGGATCTTTCATGATGTGCAGTTTCAAATTAGGCACCTATGGGGGAAAATAGTTTAATTCTCTTCATGAAACACTCCTAGCTAAATGCGACATTGGTGGAGGCTTGGATCCTAGAGATGTTGGTATTTACTCATGCCTTTCCTTTCCTCTTTAGTGTAGCACTCCCTTGGTCCCCCAACACCCCTTTGGGATTAGATCTAGGCATCACTCTTAGCATGTTAATCATGAGGGGCATTTGTCTCCTCCTAAGGTGCACATTCCTAAAATCAATGCCAATGGTTCTTCTTAGGGAAATCCTAGTCTAGCTGGTATTAGGGGAGTTGGGTGTGATAATTCTGGTGATATTCAGATTTTGTTTTCTATATACAAGGGTTATCATACTAATAACCTAATGGAAGCCCTAGCTATCTTGGTTGTAGTGGAATAGTGTTGTCAACATGGCTGGAAAATAATTATCTATGAGACTGACTCGCATGTGGTTGTGAATTTATTGAATAGTAAGAACTTTATGCATGTGAATTGGTATTTGGCTCTAGTTATTCAACAAATCATTTAGTTATGCAATTCTTTGGATTCTATGTCTTTTATGCATATCCCTCATGAGTGGAATGGGGTGGCTGATTGTTTGGCTATATGGGCCTCTCAGCATGGGCCGACTTGGAACATTATTGATCATAGGATGTTTCCCCTTGATTTATCTTAGATGCTAGTTTAACTTGTAGACCAAGATAAAGCTCTATAGTTCTCTTTGTTTCTTGTGTTGTTCTGCTTTCTTTGGTATTCAATAATATTTTTATCGCTCTTTTAGTTAAAAAAAATTTGCACTAAAAAATATAATTAATATTTAAGTTTAAATTATTTAAAGTTAGTTTTTTAATTTAGAACTTTAAATTAAATCTTTTAAATTAAGCATATATTCAAATAATTCCAAATAATTTAATATCATTTTACTTTAATATTTTCCCTGTTTAATTATGCAAATAATCTACCAAGCATAACTACTAAATCATTTATGAGTGTAGGTTGGTTAAAAAGTGAGAATGAGTAGGAGAGTAGATGAACAGGGGACTAGGGTTTCTAGCTCAGTAGATTCTTGTGATGGAAAGGGTGAAGAGTTTGAAGTGGATGAGGATGATGGATGTGGAGCTTTCTTTGTCCTAGTTCCCTCTATCTTATTTTGGGTTTTGTCATGTTTTGAGGGTGGATCTCACTAGTGCACAATGGAGTGTTTTTTCTGCTATTTAGTGGGTATTTGTTGCTAAAGGATGGTTTTCTTCTAGTAGCTCTTTTCCACAACCTAGAGGGGTTTGGCTCTTATGGGTGGTGATTGGAGATGGAAGGTCCCATGTTGGTGCTTAAGGTTTTTTTGGGTTGTGCAGTGGTTGGACCTGTATAAGGGGTTGGGTTTGTGGGTGGAGGTGTTTTTCACTGGCACCCTTATTCCCCACTTTGAGTTTTGGATGTATGGGGTCTTTTGTCCCAAGCATAATGTTGGTCTCTACCTCCAGTGGGCTCTCTTTTATTTGGATTTTTTCAAAGATGAAGATACAAATGGGTTTGGTTTGGAGGGCTTTGTAATGCCTTGCCTAAAGATCCTTGGAACAAACATAAATAAAGCCAAGATACTTTTTTAACAAGTATGGAAGTACACAACAAGAAACATACTAGGATCATGAAGACCACAACAAAAGACTCAACCAACTATCCTAACCACCAACATATCTCTAAATGCCACTACCAACCAACACACCCAACGAAAAGACAAAAACCAAAGGTGACAATAAAACACAAAATCTTTGATTTTTTGATGTTTGGAAAATTAAGCAATCCAAAAAGGGTACTCGACCAAATTGCATTTTGCAAAAAATAGTGAAGATGCCCCCCTTTTCTAATTGAGGAAACACAACTGACAGTCTCATGCAAGGAAGTACACCATACCACACAACGATCTATCTTTCATCTGAGGAAACACTCCATATTGTGGGAAGAAATGCTTGGCCCTATGGCCAAAGCACCCTACATTGGTGTAGAGTTTTTTACGAGGAAACACAATGAGTCACGTGAAGAAACTCATCACACCACACAAAAAATTGAACTCTCATGCGAGAAAGTACAATCTCATGTGACAATTCACAATAGCAAACCAGAAAAACATAAGAAAAAAGGTAGAAAGAATATTTCCTCCACACCAAGGAGTTCTAGATCCACAAATTGAGGCTTGGAAAATCAAACACAAGAGTAGAAAGACAAAATTATAACTAACCATCTATGAAATCTCTCCTAAGTGGAATCGCCCCTTTATCACCCTTAGTTATGCCTCCAAATTATAAATCATACACTTGTACCTCCTTAACCAGCATATTTTGATAGTCACACTTCAAATAAAGAGTAAAGAGAGGAGAATTCTATTTTCATTTATGATGATCCTTATCAAACAAACCTTCATTAATTCTTTTGGATAACACTTGAACTATAAACTTTTAAACATAGTCAATCATACATCTTTTACATATGATATTACATTAAGAACTCTATATAATAACAAATAAGAAAACACATGGATTTAATTTAGCAAACACTAAATAATTCATAATTTACAACAATGATATGGAAACAAGATTAACTAGTGATCTCAATGCTGTAACCTAGGCTCTCATATGAAATACAATGCCCTATTGAATAACTTTTAACACGAGAACAAAATTTGCACTAAAATAAAATATATTTCAAATGGCATTCATTATTTCAAACATATAATATTAAATTAAAAGACTTATCTATCCCTCTTTCATGAAATTTTTATTTCCATTAAATTATATATTCAACCATGTATCTCTATTATTGATTTCTCTAAAATACATCATGCCCATGTCTCCTTTCCACTCATAAATTTAGTTGTGGGAAACTAAATCATGTCACAATATTATACCATACAAGTAACACAAGTCACAATATTATACCATACAAGTAACACAAGCAAGAAATATTGTAACATTATTTAATTTTCTCGCAGTACACTATACATATGAAATAGTACATAAAGACATCATGTGTATTGGATTTGACATGAAACAAACAAATAATATTTTATTGACAAAAATTTGTCCATAAGTAACCTTTCTAGATTCGGAAGTTTACTGAGTGTTGTCCAATGTGGCCGATAGAAGTGGGGAATCTGGGGATGACGCCATTGATTCTCAGTCAATGACAAAAATTGTAGTTGAGTCAAATTACCCAACCTTTTCCAGTCATGTCACGGTGCTTAATATTTAATTAGCTCACTATCATACCTAGTTAATTGCTTGGAAAATACATTGCATTTCCAAATCCATTGAGTACAGACTTGGAATTTTGTTTAGCCAGATTTCACTAGTTAATCAAATTTAGATGAATTCTAAATCTCAACCTCAACAACTAATTAGTTACCACTCGTTTTCTAATAATCTTATGAGCAGACCATTCATTGATTCTAATTTACATATCAGTTTATCTTTTCTTTCTAAAATAAAGTTGTTTAAAAAAAAAAATTGATATTTTCTATTGACAAAGATTATATTCAGAGATTTTTAAACATTAGTTGTCAATATATAATTATAAGAAATGTTATTATAAATGTTGCAATTTCATATCTCTCAAAAGAAGGCTATTTAATTCTTACAATATTTTAATACTTTTTAAAAGTGATCTATCTATCAAATAATTTTAAGGGGAAAAAGGAGTGGAATTCTAATTATGATACAAATCAAAACAACTCATATCCATTGCAAATCATGAAAATATTACATTTCAAATATTAAATAAAATATCCTTACCACCCAATTATGGAGTAAAACCATAACTATTCTCTTTTGAAAATTGGCAGTTTACATGTGTTTACATATGCTCTTTTTCTTGATGTTCACTCTTTATTTATAACCATTCTTTGTTAAATCTATAGATGAAATTTCCAACTTTGATCATCGAATTATCATCTACTCTTGCAATTGAAATATAATGCTCATCTACTTAATGCGCATACTAGCCTTAGTGATCTAAGTCCCTCTCTGACATGAGTATTATATGTTTATAGAATAATGTAGGGTTAACATTAATATTATGGAAGACTATTTCTTGTATTAGTTTGATTAATAAAAACATAATTAATGATTATGCATGTTCAAACATGTATTAAAATCACACAAATTCAATATATACCTCTTGAGCTATGTACTAATATGATAAGTATCATATAACAAAAAATTAGGATCATAAATAACAATGATATATCTTCTATTAATTGGACTTACATTCTTTTAAACTAGAATATTGTTGTCATCACATTATTAATAATGAATGCATATCTTGGAAAGCATCTCAAAAAACATTGAATACTCCCTCATCATCTATATCTCAACTTGTTGAATTCACCTCCCTTAACTTTACAGTTCTATCAAGATAATAGTTCTACCCTTATGATAGATAGTATTACTATTATCAAAATATTCACTTCCAAATTATTTGAAATACTAATAATATTGCACAAAATGCTACACGAAAGAAAAGCTCAATCAACAAGTTTCTTGGGTATAATTTGAATTAGCCATGCATCTTAATACAAATTCCAATAGGATGATTACACATATATCTAGAACATAGCTTGATTAACATGGTTCTACCTATCTTACGAAACCATCCATGCACCAAGATTAACAAAAAGCCTTATTAAATGTTTATATGGTAATGCAAAATTCCTATAATACCATTTGATATGACTATATGTTTTATCTAATATATTATTGTAAGGCTATATACACATTATAATTGATAAATATATTTACAATATAATAGACATAGGATCCCTGGATCTTTATATGTCAAGTATTTTTTAAAGACATTTCTTAACATGTTCCCTTTAAGTTGGAATATCAAAGTTTAAGTAGAAATAATATTAACCCATAGTTCAAGCTAATAATTTCTCTTTAAATTATAGACCTTTAGAGAAATTAGTCAAGAAGCATTAAATAAAAAGAGAGATAAAAATGCTATTTTTACCACTATAGTATCATGTATTAAATTTAATGGGGGGTTATTGTGTACCAAAAGTGTGGTCACTTTTTAAAATCATTATATTTGAGATATCCAATGGATTTGAATCCCCAAATGGTAGCTTATAGCTTTCTATTCATATCATACAAGAATCTACTAGATAAGTTAAAATGACTCTCAAATGGAGCGAGCAAGACCCATGCAAGGTGCATTATGAAATAGAAGATTCAAAGAGATGTTAAGAAATGAGTTTGCAACCATCAAGAGAGCTCCATGAATGCATGCATGATAAATAAAAGTAAGCTAAATGATATGCAAACAAGTAAAATATGAGAGATTACTATGTCATTCTAATTAATCTAGATTGTGTATGCTAAATGTAAGAAAGGAAACAACAACTAGGTTGGAACATGGATGCAAGATCTTAAAAATGAAAATGACAATGTGACAAAATAACACTAGCACAAGTCACATGATATTAAGAGTGAGGAGAAAGCCTCATTTTAAAGACTTTAGAAATGAGTGAAAGGTAAATATTAAGAGGAAAAAGAATGAGAAATGGTAGAGACTAAGTCCTTGTTGAGGTATGATCTCATGTCTCAAGAGGCAAAAGAAGTGGCTATGATTAAGAGGAAATATAATGAGTCATAGATATAAGAGGAAAAACCCCTTTTTGAAATGTCAAAAGGTTGCACCCACTCGGAAGTGCACTCAAGAGGTGGGATTTTTCTTTTATTTTTGAAAAAATAATTATGTGTGCTAAGGATAAAGGGTATTTTTTATTTAATTAATTATGTCATGCACACTTATAGAGAAGGCAATTTTTAGCGAATTGTATGGCTAATTAGGGTACTTATGGGGTTTATATTATATCATTGCTTTCCCCATTTAACCTCAATTTCCCCAACTTGGTTGATATTAGTATGAAAAAAGATTATGTTTGGAATAATGTTGAGCCCTTCTCATTTAATTTTAAATAGTAAATGACCGCTTCTCTATGATTTCACATGTTTTTACTTTTATGGATCTCACTTGTTCTTTTGAGATATAGTATAGAGTTTAGGGTCTTGGATTGCACTTGCATCAGATGACTTTCTAATATCATGGTCTCAATTAGAGTTTTGGATGTCGATCAATGACGGAAACTTTTATGGTAGTTTTTGGCTTGGCTCTTAGTTTTATCTATGATACCAAACAATGAATTGTATTCATATGAGTTTTGGGCTCTTTGTAATCACAATATTCTTGATTTGGGAATCACAAGGACAAGATTCATTAGTGTAGTTAGATACTCTCTCTTTATGTAGTCTTTCTTCTTCTACATCCTTTTTGTATTAGGCAATGACAATAATTTTTCTCTACTAGTTCTTTTCTCTAGGAGCTATTTTTGAGCTAGTTATTATTAATATAAATATAATGTTTCACCAAATTTAAAAAAATTGGGACATGTTCTTTTAATCAAATAAACTTACGATAAAGTGGTCAAACTTTAGGAAATAATGGAATAAGTGATTATGTAATGATTTGATCAAGGACTGATGATTACTAATTTATGAAAAACTGATTTAATACATAATAATGGTCTAATATGTGATTTAAATACTAAGAAAGGGAGCTTAATTTTTTCTTGACCAAAAATGGGTAATTTCATTTGCTTCTCTTTAAGTCAGTGTGTGAGAAACATATTGAGGCAAAGAATGACTATGATACCAAACTATTGATATGAAGAGATGAGTTGTTCTAAGAGATATTGACCTTGAACATAAACAAACAAAGGTTATCAAGACTGGTTGATAGGATAACAAGATCTAAAACTAATCGAATGGAGATTAAGAAGACTAATTAGAAGTTGATTGAACATGAATTAAAAAGATACTTGAATGCATAGATTGATGTGAAGGGATGAAATGAAACATTGGGATTAAGTTTGATAAGACCATATTAGAATTGATGTGATGCAGTGAGAACTAATATGCCCTTGATCAGATTAAGAACCTTCCTTGAGAAATTTAATGTAAACCAATCAAATCACTCATCCAAAAGATTAAATAACCTCAACTTGATTTGAATCAATGAAGCTAGGATGCCCCAGTGATGATATCCAATTTGTAGATTCTAAAGATTTATGATAGATTATTCCTACCCCCTTGGAATCAAAATCAAAATGATACCTAGAGGAAGTGCATAAATGAGATATTTTTTATCAAATCAAGATAATATAGAGTCCAAGATGATTGATAATTGATTTACAAATATTTGATGAGAATTTAGACCAAGGTTGACCACATAGCAGAAAGAATTTTCCCTAGTTTTATCAAGTTTGACCAAGGATTGACCAGGGAGATATAGCATTAGAATTTGGTAAACTTAAGTGATTATAAAGAAACATGATTATTTTTTCCTAAAATGCTAAGCCTCATAAAAGAAGTCCATTGTTCTTGATGAGAATTAATTTAAATTATACAATTGACAAACAAGATGAATTCAAATTCTGATTTTGATTTTAAGCCCAAAAATTGATCCAAGATGGATATGGGGGATAAAAATTAGTGAAAAAAAAATGTTCCCAATGCTCCAAGAGTCAACATCATGACAAAGTGTTCACAATTCTGACTCCAAGACAACTTGAATGGGAAAAATTGGAGTTCAAAAGAAAAAGCTATGATCAGTCAAAGTTTGGTCAAACTAGGATTAGAAGCTGTAGAAAAAGTGAAAAAATAATAATCTCAAAAGTGGTCAACAATGGATTTCAAATGAAAGATCTTGTCAAAAATTTTCCAACGGAACTTTTTTCGTCAAAAATAGAGTTCAATTGTGAAAGTTATGTCCATTTGAATTCTCTTTCCAATGAAATTTGTTTCATCAAAAATGGAGTTCAATTGTGGAAGTTATGTCCATTTGAATTCAAAAGAAAAACAACAAGGATGACATCATCATGATGTCAAGATGATGATGTGGCACCTTAAATTTCAAGTGGTAGAAAATAGCTATATGGAATCAAACCTATAACCTATTCAAATCCAAGTGTCCTCACTAACCACTACACCACAAATGACATTTGCTATTGAATAGAGGGAAACAAATTTTAAACAATACCAAATCTGCCAAAATCAATTTTAAACAATAACAAATTCACCAAATAAGGAATGATGTCGGTGGGAGTTGAACTCCCAACTATCCATCACCTAAAATTAAGGCTACCCACTACACCATTATCATGATAACAAATATAGGTGCTGTTAGTGCTATTTGAAGGTGGTTTACCTGCCAACCTTAGTTAAATAAGGTTTATAGTTATTTTGCTAATATTTTGTTGACTCCCACTTAGTAAATGCCAAAACATAAAATGGTAAAAGGGGGTTGAATGAAATAAAAATGGTTAGAAGGCCTAATTATGTAAATTATTGTGTTAGCCTATTTTAGGAAAAAAATTTCTATAAAAAGAGGGGTTAGGGGCCTTCTCAAGGCATGAAAATTATTCTAAACATCCAGATGATGAGAAGGAGACTATGATTTTGGAGACTTGGTGTTTATTCCTACATATTGGAGAATATTGCTTCATGTGCTTGAAGGGAATTGTTTTGAATCACTTGTAATAGATTTCTTGGAGTTAATCGGATTGGTCCCCCTATTGGTGCGAGACCTAGAGACATAGTCCATACTAGATGAACTCCAATATCAAATGTGTTGTGTCTCTATCTCTCTTTTCTCCTTCTATCATTATATTCTATGTTGCATTTTATTTCAATTACATTAATTTGATTCGTTAAAAGTTTTAAATTAACTTATGTAATTGCTTAGCATTCTCTGTAATAGTCCTAGATCCTAGAAATTAGATCAAGTTTAGTATCAGAGTTTTTGTTAGACTAGTATTGCAGATTTGAATGTTAACAAGATCCAGGTTGAATCAAGGTGAAGGTGACCTTGAAGAATATAATCCTGAGATTGAAATATGAAGAGCTAATCTACCATTCCAGATGGAAGATAGAGGTGGTGGACAAGGTTTAGAAGATTGAAGTATCTAGAAGACTCCCTAGAATTTACAGTAAATGGTAGAAGTCTTGTTACAAGAAAGAGAAGGAAAGATGCAAAAATGTCTAGCTCAGGGAGGCAAAGGGAAAAATAAAGGTGTTGATTGTGGTCTGCCAAAAACACCTCCATCTTCTCCCTCTTCTCCTTCTTCTTCATCTTATCCCCCTTCTCCTTCTTCTACACCTTCTAAATCTTCTAATATTTTTAAGGGTGAACACCCTGAATTGAGTTAGATATAAAGTTTGACTTGCCAAAATATTGTGGGGAGTTAAATGCTGAGAAACTAGATGACTAGATTTAGGAAGTAGAAGTCTATTGTAGAGTTCAAAACCTTATAGATGATGTTAATAGAATTTAGTTAGCCTCTCTTTGGTTAGGTGGTGTAGCCCTAACTTGGTGGGAGAGTAGGACTTGGCATGAAAATTCACAACGTGGTAAGTTCAAATTGTCTTGGTTAGAATTTGTTAGTGCTTTAAAGAATAATTCTACCCCCTAGGCCATATGCAATAGTTAATGATGAACTGGCAACATTTTAGGCAAGAGAAAGGTTAGTCTATCCAAGAGTACACCCATGAGTTCTGTAAAAGGTAATTTCCTTAAATGTTCCATTGTATACCCAGGACACTTTACTCAAGTATACAGGTGGTCTTCACTCTTACCTAAGGCATTCTATCCTCATCCTGAATCCTTATAATTTGGATGAAGTATGTGTCGTGGAAAAACATTTAGAGTCAAGGGCTAAGGGTACTTTCATTGATAAGTTTAATAAAAATCCATCTAAGTCCAAGGAAAATTCCAAAGGAAAGGGAAAGGGTAAGAAGACAACTACAGTAAAGAAAGAGGGTGAAAAACCCACATGCTCACATTGCAAGAAAGAAGGGCATGATGATTCTAAGTGTTGGAAGTTGCATCCTGAAAAGAGGTTAAAATGATTTGGTGGAAATAAAGGAAAATAAAAGACTACTATTGTAGTACAATAGGATCTTGGATTTGATTCTAGAGATGAAACATAGATCATTCCCACTAGGATCCAAGTTAAAGGAAATGGTATTTCTCTTTCATCAGCTACTAGCTCTTCTAGCATAAGTGCAAGTACGAGTAAAGATTCTTCTCCTAAGAATGAGAAGAAAAGGAATGAATTATTTCACATTTGAGTTATCATCAAGCAAAATAAGGTAGATACATTATTTGATATGGGTTCTCAAGTCAATTTGATATCTAAGGAAGTTGTTAAGAAGCTTAATTTGGCTACAACACCTCATCTGAAGCCATATCCTCTTGGATGAGTTTGCAATGATGCATAGTTACAAGTAACCAAGAAATGTAAGTTAAGATTTGCTATCACTGGAAACTTTGCAAATGAGGTAGAAGCTAATGTAGTCCCTCTAGATATTTGTGGTCTTGTACTTGGGAGTCACTATTTGTATGACTGTCAAGCTATCTTCTATAGGGGGGAAAATAAATATCATCTATTTAAAGATAAAATTGAATACATTGTACGAGCACATAAGATTAAGACTAATTTGACACTAGTTAATGTTGGTCAGATGAAAAGGTTAGTCAACTCCAGTAAGAATTGTGTGTTGATGATTATAAAAGCCAAAGAAGATGAAACATTTGAGGCATTCAAGGGATGTGATCCAAAACATAAGGCTAAAATGGTCAAATTTGTTTCTATTTATGATGAGTTGTTTTAGGGACCAAAGGGATTACCACCTAAGAGATAGATAAAACATGAAATTTAGTTGCAGCTAGAAGCACCACTTCCTAATATTGGCATGTATCATTTATCAGTCTTGTAGAATGAAGAAATCAAGAAGCAAGTTTAGGAGCTTGTCAAGAAAGGGGTTATCCATCCTAGTAATTCTCCTTGTGGTTCTCCTATTGTGTTGTTTCCAAAGAAATATGGGACTTGGAGAATGCACATTGACTATAGGGCTCTAAACAAGATAATGGTAAAGAATAGGCACCCTCTTCCTAGAATTGATGATTTACTTGATCAGTTGAAACATGTAATTTATTTCACTAAGCTAGACTTATTTAGCAAATATCATCATATAGGAATTGCAGAAAATGATATTTGGAAAAGTTCTTTTAAGACAAAATAAGGACTTTATAAGTGGTTGGTTATGTCATTTGGGCTTTGTAATGCACTAGCTACATTCATGAGAGTCATGAATGATGTCTTTCATCCCTTTATTTATGATTTTGTCATAGTCTATTTAGATGATATCCTTGTATTCAATAATTCTTGGGATGATCATGTAACTCATGTAAAAGGAGTCTTGGATGTATTGAGAAAAAAAAAACTTTATGTAAAGATGTCTAAATGTGAATTTGCAAAGACATCCTTAGTGTACTTAGGCTATGTTGTAGAAAATGGTCAATTGAAAGTAGACCTTACAAAGCTCGAATGTATTATAAAATGGCCTAAGACAAGTACAGTTACAAAAGTTAGGAGCTTTTTAGGTGCAGTTTAGTACTAGAAGAAGTTCATCGTAAACTTCTCTCATATTGCATCACCATTGCACACACTAACTAGTACCAAGGCAACTTTTCAATGGGGAGGTCCACAGCAGAAGACTTTTGACACTTTGAAGGAAAAGTTGATCACCACACCAATTCTAGCTTTACCAAATTTACATCAACCATTTAAGATCAAGACAGATGCAAGTGGGTTTTCCATGGGAGCTGTACTCATGCAAGGTGGTAAACTAGTCTGCTACCACTTTGAAACTTTTTTAGGAGCAATAAGTAACTATCCCACTTATGATAAGGAACTTTATGCTTAAGTTCAAAGTGTTAAAAAATGGAAGCACTACTTAATGGGGAAGGAAAATGTAATCCACACAGATCACCAACCACTTCAATATTTGCACTCACAATCTAAGTTACAACAAAGTAGGCACTTTAGGTGGATGGGTTTTTTGAATAGTTTCATTTGGTAATTAATTATAAGAAGGGTGCCCATAACAAAGTAGAAAATATGCTCTCTGGTCCTCCTATTATGAATGCTTTTGTAATCCTTCAAAATAGTTCTATGGTTCATGAAAGTTTTTAGGAACAATATGCTAATGATGGGAACTTTAAGGATATCTATGCAACTTTAATCTAGGGTAAACATGTAGAAGAGAAAGACTATTATGTGTAGAATAACTTATTATATCACTTGGGGAAATTATGCATTCCTAAATATGAACAAATAGAGGTAATCCATGAAGCACATACCTCTTTGATTGTAGGACATTTTGGGGTAAGTAAAACATTGGCACAATTGTAGAAATATTGTTGCTGGCCTTGTATGGAAGAAATTGTCACTAAGTATATAAAAGGATGTGTAATGTGTACAACTAGCAAAGCAAGTAATAGAAAATTGGGTTTGTACATACCAATAACTATACCATCTCATCCATGAGAAAGTGTGTCTATGGACTTTGTGGGGGGTTTACCTATGTCTAGAAAGGGTCATGATTATCTACATGTAGTTGTGGATCAATTCAATAACATGTGTATTTTAATGCCTTGTAAGAAGCAAGTCACTACTAAACTGACAACTCATTTGTACTTTCAAAATGTATGGGTTCATTTTGGGTTACCCACTTCTATTGTATCAGATCAATATTCGTGATTCTTGGGGAAATTTTGGTCATCTTTGTGGGGACTCATGGACACCAAGTTGAAGAAGAGTACAGTCTTCCATCCGTAGACTGGTAGACAGATAGAGGTATTAAACAAGACAGTTGTGCATCTGCTTAGAGGTTACTATAGCAAGTATCCTAAGTTGTGGGATGAAAGTCTTCATTATGTGCAACATGCTTACAATCATGCAATACATTCTTCTACAAAGAGATCTCCTTTTGAGACTTGCTTTGGTTATTTGCCTAAAAAACCAATGGATTTTTCTTTTGGGAAGGATGACATTATCAATGGACACCATGATGTAGAAAGGGCTTTGAAGTTCATCCAAAAAGTCTAGGCATTCCATTAGGAAGTAGAAGCACAATTGGAGCAGAGCCAAGAAAAATACAAGGTTCGCCATGACACACATCACATCGATCATTAGTTCCAAGTTGTTGATAGATTTTGGTTACATATCAGCAAGCAAAGAAGGCAAGGTGAAGGAAGGAAGCTCAAGCCTATTAGGTATGGTCCTTTTGAAATCTTGGAAAAGATTAGTACTATTGGGCATTCATTTTGCACGAGGTCAATGGTAGGAATCCATAGTGTAATTCCTCTCTTGAAAAGAAAATCTTTTAAGGATCCACTCCAAGGTCTAATGTTTGTCTTGCGACGTACCAAAATCCGCTTAGTAGAAGATAAATGTGAATATTCACGAGGAGGCCTTTTCTGGTTCCAAAAACCCTTTTACCTTGGAGTCAAGTAAAATCTGTTCGCTATCTCAAAATATCACACCGAAAGAACAATATTTTTGTATTTTCTAATTTTTTAATGAATGCAACTCTAACAATGCAGCTACTATGAGGTCTTATTTTAACAAGGGGGTTAGAAAAGCAAATAACAAAATTGAAAGAAAATAGCATGAAATCGAATAACTTGAAATTGAAATTCCTAAATGGACATAAGCTATAGAACACAACACGCAGTGAGTTAAACCTTTGAAGAAATCGGTAGGAAACCAATGAAAATAGGAACAGTGCTTCCTAGAATCGACTAATGCAATCATCGGTGAGAATCTGTAACAAATCGAATGATGTTTCACTCTTCATCAAATCACAAGGCCACAAAAAGTGCACTGATGCGAGACAAAAAGCTATGTGGACACAATCAGGTGATCTCTTCTCAAGCTCATTACTTCAACGAAATTCATATATCTGTAGCAAACACTAGAACTAAAAGATCGCAGAACCAGAAACAATGCAATAAACCTTTGGCTCAATCAAAATCTCATGAATAAAATCCACAAAACAATGACACATTCAGGCAAGAATAACTACACTCCAAATGCTAGCACCAAAAGCATAACTTTATTGCATAATAACGGAGGCCTTTGTTACATTTTACAATGGGGTATTTATAAGAAATTGTCTCCTCAATTTGTGCTGAGAGTGAGAGATATCTTAATGCAATAAAATGCTTTTAAAACATTAAAACAAACTAAAAATATACAAATTGGTAATCTAACTGGTGCTTAGAGGGACTCCATCCATATTTTATTCATTAATTGGATGCATGAGCCCTTTACATGTCAAAAACAATAAAAGCATGAGAGAAAAAGTAGGAGGAAGCCATCAGTCGAAGTAGAAGTGCATGGAGACACCAAAAATAGAAGTTGGCCCTTCACTTGATGTGTGTCAGAGTTAACTTGCCATCAAAATGCATTTCTAATGCATGGAAAGTGCTATTTTTGAAACTGGAAATCAATTGTCAGTGCACCTTTGAATCGCAGAGCTGCGAAGCTATAGACCTGCAGACCTCGACTAAGTCAAAAATCTCAAAAATTTTCTAAGTGTCAAAATTGAAATTCTGGCATCTGGGTTTTGTTCATCTTCATCCTAAAGATATGTTTGGATATTTGCCCTTGAATTTCTCTATAATCTCAATAATCTTAGCAGCATCAGGAAGATCCAAAGCCTCATACTTATCTTTTACCTTCTGTCTATAGTTTTCCACCTCAATTCGAGTTTCTACAAAATCCCTTAGTTTCATATCCAACTCTAACAATGCTTCTTCTGTCCTGAAGGCTTGTCTGATGTCTTCATCACGTGATGCTTCCTCTAAAGTATTTCTGAAGTTTTCTACAACTACCTCAACTAGTAAAAGCTACTCTCGTTCTTCATCTTCAAAAATATCTAAACATGCATCACTATATAACTTTTCTGCTTCCAAAATTCGCTCTCGAGCTTGGTCCTTGAGCCTATGTATCTCATCATGCAATATTTCCATCACTTTGTTTCCCTCTAGAATATTTTATATCCAATCATCTATCATGTCTAGCTCTTCTCTAGTATATACATCAATCAGAATGTGGTACCTTTGTCCTTTTATGGCCTATAGAATTTGTAAATCCTTGCTCCAAACTCGTACCTCATCCATAATGCAAAGTCTTCCCTCAAAATTGCCACGATCTTATCAACATTGTCTTGTGTAGCATGTAATAATTTCAGACTTCTTGTAGTTATAGTGATACACCTATCCTCAAGGTTGTCTCACCAATCCTGACAAGCTCTCAGAAATGGATTGAGCTGTACACCTTCCCCTTCTTTAAGAATGGTAGTCAAAGTCTCCTCAGGGCATTCAAAATGAAGAGGACCAATAACTTTAGCTAGATATCGTTTCAAGATCTCAACTTGCCTTCGAAGTGCTCTGATTTCAATCTCATCACATTCCATATGGTTAAGAACCTCTTTGACTCCCATAGTCATCATCTGTCGAGAAGTATCCCATGTAGGTTTCCCTAACATGATA
The DNA here is from genome assembly GCA_028749045.1 of Cupressus sempervirens. NCBI lineage: Eukaryota > Viridiplantae > Streptophyta > Pinopsida > Cupressales > Cupressaceae > Cupressus > Cupressus sempervirens. Next base: position 382,060,282 of record CM053786.1, read on the forward strand.
TCCTTTACTTTATAGTCCTGAAGGCTGACAACTTCTTCATCCGTACCTTTTGGGGGATGAGCCACTTGTGCAAATAAGTCCCAATTCCAAGTAGTGGTAATGAATGCAAATGGTGTTGCATCCTATAATGGAGAGTTAGGCTTGTTCAAAATCTTTATAATATCACAAATATCATCCTTTGAAGCAAGGAATTGATGCTTAGCACTTCTCGTTATTTTCTTTCGGAACCATCTTGGGATATGTCTTTCTTTAACCTTGGCTCTAGACGATGAAGGGATGTGTTCATCTACCTCCTTCCCTTTGTCGCTTTTTCTTGGAGTTTCCTATTGTGAGGGTTCTTCTTCTATAGTCTCAGTTTTTGTAGATCCCATCATTTGATCTTCAACTTCCTGGGAAGGTTGTTGTATACATTCCATTACTTGTGCCTCTTTTGGTGGCTCATTAGTAGTCCTTGGTTCTGTATCTCCTTGTAATGATGATTCTTTTTGTACATGTTCCTCTTAACTAGGAGGTGGAGGTGTCACTTAAACCTTATCTACCATCATATCTTGAGGTGAAGATGGGGGCGCTGGATGAGGACCTTGTGTCTCATGTGGCATCTGCGTCCAATCTTGCTGTTGAAATTCACCTATAGGAGTATCTCTAATCTTATCTCCAACCAATTTTGTACCCACTGGCATGAAATAAAAATCTAGAATGGAGAGAATATCATCACCTAGCTCTCTTTTCTCATTCACCCATCCTTGTACTTCATCTTTCAAAGAAGAGAGCTCTACCATTTCAGCTTGGGTGGGTGGTGGGGTAATTGTGACATTCTTCTTTCTTTCCAATTATGTGGCTTTGGCAAGTTGAGTTCTACCTTGTAAAGGCACTTGTTCTTCCTCCCCATCTGACTCCATCTCATCCTCATCTGATTCTTCCTTGGGAATGGTTTCATGAATAGATGGATTAGGCACTAATCTTTTACGAACTCTCTGCCTCTTGTTCGTTCTAACCTTAACCCTCCTTTGCTTCTGTGGAACCATAGGAGAAGTAGGTTCTTCATGCATCAGATGAATGGATGTCTCTGGAATCTCTCCTTCTTCTTGTTGGCTTGACAAAATAGGAGGCAATGGAAAATCAACCTAGATATGAGAAATTGTAGGGTCTCGAGGGTCTTGGAAAGTAGATTCATGTTGCTGCACAAGGGCCTGTTCTTCAACATGCTCTATCTAGATCCTCTGAGGAGAGGCTCTCTTCCTCTTCTCTTTCTTCTTCTTCTCTAAAGGATGGTAGTATACCACTAGAAGATCAAGCTGGTAGACTATTTTTGGCCTGATAGGAGAATGGAGTGCAAAGATAGAAACTATGACCTTCCTCCCCTTTACCTTTTCTGGGTGATCATGTGCATGGAAAATCACTATGTCTGGAATTAGATCAAGTGGAAAGGGTTTTTTGATCCCACTTTTTGTCATTCTGATGACATGTCTTGCTCGATGATTAATATCATCTCCTTCCTCCCTATCAACTTCTGCATTCAGAATGGGCTTCTCGCCAACCTTATCTGTATTGAATAAGGGATCTAGTAGCTCCTGCGAATCTTGTAGCCTTATCTCATCTGGGATGGTCAAAAGGAGAGCCTTTGCTGCTAAATATAAAGTCATTCTACAATAGTCCATGATACGAACATCATAGTCATTTGTGGCATTCATCCAATGATCTTCAATGGTGTCCTCGTGGTAAAACTCCTTTCCTGCCAAATTTTCCAGAGGATAGTTCTCCCATTCCCACTCAAAAGTCAAGATATCCTACTTTCTATTTACCTAGTATGTTCCTATTACAAATGGCTAATCCCAACAAGGTCTTTGTTGTTGCTTGATCCTCTCATAAGTTGACTCAATCTGCCAAGAAATTTCCATTAGAACCAACTTGTCAGTTGGGTACCTTGGGAGCTTCTTCAGATGGATAGATGCACCACCAACCTGAATGTATGTGAATGTCTAGAATTGGACAAAATATGCACCAAGAGCTATGATTTGTGCCTTGGCCTCATCAGACAATCTCTATCCATAATCACCTTCGATGAATCGAATGATGGCAAAGATAAAGGCATCATTCACAATCCTGTACTCTTTTCTTTGCAGCAAGAAATTTTTTTTAACTAGCTGAGGATAAACTATATATGGCCATGCGATAGGGTCCTGTGTACTGCCCTTTTTGTACAACCTAGGGTAGTCGGTGGCTCTTGCTGCAAGTAGATATACCACATAAGAAGTCATATAAAACTTCTTCTTGTCCTTTACTATTTGCAACTGATCACACACATTCTCACTAAGTGTGGTGGCCCAATCCAGTGGCATTTTTGCGTGTCTAATGGTTTCAGTGAAGTTAACCATGAATGGAGCAAGATGACCTATTTCAGGCAATCCCATAACTCTGCTCAGAAGAATGATTGAATATCCAATGTCATCCTTCATGTATCCTCACGCCATATCTACTTTGCTGATTGTCTTTGCCTGAGATGGCTTCTCAATGAAGTATGAGGAATATATGATGTCCATGGCCTCCTGGTGATGATCCTTATGCCACCTTTCAGCTGCTTCATATGAAAGTCTAATAAATTGATCAGCTCCAGGTAAGTGAAAAACTCTCTTGATATTATCAGGTCGTAGATCTAAGACCACTTCCCTAGTGATGCTCTTTACCACCCTTTCCTAAGGAACAAAATGTTGAGATAAGGTCATAATCAATTCAACTGATTGAATGGTTCTAGGATGTGATGCTGCATTTACCAATCCAAACCAGATTAAGGTGAATCTCAAAGAAGATCTTGCAGTTGGGTTGTTACAAATCCTCAAAAATTCTCCCAAGTTCGTGTGTCCAAGTTCTGTGTCTTTGATCTCAGAGTGTTCATTGTGCAATCATGACTTTGAGGTTACACCTTGGAACTTGTACACAACTAGCTTTGTTGTTGATCAGGATGTGGACGCCATTTGATTATATTACCTGTACGTTCCAAAGAAAAAGAATGATTAATCACTCGATACATATAAAATATTTTTAAAAAATGATATTCTAGAGTTTATTTTATTTGTTGTGATTTGATTTTTTTTATAAATATTTAAACAAAGAAATAAATAAATAAAATGGGGTTTTGAAAAAAATGCGGCGGCGTGCATGCCTAAGAGGGGCACGGCGGCGACCGTGAGCTACCCAAAAGGTGCATGATATGCCGACCGCTCGCAGCCCTCAAGTCGCGCAACGTCACACCGTCGTGCTTCCAAAAAAAAGGGCGCGCCGGCAACAGCCGCCGCATGGCCTAGAAGGTGGAGGGGGGAAGGTTTCCATACCTTTCCCTCCTCAGCTCTATCTCTTCAACATCAAAAATTTTAAAAAACAAGGGGGAAGGGGGCATTTTATAACTTCCCTCCCCTCTTTTATTTGCATGCGTGCGCGAGATTTTTTTTTGTTTTTAATTATTATTATTATTATTTTTTTCTTTTTTTTTGTTTTTTGTTTTTTTTTTTTGGATGCCACTTTCTAACTTATTTAACCGAGTTTCTTTCTCCTGACTCTCGAACTATGATTCCAGGAGTCAAAAAAAGTAGGGGGTCCCCATTCCTACTGAGGAATGGGGCATGTGTTGTGGATACCACAAAAAATAGCCTTGAAAAAAGGAAGAAATGACCAAGGCATTTCTTCATCAGCAAACATTCTTCCACTGTGTGTCAAACACCAAATGAACTTTGAACACCTCGAGCATATCTCAGATGACCTTGCAATCCAAATTTCTGAAGTCTAAACCTTCAAACTCAGTGTGTGCATTGTGTATTCATTCTCTTTGATGTATCAGGATGTCATCAATCAAAGTTGTCTATCAACTCAAAACAATCTTCCACCCCTCCTAGTTCATTCATTTGGAATTTCCATGAAGGCTCTTCATTCATCAATTGCTTGACCAGATAAGAGAATCAATTTGAGGGCTCTTGACAGGATGTCACGTTCTTTTAATTTTAGGATTTTTGCATAATTGCTCCATATCATTTAAAACATTACGTTACTTTTGATGAAACAATACTTTTGACGGCAAAGCACTTTGTTTTGTAACGCACCTCTAGCCATTCCAGATCAGCAGAATCCTTCTGACTTAACACCATCTATTTCCCTTCTTTTTTTGGTTTCTGTATCTTGACTATGCTTACATTGTGTAGCCAGAACATCGGTGTCATTTCTTGGATTCGATCTCTTATGAACATCCCTTGCATTCCTCTTTTAGAACTTTTTAAGAAACTCTTATGCCAAACAACGATTTTAGCAACCCTCTGAGGAGACCCCTCCTATTTGAACCAGTCAGAATTTGGATCATTTCTTGTCATCTTTGACTTGAAATTGAACAACACCTAACACCATCAAATCTTTAAATTTGCAAAGTGTTGAGATCTTGTTAGTCTAGGCTTCTGATTTCTAGACTGAAAGTCCCTTTAATTCCATAAGAGGTGTATGTTGCTTGGTTGGTATAAAAAACACAATTGTCCAAATGTTTTGACAAAGAAATAACTCCTCCTGAAATCAGGACCAAAGAGTGGTTAGTGAAATCTCCAAAAAATTCCCAAGTACACCTTATCGCCTAAGACTAACCTGACTTTAAAAGAAAACACACGACTGAAAGAAAACACACAACTTAGAAAAAAGAAAACACACTTGTAGAAGTAAACACCATTGCAGAAATGAAAATTTAATCTACATACGGAAATGAAACCTAACTTTTCTTCTTATTTTTTTAGATTTTAAAATAATGTTTCAGAAATTGCCCATTTATGGGCAAAGGTAGAAACTCCCCCTGTAAGGAACTTAGCCTAAATATGTTTTCTTTGAGAATTTTTGCAATCTAATATGAGCCTATCCACAAGTAGTGAAACTTGGTATGGCTTCCTGGCTTTTCTTTTGCCTTATCCCAAAGTAGGACTAGGTCAGAAATCTTGAAGGATTTTATTGTGGCCCTCTTGTCGAACCATCTCTTAACAACAACTTGATGTTTAGCCATGTGTTCCAATGTAGTTGTTCATTTCTCACCCATTTTCAGAAGATTCATCAATCAGATTTGTACTCTGTCAATGTCATCGGCATACCAACTCATGAATTTTAAAACAAGAATCTTGAGGTTGAGCAAGAATACTGGTTCTTGCCCATAAAAAACTAGATAGGGAGAAGTACCCAAGGCCTTTTTCACTCTGACTCGATCTATCCACAAGGCGTATTTCAATTGTGTATGCCAATCCCTAGGGTCCTCCTTCAATAGTCATTTTATTGCAGTGATCAATTTTTTGTTTGTAGACTCCGCTACCCCATTTCCTTGTAACTAGTAATTTGAAGAGAATCTAATGATGACTTTGATTTCAAATGCCCATTGTGTCAAAAATGAAAATGCAAATGCAGATCCATTATCACATACAAGAGCAAATGATATTCCAAATTTGGTAACAATATGTTCTTTGAAAAAGTCTGTCACCACCTTAGCAGTGCAATTTTTGAAAGTCTCAGCCTCCGTCCATCATGTGCAGTAATCCGTAGCTATAAGGATGAATGTGTGTCCAGTTGATGACAGTGTGTTTACTAGACCAATGAAATCTAGTCCCCACTTTGTGAAAGGGCACACCTCATATACCAGTTGCAGTGGAATTTTTGGGTGCCTCTCTTTGTTAGCACTAGTTTGGCATGTATGATAGGAACGTACATGTTCAAAAGTATCCTTGAATATTGAGGGCCAAAAATAACCCAATCTTAAAATCATGTGAGCTATTGCTTCTGCTGAACCATGTCTCATACCATACTTATCATGAAAATGTTCCAGGACATCCTTAGCTTCTTCACGTCCTAAGAATTTCAAATAAATCCCTTCATACTTCCTTTTATACAAGTTGTTACCAAGTAACTTGTAAGACTCACATTTCATCTTAAGTCCCCTACGTTGTGCACTGTTCATCCACTTGGGGCATTGATCTTGTAGGAGATAATAGACAATATCTTGGTACCAGACATCTATCACCACACCTTGATTAATATCAACTTGTGATACAACTATCTTCTTTTGATCATCTTCATCAATTTCATCATCAAATTTGAATTCCTTTTGATTTCCTTCTTGGTTATCAGCGATCATTTTGGATAAATCCTTGGCCTCTGACTAATCACATAGGTTGAATCTCTAGATCAAATTCTTGAAGTATTGTCATCAACTTTCCTCTTCTATCACCAAGTCCATTTTGCATCAAAAGCATTTTTGCTGCTGGGTCAGGTACAATTGCATACACCTTACTTCTGAGTATGTAGTGATAGAACTTTTTTACTTCCTTGATTAACATAAAAGACTCTTTATCAAGATTTGAATATTTCAACTCAATGTTATTTAGAGGACAACTCATGAAAGCAATGGGTCATTCATCCTTCTCTCTTTTTTGCATCAAGATCCTTGCGCAAGAATGTTCGAAAGCAAAGGAATAGATCTTGAAGGGTAACTCGTAATCTGGACTTACCAAAATCAGGGCTGTGGAAATAGCAACCTTGATATCTTGGAAGGATTTCTTTATCTCTGGTACCCATTCTATTTTAGCCCCTTTTTTGAGTAAATCATTGAGGGGGCAGACTATCTCTGCGAAACCACTTATGAATTTGCGTACAAAGTTTATCTTTCCAAAGAAAGATTTCAATTCCTTCTGGCTATGAGGAGGTGCTAATTTTGAAATGGACTCAACTCCATCTGGATCAATGGAAATTCCAACTTAAGAAATGACATGTCCTAGGAGCTTTTCTTTAGTAACACTGAACGAACATTTCTTAGGATTGAGCGATATGCCATACCTACGACATCTATTGAACACCTGCCTTAGATCGGCAATATGAGTACTTCGATCCTTCGAAAAGATAGTCAAGTCATCCATGTAGATGACTATACACTTGTTTATCAATCCTTTGAAAGCTTCATCCATTGCTCATTGAAATGTAGCTCCCACATTAATCAACCTAAAAGGCATCCTTGTATAGGCAAATGTTCCCCACTTGGTTGTGAAAGTAGTCTTCAGCCTATCTTCTCCATCGACCATCACCTGGTTATATCCTAAGTAACCATCCAAGAATGACATCATCTTTGAACCATTTACGATTTGAAACACTTCATCTAATGAGGGTAGAGGGTAGTTATCCTTCTAAGATGCCAAGTTTAATTTACGAAAGTCAACACAAAGGCAAATCTCTTTGGTCTTTTTTCGTATAGGGACCAGATTTGCTACCTAGGTAGAATGATGAATAGGAAATATGATCTTAGCATCTAGTAGTTTTTTGAATTCATTCATAATCAGTGGTTTGATTATCGAATTTACCGATCGTTGTCTTTGTCAGAAAGGTTTAGCATCTGGTTTACACAGGATGTCATGTGTGATAATCTCAAGATCATAAGTCTTTAACTCTTCATAGCTCCAAGCAATAACATCTTTATACTCGGTGAGCAACTTGAGCATGCCATCCCTTTCCTTTTGATTGCATGCTTTTCCTATTTGCACCATTTTTGGTTCTTCATCAGTACCTAAATTGTACGAGTCACATTTTTTGATTCCTTTCTCTTGAGTTTCCCTTCTATTGAGTGTTGATTCGTCACAGTCGAAGATGCATTCAAGTTCAACCATCCCTTTCAGAATGCTATTGGTTTTCAAATTAAGGATTCCATCATCATCCTCAAGCTTATCATCTTTAAGCTTGTCTTTAGGTGTATCGTCAGTCTCTTGTCCTTGGAAATGGTGACTGCACATAATAAACTTGAGTATATGTTGATCATCTTGGAAGACCTAAAAGTTTGTGATATTATCGAGAATGGCAGGAATGACAACTAATTAAACTAAGAATCTTTTCAACTTTGTTATTTCTACTAGTTTTAAAGTGCTGGCTGAAATAGCAAGGGCGTCTACTATCACATTATTTCTTCTTAGAATGGATTTGATGTTCAGAGCTTCAAAGTCATCCATTATATCCCATACCCTTTTCCTGTAAGCGATTAATCTTTTGTTGTTGCATGAGTATATGGATTTTACTTGTCTTATCACCAATTGAGAATCCCCTTTGATTATAAGAGTTATGGCTCCTTTTGGGTTGATTAGTTCAATACCTGCACCAGCTCCTAATTTGCATCTGGAGCCATCGAAGCAAAGTGTCCAAACTGCATTTTCCTTGGGTTTTCTAATTTTGTGTTTATTCGTCCTTAACTTTTCCTTTACTTGAGCCTTGAATGACTATTTCTTGGGGACCCATTGAAACTTTTCTCGTGTAGGGCTTGATGAATCTCCTTCATACCCCATGGAAGAGGAAGAGTGTGGTTTCCTTGTTGCTCCTGAATTTCCCCTATTAGCTCAATGATTTGTTTGACTTTAGGTTTAGGATGAATGACTACTGAGGTTGATCCTTTACCTTTAACATATCATCTTCTTCTCTGAACTTTAATCATCCTAGGAGGAGGAGAAGATAAACCTCCACCATTTGAAGAGGTATCATTGTATGATACATTTAAATCTTCACTTTCCTCTTTAGCTTGCTAAACAAGGTTAGATGAATTCACTGAATCTTGACTTTGGATGATTTCATCACTTGAGGTCTTTGTACTCTTGTTTCCCATTATTTGTGTCAAAACCTGTGCTACTGCTTCTTGCCATTTTGAACATTTGAACTCTGAATGACTAACTTTGTGCAACCAGTAAAATCTTGGAAGGAGGAGGATACTGGGGTCAGCTTCCTCTCCTAAACACTATATATTAGTCACCATACTTTCTATGAATTATGTCACTATCTCACTTTTAGGTATCGATGCCTTAGGTTCTTTATTTTGGTCTTGAAATGTCTTGTTTGGAAGCATGTCCAATGCTATTACTTTGTATGAACCCAAATCAAATTTTAAGAATGGTACCTCATTTGGGGGGTTGTAATCTGTGATCATTGTTTTCAGTTTGGGCTCGGCATCTATCTTAATTTGATTGTTCAAACATTTCCATGGTAACCATAATTGAGTGAAATCTGTAGAGAACCATCCTCTAAGACATTTTTTCCATTCTCTGCTTAGGAGTAATCCGTATGTTTCTGGGATGTCAACCACATGTATGTCAACAATATCTTGGATTCGAGAATCAACTGTTAGCTATATCTACACATCTTTCAATACTCCAATGACTTTTACCTCTATTTTATCCAACTATATTACCACTCGGTTAGAGGGTAGAGGATTAACTCCTAGCCTTTGAGCTATTGATAATGGCATCACATTACATGAAGCTCCTAAATCAATAAGACAATTGTGAAGATTCTTTCCATATATCCTTATCCTTAGCAAAAATGGGGGTACCTCGACTTTGTCCTTGAACATAGTAGGCATCACTTCTACAACATTTAATTATTGCAACACCATCTTTTGGGGGACATTATTCATATTATGGGAAACCTTTGTATTATCTAGTGTCTTCATGAGTGCTTCTCTTTGTTGTGGACAATTTTGCAACATGTCAAACATGGACATATTGGCTTTTTTTTTCTTCAAGTCCTCAACCGCATTATATTTTTCAATAGACCAAGCAGGGTTCTTTAATATTGTCGGTATGTTTACTTGATTCTGATACTGTGGTCCTCCTTGAGCTAGCCTTCGCGGTGGTGGATTGTTGTTTGCTCTAGGATCAGGTGGGCTTGGTTGCAAACTAGGAGGAATTCCATCAGTCAAGGGATCCTTTTTGTTTCTGAGATTATATGTGTTTCGATTATCATTTTGAAAGGCAAACATCTCATCGTGTTGAAGATCGGGTTCTTGACTAAAAGGGAACGAGATTTCTTCATTTGCTTGTTGTTCCACTTGTACATTCTATGTAGAATCATAAGATTCTAATAACATTGCATTGAATTGAACAGGAGGAGGATTATCATTCATTGGTGGGTTTTGATTGACATCCTGATTACCATTGTAGTATTCACCATCGTTGCTAGGCATATTTTTGGCTATCATCATACTGATTAATGTCGGCATACTAAATGTTGTTGTTATCGGCAAGAATGCTTCCATTATTTGGTCTAGTGTTCCATTGTCAATTTTGTCTTTGGAAGCTATTGTTGTGATCAGGAGGATTGAAGTTGTTTCCTCCCTCATTGTTTCCTATGTTGTTGTTACCATTATTGTTGAAGTTCCTGTTGTAATTCTGACCAAAATTGTTGTTGTAGGGGCCAACATTGTTTCTCTAGAAGTTGTTATTTTGTCCTTGAGACAATCTAAGACGAGTCAATTTGTTGTTCATTTGTGACATGGTTTTCCTCATCTGACCAACTTTTGAAAGGAGATTGTTATCTGCTTCCATAAGAACAATTGCCTTTTGTTCAAAGAAGGCTATTTTCGGGGGCTCATACCTTGGATATGTTATTGCTTGAGTTTGTGGAGCAGGTACCTATTGTAATGGAACTGGGTTCATAGGTATGAACTGACTAGGTACAGTAGGCACTCCCACAGGAACCATTGGCATTGTAGGAACTGTTTGTGTAGGAAGCATCATTCCCCCTCCATTAGGATTAACTTACTTTGTGAACGTGATTGCTTCTGCAAAGACTTCATCCAATGTGTCAATATTTGCTACAGGAAGTCTTCTCAAAAAAATCGTAGTAACAGGATCCATGGCATTGAAATAAACTTGGATGGCAACTTCAACCGAAATTGTGTATGGTGTTTCCAACTTGTGGAGGCCATATGAAAACAATGATTGAAGCAAGAAACTATTTCAGCTGGGTCCCTTTTTATTGATATGAACTGTTGATGTATCACTGCTGGATTGATGAGAGTTTTGAATTGTTCCAAAAATGATTTTTTGAAAGTGTCCCAGTCTCCAATACATCCTCGTGCTAGGTTCACATACCAATTGAAGGCAATTTCCCCCAAAGAGTAGGGGAATAAACAAAGAACCACATCTTCAATGGCAATTTGCTTCCAGTTGCAAATTTCCTTAAAATTCTTGAAATGATCTTTGGTTGTTCTTGTTTCTCTGTAAATAAACCTTGGACAAAATTTCTTAGGATTCTTAGGGAGGTCATGGAGGGCACCTCTCAAGCTAAGGGATGAATCAACTGCATTTGCGAAAAAGGCCATTGGAGGATTTTGTGGACCTAAAGGTGGCTGGAATGGTGATGGGAGTGTTGGAATATGTGGAGATCCACTTGGTGGTTGAATGGGTGGTGGAGTAGAAGAAGATGATGAAATGTTGAATGGAAGTGGCTGAATTCAGGGTATTCCTCTGTCACTACGTGGCTTATGAAAATGAGTAAGCTCTAGAAATTCTTGGGCACTTGGTGAAGATCTTAATGCTTCCTAGAATGGGGATCTAGGATCAATATCTTCCAGCTTGTGTCAATTCTGGAAAAAGTGCACCTCTATAGAAGTACACTTCCTCACTATTTTGAATTTTGCAGACAACAGAGTTCTATGGAGCTACGGACCTGTAGACCTACGGATCTGCGAACTTGTGGAGCTACAAAGCTATGGACCTACAGACCTGCAGATCTGCGAACCTACGGATCTGCGAACCTACGGATCTAAATTTTTTAAAATTTCAGAAGTGATTTTTGAACTTTTTACATAGTGTAGATTATTGCAAGGGTGCAAAATTTTTGAAACTTGATCAAATCTTTCTTGTTTTTGATAGTATGTTCTTTGTGTGGCCCTCCTTCTAGCGCCACTTTTTTGGGCGTTCATTTTGCACGAGGTCAATAGCAGGAATCCATAGTGTAATTCCTCTCTTGAAAAGAAAATCTTTTAAGGATCCACTCCAAGGTTTAGTGTTTGTCTCGTGATGTACCAAAATCTGCTTAGTAGAAGGTAAATGTGAATGTTCACGAGGAGGCCTTTGCTAGTTCCAAAAACCCTTTTACCTTGGAGTCAAGTAAAATCTGTTCGCTATCTCAAAATATCACACCAAAAGAACAATATTTTTGTATTTTCTTTTTTTAATGAATGCAACTCTAACAATGTAGCTACTATGAGGTCTTATTTTGACAACGGGGTTAGCAAAGAAAATAACAAAACTGAAAGAAAATAACATGAAATCAAATAGCTTGAAATTGAAATTCCTAAACAGACATAAGCTACAGAACACAACACACTGTGAGTTAAACCTTTGAAGAAATTGGTAGGAAACCAATGAAAATAGGAGCAATTCTTCCTAGAATCCACTGATGCAATCATCGGTGAGAATCTGTAACAAATCGAATGATGTTTAACTCTTCATCAAATCCCAAGGCCACGAAAAGTGCGCTCAGGCGAGACAAAAATTTATGTAGACACAATCAAGTGATCTCTTCTCAAGCTTCTTACGTCAATGAAATTCATATATTTGTAGCAAACACTAGAACTAAAAGATTGCACAACTAGAAACAATGCAATAAACCTTTGGCTCAATCAAAATCTCATGAATAAAATCCACAAAACAATGACACATTCAGGCAAGAATAACTACACTCTCATTCAAAATGGTCAAATGGAGAGCCTTCTCTGCTAAGTATAAATTCATTCTACAATAGTCCCTGATACAAACATCATAATCATTTGTGGCATTCATCTAATGATCTTCAACGGTGTCCTTGTGGTAAAACTCTTTTCCTGCTAGATTTTCCACTTTACCAACATTGTCAAAGAATGGCTAGGGAGAGTTATCTTCTTTGAGAGGATAGTTCTCCCGTTCCCACTCGAAAGTTAGGATATCCTACTTTCTATTTACCTGGTATGCTCTAATTACAAATGGCTAATCCCAACAAGGTCTTCATTGTTTCTTGATCCTCTCATAAGTTGACTCAATCTACTGAGAAATTTCCATTAGAACCAACTTGTCACTTGGGTACCTTGGGAGCTTCTTCAGATGGATAGATGCACCACCAACCCGAATGTATGTGAATGTCCAAAACTGGATAAAATATGCATCGAGAGCTATGATTTAGACAATCCTATACTCATTTCTTTGCGGCGAGAGCTTTTTCTTAACTAGCTAAGGATAAACTATATATGGCCATGCGTTAGGGTCCTGCATACTACCCTTTTTGTACAACTCAGGGTAGTCAGTGGCTCTTGCTGCAAGTAGATATACCACATAAGAAGTCATATAAAACTTCTTCTTGTTGTTTACTATCTGCAACTGATCACACACATTGTCACTAAGTGTGGTGGCCCAATCTAGTGGCATTTTTGTGTGTCTGATGGTTTCAATGAAGTTAACCATGAATGGAGCAAGATGACCTACTGCAGGCAATCCCATAACTCTACTTAGAAGAATGATTGAATATCCAATGTCATCCTTCATGTGTACTCGCGCCATATCTACTTTGCTAATTGTCTTTGCCTGAGATGGCTTCTCAATGAAATATGAGGAATATATGATGTCCATGGCCTCCTCGTGATGATCCTTATGCTACCTCTCAGCTGCTTCATATGAAAGTCTAATAAACTGATCAGCTCTAGGTAAGTGAAAAACTCTCTCGATATTATTAGGTCATAGATCTAAGACCACTTCCCCAGTGATGCTCTTTACCACCGTTTCCTCAAGAACAAAATGTTGAGATAAGGTCATAATCAATTTAGTTGACTAAACTATTCAAAGATGTGATGCTGCATTTACGAATCTAGATCGGATTAAGGCAGATCTCAAAGAAGATATTTTAGTTGGGTTGTTACAAACCCTCAAAAATTCTCCCAAGTCCATGTGTCCAAGTTCTATGTCTTTGATCTCAGAGTGTTCATTGTGCAATCATGACATTGAGGTTACACCTTGGAACTTGTACATAACTAGGTTTGCTTTTGATTCGAATGTGGATGTCATTTGATTATATTACCTATATGTCCCAAAGAAAAAGAATGATTAATCACTACATACATATAAAATATTTAGAAAAATGATATTTTAGAGTTTATTTTATTTGTTGTGATTTGATTTTTTTTTAAAAATACTTTTAAAAAAGAATAAATAAATAAAATGTGGTTTGAAAAAAAATGCGGTGGCGCACATGCCTGAGAGTGGCGCAGTGAGGGCCGCGCACACGTGTTCCAAAGGGGCGTCACGATGGCATCTGCATGCTACCCAGAAGGCATGTACCGTGGCAGCCACATGCGGCCCTGAAGGTGTGTGCCACGGTGGCAACCTACAGCCTTGAAGTCACGTAGCGGCACGTCGCCATGCGCCCAAACGGGCGCAGCGGTCGCCGTCGCTGTACGACCCAAAAGGCGTGCAATGGCACATCCAAAAAAAAGGGTGCATTGGTGGTGACCGTCGCATGGCCCAGAAGGGCGTCGCAATGGTGCATCACATGTGCATAGCCCAAAAGGGTGCTGCAGTGACACGATGTGTGCATGTCGAAAAGCATGCGCACAGTGTTGTGCCACACACTTGCGCTAGGTTTGCGTGGAAGGTGGAGGGGGGAAGGTTTGCATACCTTTCCCTCCTCAACTCTATCTCTTCAACATCAAAAATTTTTAAAAATAAGGGGGAAGGGGGCATTTTATAACTTCCCTCCTCTCTTTTCTTTGCATGCGTGTGTGCCTCGATATGTGCGTGTGCACGAGATTTTTTAAAAAAAATAATTATTATTTATTTATTTTTATTTATTTATTTATTTTTATTTTTTTGGACTCCACTTTCTAACTTATTTAATCGAGTTTCTTTCTCCTGACTCCCAAACTATGAGTTCGAGATTCAAAAAAAGTAGGGGGTCCCCATTCCTAGTGAGGAATGGGGTGTGCTTGTGGATACCACAACAAGTACCAATGCCTTTCACCTTAATATTCCTCCATACATGCACATTTACTCAATTGTGAATTTGGAGAATTTGAAGTTGTATGAGCCTCCAATGATCTTGGATGAAGACATCAATGTTTAGGTTCCATTAGTTGATGATCTTTCACTAGAGTATATGTTAGAATTGCCCAAAGATGTTATCTTAGATAAGAATGTCAGAACTTCATGAATAGGACCAGTTGAATACCTCCAAGTGGGAATAAAGGGAATGCATCCAAGCAAGGAAAGATGGATGGAGATTGGTAAAGTGAGGGAACTATATCCTCACCTACTTTCCAAGTAATCAAAACTTTCGAAGGTCCAAAAGCTCTTCAGTCAGGAGGCTTGATCCACGGGATAAAAATTAGTGAAAAATAAAATGTTCCCACTGCTCCAAGAATCAACATCATGAAAAAGTGTTCACAATTCTAACTCCAAGGAAAATTGAATGGGTGAAATTGAAGTTTAAAAGTAAAAGCTGTGATCGGTCAAAGTTTGGTGAAACTAGGATCAGAAGTGTAAGTAGGAAGTTGTTGATAAAATTTAATACAAGCTAGTGGAAATCTCTTTTCAATAAATAAAGGTTATCAATAGTATGTAATATCATTAAAGCTTAATACTGATTGATTGTAGAGGGTTAGTGAATGATAATATATTGTAGGGATTTAAGAAAATAAGCAGTTAACAATTGACTAAATAGTCTAACAAGAAGTACCTATTTTGAACATAATAATAATATGGTTGAGGTTGGTTAAAGGGTAAAATGTAAGAAAATTCATTACAATAGTTATACCCATGTAATGGTAAATCGAAATTAGAATTGGATAGAAAATATAAAAAGTTAAAGAGTATAGATACACAATAAAGATGACCTATAATTGGAACATCTAGGACAATACTACAACTACATTGATGTAGAATTTGTAGTTCATATTTATATATGTAATGCCTTATTTTGAAGATCGGAGGTGGCATTTGAAATGATAACATCATTTATCTCTCACGTTATAACTTAGGTTGTCAATGAATGTTAGAAGACTAATTGGCCTTCCATGGAAAACTTGAATTACTGACTTTCAAATGAAAAAAAATGCTCCCATATCAACTAAACTTAATCATCTTTGACACAATGATTGAATTAGTAACATTCTAACACTTTTGAGAAAATGTGAAATGATATACCCAGTCACCCCATAGTCTGATATAATTTTCATAATAAAGAATAGTCCTATGCATATTACTCTCTAAATTACCTTTCAAAAAAAATAAAATTTAGTTATGTTTTGGCCTTGTAAAGGTTGGGCATGGCATATGAAGAGGATTCAGATTTCAGAGAGCCTACAAGATTTGTTTGCAATATGTTAACACATTTCATTGTGACTTTGTTCATTATGTTTTATAGGATGGTTTATTGTTTAAGGGTGGTAGATTATGTATACCTAGTTTATCTATGAGGGAAAATATCATCAAGGAAAAACATAATGGGGCCCTTGGAGGACATAGTGGAGTAGATAAGACATTAGAACAACTTGCAAGGTTCTACTATTGGCTTGGATTATAGAATGAAGTTAGGAGGTATGTGGAAAGTTATTTAATTTTCCAAAGAGCCAAAGGTACATCATCTAATGCAAGTTTATATTAGCCCTTGCCTATACCTACCAAACATTGGGACAACATAAGCATGGATTTTGTTCTTAGGTTACCTAAAATTCCTAAATGAGTAGACATGGCTTTTTTAGTAGTTGATAGGTTCACAAAAATGGCTCATTTTATACCTTGTAGGAGAAACCATGATGCATCTCAAATTTCCAACCTTTTCTTTAGAGAAGTAGTCATAATTCATGTTCTTCCCATGGCCATAGTGACTGATAGAGACACCAAGTTCACTGGGCATTTTTGGAGAACCTTGTGGAAGAAACTTATCACACACTTGGCTTATTCATTAGCTTATCACCCTTAGACTGATGGCCAAACTAAGGTGGTGAATAAATCATTGGAAAATCTACTTAGGCATCTCACAAAACAACATGGTTTGGTTTGGGATCAGGTAATCAATCAAGCTAAATATGCATATAATGAATAAGTTAATAGATCAACTACAAGAACACATTTTGAAGTATTATATGGTTTCCATCTAAGAGTACCTTTAGAACTAAGGGATTTACAAGACATGAAGTCTAGAAGTGCCACAAGGGAGACACTTTCTAAATTGATAAAAGTAGTACATGATCAAGTCAAGGATCATTAGATGAAATCAATAAGTACAAGGATAAGGTAGATTAGAAGAAGAAGGAGATTTGTTTTAAGGTGGGTGATTTGGTGATGGCTTTCCTAAACAAGGATAGGTTACCTAAAGGACCAAGTAGAAAAATACAGATGAAAAAGATAGGTCCATGCAAGATTTTACACAAATATGGAAAAAATACTTATGAGTTAGAACTACCACAAGGGATTGGCATATCACCCATTTTTAATGTTAGTAATATGAAATTATACAAAGGGGACAACAACAACATAGAGCCTTGTGATTGTAGCAAAGCAAGTGTTGAGGTAGATTGGATAAAGGATCTTCCACTAAACAAACTATTAAAGTTGGAATGCATTTTAGATACCAAGACAATAAAGAAGACTAGGAACAAGCCATACAAAGAGTATTTGGTGAAATGGCAAGGTTTTCCTGAAGTAAAAGTAACATGGATGATTGAATAAAATGTCATCAAGCATGGCATAAACCTTTAGGAGTTGGCAACTCAAGGGACTTGAGTTTCTCAAATGAGGGGAGCATGGTGTAGGAGCCCTAGGTCCTGATTAAGGTAGTAAAACACTAAGGAGAAGAGTGTGAAAGTCAATAAGATCCAAATTGAGACAAATTAGGTTAGATTTTCTTTTTGTGCATTTTTGACATCTGGATTGCATGATTTCTAAGGTTTCTTGCAAAGTCAAAGGTAGGTCAACAAGTGGTCAAACATGGGAGTTGACCAAAAGTCATCAATATTATGTTGCATAAACTTTAATAATATTTTGGTATAGTTAGGTGACCTTGTTAAAGTTTTTGTGTTATAATTTTGGAAAAAAATGTAAAAACTACAAAAATTGCAAAAAAAGTTGTCATGCAACTTTTTTGTAACTTTTCTTGCAAAATATGGAAGCTCAATAGTTAGAGCTTTATTTGATGAGATTTGAGGTAGTTGAAGTTGTAAGGATAGGGGAAGAATATATATATATATATATCCCACCTTAAACAATGAATGACACCCTGTACGGATTTTGAATGGATAATGGAATGTTTTTCAACAACAACTCTATGCATAGTTAGCAACATTATTTCTAAACTTGGAGTATGATGTCAGTAAGTAACTATTTTTATGTTTTAGAAAGTCAAATTTATATACTTTGTAAGAGGTAATATGATGTTGGTTTGAATAAGGAGCACTCGTTTTAATTTTAGGAGTTGTTTGTGCTTGTTGTTTACTCTAAGTCTAGATTGAGGGTTTAGAGATAAATTTTTGTTTTCTTTCATTCTTCAAACCAAAACTTCTTGGCACCCAGTGGAAAGTTATATTAAAAGATGGAGATAGTATGAAGGGTAAGAATATTAGAAGTTTTCATCAGATTAAGATGCAGCACTAAATTTAATGACTATGACTACAAGTTTTAACGTCTTGATTGCTAAGAATCACAATATAGAAGGAATTCTAGGACTAGTTAAGACAAAATATTTAGTGAAAATGACTAAAATACTATGCCAATAATGTTTTTGGAAAATTTTTCTTCATGGGTTTTGAGGGAATGAGCCTATAAGGCCAAACAATATTTTTAAGGCTAAAATGCCTACGAACTAGGGCTCAGTAGGAAAGGGCCCAAGTAATTTTAGGGCTCTACCTAGATTTTGTGTCTTACCTAGTACCCTACGTAAGAATCCCAATTTTTAGATTTGAGGGTTTTGACCTGAGAGGTGATTAAAAGGTTAAGGTGCGCACTAGTGCACCTATCATAGGTGCACTGGCGCAATAGATACGCAAGGGCACATGCACACCCTTTGGAGTTGTGAACTTGCATAGGTGCACATATCCATTGAGATTTGCATGGTCCTGGGTTTATAAATACCCAAGACCATCCCTCCCCCTCTTCACTTTTCTTCATAGAGCATTCCAAGAGTGCACCTCCACACATATAGAGGTGCACTAAATTCCTTGTCACTTGCATACAACACACTTAGTCAACTATAAAAAAGGTGCATATATGCACACCTTTATTTAACATTTAAAATAAAAATCTTAAAACCCTAACACTCTCCTAAGGGAAAGGTGTGCATTTGCACACCTATCCAAGGTGTGTACTTGCACACCTTTCATTAAGATAACTAAAGAACCTAAGTAAGGGTGTGCATATGTGCAACTAGTCAAGGTGCACATATGCACACCATGCCCAACCCTTTAAACCTAAACATAAGTAAAGGTGTGCATGTGTGCACTCTTATCCTTGTAAAACCTTCAAAACCTCATGCACATTACAATGTGCTCATGTGCGCACTCCACAAGGGTACACACCTACACAAGTGTGCAACTATGCTAAATGATTATTCTTGAGTCATTAAGCATGCCTATCACAACTATTAAGGTATGTAGGTCTACTAAACTATACAAAAAAAGCTAAATGAATGATTTAACTAGTTTTGTAAGGGTTTTTGGGTTTTGGGGATTTGGGTCTAGTTTTTTAGTAGTTAGGGTTTTGTTAGGGTTTAATTTTCACCTCTCTAGACTAATGTATTTAGGTTTTGTGTAGATAAAATGGCTTCCTCATCATCCTCACTTGAAAAGATGATGGCTGAAAAATTAGTTGTTTTTAAATTTTAAGGTGTACCTAAGAAATCACACTTTTAGGGTGAACATTCAAAGATTAGAGATATGGAATTGGGACATATTGACTGGAACACATTCCTAGTACTTTGTAAAAAGCTTAAGGAGAGGTCCCTAATGGTTTTAGCACTTACCAGATTAGGTTTTTTTAATGCAATCTCACATCCTACATCAGTGCAATCTTTAGATCTTGTCATGGCATTGATAGAGAACTATGTTTTAGAAGAAAGAGTCATGAAGAGTATAATAGGGGAGATAGTCTTGGATTTAAGACCAAGGAACACCGAGAAATTATTTGATCTTTCAAGAGTGGATCAATATGTGAAAATTACTTATCATCAAGTAGAGAGATTGTATAGGGAATATGAAAAGGAAGCTAAAGTGATCATACAATCATCATTCTTGATTGATAGAACACCAGTGGGATGAAGATCAAGCAAGGTAGATATGACTAGAGGATACATGAAGGATGATATTGGATACTCAATTGTGCTTCAAAGTAGGATTATGGGTTTATTGATAGCTAGCAACTTGAATATCTGGATGTACATTTCATTGAGACCATCAAAATAGCTAAAATGCCAATTAATTGTTCTACAATACTAAGTGAAAACATAGATGAGCAATTGGTAGGAGTCAAAGCCAACCCAAAATTTTACATGACATCATACTTGATGTATTTACTGGTAGCTAGGACAACTAACTATCTAGGGTTGTATAAGAAGGGAAGCATGCAAGATACTAATGCTTGGCCTTATGTGGTATATCCCCAATTGGTAAAGAAGAAGCTCTTGGATCAGAGCAAAGAATAAAGAATATTCAATGCTTCTTTCATTTTTTTCAATAATCTTGTTCATTAAGGGTGATTATGCCAAGAGGATGTCAGTATAGGTAGTAGCAAGGATTACAAAGATAGGTGCCTATTACATCCAGTTCAAGATATTTACCTACCTAAGGGTAGCAGGCACTACTGTGAATCTAAATAAACTCCTAAGATATCCATTGGATAGGCTCATTTTACTAAAGATTGTGAGACAACTCACATCTACATATGATAGAGTGAGGAAACAAAACAAGAAGACCTAGGTATGGACCATTACTATAGGATCATTTGATGTAGAAAGGAAACAAGATATCATGACTTTTGATGTAGAATGGGATCAATATCCAATGGAATATTACAACTCTCCTTGTTCATTTTTTGATAATACTGGTAAAGTTCAACTTTTGGCAGGAAAACAATTCATTCATGAAGATGCGGTAGAAGATCATTGGATGAATGCAATAGATGAGTATGATATCCAAATTAGGGATTATTGTACGATGACTCTATATTTGGTAGGTACTACCTTGAAGATAAAAATCCCACTTAAGATTGTTCAACAAGACACTTGAGAGGTTTTGGACCCCTTATACAATCGGGACAAGATATTTGATAGACCAATTATGAATGAAAGGGTTGACAGGGAAGAAAATGCAGATATCAATCACAGGGCAAGACATATAATCAAATTGAAAAAGGATTGGATCAAGAAGCCCTGTAAGCTAGATCCAATTCCTCAGATAATCACCTTCTAAGCTACAACACACCTTGATAAGGGTAAAGGTGGAAAATTAATAGTACCAACTTTCTTGATGGAGTCTCTAGTCAGGCTGGAAATAGTATATAAGCATGACAGAGACATTGGATACTTAAGAGATGACCAAAGGAAGAATAAGAGGAAAAAAGCTTCTCTCAAGCAAGCTAAGCAAGAAGCTGAAGAACCTCAACAAGAAGAGGCAACTCAGGCCTAAGAGGTATCTCAAGCACTTGAGAACTAAGAGCCTCAAAATAAAGGAGCAACTCAAGTTCTAGATATTGTATAGGTGCATCCACTAGAATAAGAAAAAGAAAAAGTGCCTGAATAGGAAGCATTGGAGGTGTCACCACCTACACAAGAGGAACAAGCCCCTCCTTCACCTGCTAAGAAAGCTAGAGTTGAACCTACTATCAGAAGGACTAGGAGGAAGCAGATAGAAAGAAGGGTTATATCTATCCCTATAGTCCTATAAATCATCATTAAAGAGTATGAAGAAGATGAAGAAGATGAAGAAGACAGCCTCCTATTTAGTCAAAGAACATGCTTGGCAAGGGTTGCACAGAAAGAGAAGAGGAGGAGCTCCACCATCACACTACCATCTATTCCTAGGAAACCTATTGAGCTTACAACTTCAAAGGATGAGCTACAATAGTGGATAGATAAGCAAGAGGGGCAAGGAACAAATATTTTCAAAATATATGATTTCAACTTCATGCCAGTAAGGATTCAAATGGTGGGTGATAAAATACAAGATACACTAATGAACCAACCTTTGGGAGATGATTGGAATCAAATGCCACCTGTACCACAAGGATCTTTGGGTACCTCACTACCACCATTCTAAAATTTGTCATATTTGGACAAAGGATCTATTGGCTCCTAATTTAACAGAGTTTAAACAACCAAGTATGCAAGGCAAGAATGCATCTATGGGTAGCTATCTCCAATAATGGACGCAATTCACCAAGAACCTGGGCCACCTATAAGGCTACACTCCTTCTTCACTTTAGGCTCTACAAAACCTAGGTGGGTGAACCTCTTAAGATCTGATTATGTGACCAGTGCAATGAGCATAATTAGGATCTAGGATAATAGATGAAACCCCTAAATCTTTTATACTTAACTGAGAAAATCACAAGCATGGAATAGCTAATATCATGACTCATGAACTAGTAAGCTAAGTGTGGGTTAAACTTTGAATAATTTTCAACATAAAACAAAAAAATGATTTAATATGTTGATATCAACAAGACCAAGGTATGAAAAACAAAACCTAATGATCCTATCTCTGATTAGTGCCTTATATATTGGGAAATTAAATGAATTACAACCATACATCTTCTAGAAATATTTGACATAATTCCTACATCAAGATCCCTAATCTATCTTTCACCTTGTGAACAAACATCTTCTTCAAATTTGAATCTCATACTCAAATTATCCCATCACAAAATCAAAAAACCTTGTGATAAACACCAAGCATTTACATGGCTCTTTGTTCCACCAACAAGACATTTCAATCACATACATCCTTAAACAGAATGCAACCTAATTTATGCTCTTGGTTCACAAATTAGAAGAAATTACATATCCATGAATAGGGGACAAGATTCAAACTAAACTTAAAACCCTTTGTTGTATTTCATTCATTCTCCTTGAAAAGGAATACATGAAAGATGTATAGAAACCATTCACAAATCACCTAACAAATGAAAACTATTGGCATAGAACTTAAATTTTTGTTCGATACAAGAGAGAATGCTAGGTGTGTGGCTTTCATAGCTTGAGCAAAGCTCCTAGAACTAAAAATTAAAAACCAACCAACAACCTTTTTATAGAGGGAAAGAAAGAATATATATGAATAGGGAAATTCCTAGATTGAATTTGCAATTGACAAGTGTCCCTTTAGAATTCTCCCTCAAGAATATTAAAAGAATCTCTCTACCTTCTCTCCTTAACTGCTAATCATATCCCATTTTGTTTTGCCTTTCTAGGAGCAAAAACCTCAGCAAAAGACAAAATTCTCATAACTAATTATGGATATGTCAGTTTTGATCAAATTGAAGCCAAAACATCATAGAATCAAAACATACTACATGTAAGACCTTCTAAACATGTTTTAAATGTTTTGTCATTGAATTCTACAACTAGATAATCAAAAGACCCCTCAAAACACACAAATCACTCCTAAAGACAAAACCCCTTATAGAGTGTACTAAGGAACACATGTGCAAAAATTGACCAAAAATTCAAAATTTTTGGATCATCTTGGTTCTGATGATATATTGGAGCACCTATTTTGAACAAAAATTGCCCCTATCATGCCCATTTGAAAATTGAGCTTCCATCTCATGATAGATTCATTAAAAGATTAATTTTAAAATTTTAAAAAAACCTATAGTCAGAACTATAGAAAGGTATAATTTTAAATCAAATTTTCAAATTTATGGAGGTCTGGAGGTCTGCACTAGAAAAACATAAAATATTAATTTTTTGATTTTTCCTCCACCTTTTCACTTGGGTCAAACTTGGTTTCACCACCTCATAACACATGTCAAAATGTGATTTTCTCCTCTCATGAACAACTATTAGACCCCTCCAACTAGGTTCCACATGTCAACATCTAATTCATCTTTACACTCTACCATGTCAATGTGCCACCTCATGGTCACTATGTCTCTATCCAAGTCAGAATTTTCCACATCATTAGCGACATAGCAACATTGCAACACATGTCATCCTCTACCATGTCATTGCCTTAGGAAGAGTGCCACATCAGGAACCTCTACCACATGTCAGTTTCTAATCTATCCACCTCACCCAACTACCATGTTACCAATACACTCATCTACCATTTGTCATCACGTTATTTTCTGATGCCACCACATCATCCAAATCACCCACAACTTCCCTTGCCAAATTTTTGATTTTCTAGGCCAAATTTTGATTTTCTTGGTGGGTTGCTAGTTGGATTTCAGATTTTCTAGTAGGTTTCCATGTCGCATGCCAGAAAATCATTCCATTTTCTAGTGGCAACATAGCAACCATTGAATATCTCCACTTTTTCGGCACTCCATTTCCAAGTTTTCCCAGAGATAATGTTAGCGCATTTGTTCAAAATTATATTTTATTTGCCTCTAGTTGTCTTTCATGTCCAAGTTGGGCCCACATATGCTCAACAGCTCACAAAATCTAATGTATTTAAAGACATCTTATGTGCTAATTACTTTTGCATTTAAAGATTTAAAGAAACCCTCGTATCCCCAAGGTGGGAGAAGTTTTAACTATTTCTCTACCCTGGAGGTTCAAACTCTCTAAAAACATTGAATCTTCATGATGTGGCTTCTTCAAACACTTAGCATGTCCTCCCTATTGTGGAGTCAATTTTTGTTGTTATTTTTTTTTTTTAGCGTGCGCATCTCTTTTCAAATGCCTACTACATGCTTGTGCTTAAACCTTTGTTCCTTCCTTGTTTTCTTTGACTGCATTGAATCCTTGTCCAATGCTATATTCCTCCATTATAGTTGCTTCTTATTCCATGCGTATCTAGTTCTCCCCTACTACTTTGGTTTGTGATTGGTGGTGGTCTTGTTTTTAATTCTTCAAACTACTCTCCTAGCTGCCCACATGACTTATTGAGAAGATGTCTTCTATGCTTTACAGCATGAGTTTGAAAACCTTTGGCATCTTCTATCCTTCTTTGGCATTGGCTCTTCATACATGGACTCTTTCCTATGAAAAGCTCTCCTTCAAACTTCATACCAGCTGTCATCTCCTTGTCAATGGTCTTCATGCCAACCCACATCATTCCCTTTTTCTTGCTTATTGCTACCTTTGGCTTCCCTTCCCCTAAGATGGAGATGGTGCTTTATATCAAATGGGTAGGTTCCCATTTCAATAAATACTAGATAATAAGAAGATCATATTGGTCTAGGTAACAAAATATCACTTTGGGAAGTTGTGACACAAGAAAAATTAAAGGGATCATGGTGCACAATGTTAGAAATCATGGCTTTGCATTATCACATAATCCTTAAATATGACTTTGTGATATACAAATAGATATAAACTCATGTAGGTCATCTTTAATTGAGCTCAATAAATGAAGGTGGAGATGACGCCTGCAAATCAAATGATTTGATAAAATGTTGACATAGAAGCTTTGGGGGTTGTGACTACTAAATGTTAAATGAAGACCCAATATTGATTTGGGATAACCATAGTCATCGTTGAAGCACCATATCAGCATCAAATTCATAGATGATACATAGAATGCATAAGTCATAATGAAGAAAAGAATATCTTGGATGTTCTGGTTGAGTGTTTTGTCAAGCTTCATCATTTAATATTTTATTCGACCTTGAATCCAAGACAAATTGATGAGATGAGGCCAAGACCATACATGCAACACCAGGGTAAGAAACTTTGGCAATAGCCCATGACCATTCTTGTATTGCTAGCACATAGTGGACATTATACTCAGGTGCCTAGGTGAATCAATACTCATATCAGACATTGAAATTGTCTAAGACTGAGATTGAGAACACGAATGAGAATGAGACTGAATGTCAGAGCTAGACCTTCTACTGGTAATATGAATATGGAATTTTTTTTTCCATAAACAGAATCATTATAGTCTCCCTTTCAAATCTCCAACTTGTACACATTGCATCAGTCCTGTACACATTGCATTAGTCCAATGGAATCAGTTGAGGCATTTGGGCCCCAAGGTTGGTTTGACTAATTTTGTTTTTGTTTTTGAACAACTAAAACCATCAAACTAATCCATTCATCATCTGATATCAATTTGATGAAGAATCAATCAATTTGCATCACCTTTTAAACTTTTTAAGACTAATTTCACCCCTTTCTGCAACTAGTCAACTTCATGCCAAAAGGTCCTTTCACTAGCTTTAAAAAATGACCCAAACCTCTGACCAAGCTCTAAAAACTGCCACACTGATTCTATGTTCTGCACACTTGTACCATGTCAAATCTCATCACATGAAAAATTTAGGGTCAAAAGATACTAACCGTCAAAGTTGACCTCTCAGAACTACCTACAAGAAAACATGTTAGAAAACAACAAATTGCATTTGGATTTGGCTTTGAAAATTGGGCAAATTGACCCTTGGGAGAATGAAAATTGGGATGTTGGTTCATTTTCATGAGGAGAGTATGAATCTATGATTTGGACTCATGAAAAATAACTAGGCACATTTGGCGCACGTTCAAAGAAGGCTACCTAGATTTTGTAGATTGAAACAATGGTAGAAAAGTGATTTTTGCAAATAGAATTGACCTGGGAAACTATGCAAACAAATTCGTCAAGACCTAAAAATTGGCACACTTGAAGTATTTTCATAGTACAATGCAATGGTACAATCTATTTGATCTCATCTATCATGAATTTCAAGATATAACATCACAAATAGCGATTCTAAAAAATCTGCATCTTGATAACACTAGTAAAAAACTAGAAATTGCATTTGAAATCACATTTGAAAACTGATCAAACAGATTTTTCATAAGCTCAAAATTAAAAAATAGCATGTATATGACCTCTAAAATGTAATAGAAAAGCAATTTCATCATTTTTTTCAGCTGGTCAAAAGTTATAACTCATCAAATAGGGCTTCCCAGAATTCAAAACCATTCATATCAACATGAAAATAGTAAACTACCAACTTTGAGAGATTCAAAACCTAGTCAAATGGATTCAAAATGACTTGAAATCTGAAACATAGGCTTTTTGGTATGGACACTAGATACTCCCAAAGTGGAAAGTCATGAAACATAACTGGGTACGAGATATTCAATTGCAAACATAGGTTACTATCACTGTTTGATACTTAGGTGAAAATGCAAATTTGACAATTACTCAAAATAGGGCTTCACGAAATGATTCAAAATCTCAATTTAACTTCATGGAATACATAGGAACACTAAAATTAAAGGTGTTAGAAACATTAAACACCTCATGGGGTTCAAAGGTACAGCCGCGTACATGTGCAGTGAAAACTGTTTTAAGGACTTGATTTTTTAGTGGTGCTCAAAAATTTTGAGTGCCAACATGATCAACCACTCCCCTTCCTCCTATCACTAAAGAATAGAGAGTAGTGCATAAAAAATAGCTTGAACAAAGACCAACCGATGAAGTATTTGAGGAAGGACAGATATTTGAAGAACCTTAGCAAATTTCTCAAGATACAAAGGCTGCGACTTTGGATACAATAGATACAGGGACACCAAATTTAGATCTCTCATATAAGGAGAAGACTTTAGAAAGGATTGATAAGGGAAAGGGTCCTATTGGGAAAACCTCCTCTTAAACCAAGTACTTGTCTCCTATGGGCACTACACTAGACTAGTCGAAGAGGGAAGTTATGGTCTAACAAAAGTGATAGTTGGAATTTAATGAAGAGGAGAGTATGGATGCACTAGTAGAAGCCATCAAGAGGCCTAAGCCACCTATAGGTGATGTACAACAATTGACCTTCATAATGAAGAATATAGATCAGGACCTACTTGCTCATATAGCTATTCCTCCTCCACATGTTGAGACCAAAGATTTGACTCCTAAGGACTATCAAATTAAATAAGTCCTATTAGGAAAGCCCACAGTAGATACAACCAAGGTAATGATCACTACAGACATTAGGGATGTGTTTAGAAATTTTGAAGGTAATGAGAGATTTGATAAAGTTGTGCAAATAAAATGAGCTACTAAGAGGATATCTACTTGGAATTGTATGTCCATTGGATCAAGATCATCTAGAGTTTACTCTCACTAAGGGAATAGAAAGGAGAGATAAGGGGAATGCTTAGCTTGATTCATTTTTGGGAGCATATTAGTAAGAAAAGTTTGAGTAGAAGGGTGTAGATATAATATAGGCCAATTTGAACCTATTACATAATGTCCATTCTAGTGCAAATAAACTGGTATCTATAGTAGACTAGGATTTTGGGCTTATGGATGAGGTACATACTTGGGGAAAAGACCTTCAAGCACTCCAAATAATAAAAGGTCAAAGGTATCATACACTCACGAAAGTGTATACAATAGATGATATTAATAAACATGAGGATTGGATTGAAAATATAGATGCTGGAAATAAGGTCATGGAAGGACTTCATCAAGATATTCAGAAGTTAAAGGGCCAGTTTGAAGAGAAAATTTTGGATGTAGAGATGTATTATGATGCTATTTCCCTTAAGATTTTTGAAGATGAGTTGAAGGTGTAGCTCAAGTTAGTACAAGTAGTAGTTGAATAATTTTGAAGATCTTTAAAGGATGCTTCATTTGATGAAGATATTAGTAAAGCATTCAAGACTGAAGAGGTATTTTTGAGACTTGATGCTAGACTTGACAATTTAGTGGAAACTAGAATGGATATCAATAACTGTCAACAAATAGTTAGGCATAAATATGAGACATTAGATGAATTGGAAGGTTCCCAAGAGATGGAAATTATAGAA
This sequence comes from Cupressus sempervirens, assembly GCA_028749045.1. Lineage (NCBI taxonomy): Eukaryota > Viridiplantae > Streptophyta > Pinopsida > Cupressales > Cupressaceae > Cupressus > Cupressus sempervirens. The sequence continues at coordinate 382,088,998 of CM053786.1, forward strand.
AAATTCAAGACCAAACATCCAAACATCGCTCTGGTATAAAGGGGAAGAAAACCTAGAAGCTAGAAATTCAGTTTTGACACTTGGGAAAATTTTGGATTTTTGAACCTGGTGCACAAGTACGTCGCTTCCAAGGCATGCTAGAAATTTTGAAGAAGTCAGAGATGCACTGATAGTTAATTGCCAGTTCTAAATTTAAATCTTTCCATGCACCAAAAATGCATTCTGAAATAGTTTAATTGATAGGAACATTTAGAGAAGGCCAATCTTCAATTTTTAGAACTTGTAGTGATTCTTAGATCCTCTTGTAGCTTCCTTCCTCTTACCTACTACTTATTTCTTTGTTTTAAGACATATAAAGGCTCATGCACCCATTAATTGATATAAACAAGGGTGGATTCCTATTTTATCACCATTTAGAGAGTTAGTTTGTACATAAACAGAGTTGTTTTATTAGTTTTAAGTATATTTTTTCTGATTTGTTCTAAATTTAGGAATGTAACATGTATTTTAGGGTGTTATTTTGATGTACTAATATATGATTTTAGTGCTTTCATTCTGAGTTTATTTATTCTTGTCAAAGTGTGTTTTTTTTTTAAATTCTTATTCATGATAATAATGGAGCTAATAGTTTTTTTGCATTGATTTGATCATGTGATATTTTCTAGTTCTAGTGCTTTCATTGTGTTGATGAATTTAACTAATGTACTAAGTTGGAGAGATCAACCCATTGTTCCTACATAGCTTCTTATCTCACATGAGCACACTTTTTTTGACCTCGTGATTTGATAAGAAGTGAAACATCTATAAATTTTTCTAAGTTTCCATTCACGATTACATTAGTGGATTTGAGGAAACACTGCTCCTATTTTCATTGGTTTCCTACCTGATCTTTTCAAAAATTTAACTCATAGACGTGTTGTTACTATGGTTTATGTCCATTAGAAATTTCTCTTTTATGTTATTTACTTTCATCTCTCATTACCTTATCTCTATTATTTTCTTTGCCAACCCTTGGTTAAATTAGGAATTCATATAGTTGTATTGCTAGATTGCATTTATTTTTAAAATAGAAAATACCAAAAATATAGATTTTTTTGTGGTTAGTTTTTAAACATCAAGCAAATTGATCACCTTTTCTAAATTTAGTACGAACCAACAAAGATCTCTTTGTGAAAAAGTACACTTATCTTCAACTAAGCAAATTCTAGAAGGTCACAAGATCGCCTGAAACCATGGAGTTGGTCCTAGATCAAATTTTCAAGAGAGGAGTTTGAAAGAACTCCTAGTGTTAAGCATCATGCAAAATAACATCTCAAAAAGTGGTTGGATCAAAAATTTAGAATGTGTAAGGAGGCTTTTCCCATTGGCACTATTATATCAATTGTTGACTTTGCAAAGAACTACACATTGTAGCCTCAAAATGAGACACAATCTCAATATTACAACTCCATTTAGATTTCTATTTTTGTCTACATAACATATAGACATGCCCTTGATAGTGTGGAAGATAACTGGAAGATTATTAGAGAGATCTCACTCTCATGATTTTTTGCAACATTGTTTCAATAATTATTTTTTCTTACAGGAGCATGACATTGCTATGGATAGACGTATCATTTGGTCAAATAATTGCATAGGTCAATTCAAGCTTGCATGTTTTATTGGTTGTGTAGGACGCATGTAGAGAGGGGTGTGCCTCATATTTGGAGTTTTCTTATGTCTAGCCATGGGAAAGAGGAACATGATTGATTAGGGACATGTGTGAAGAGAGCTATAACTAAGGAGTAGTTTATGATTTTTGGAATAGAGCTTGTTGATGCTCATAGCATTATTTATTGGTGTATACCAACATTATCATGGGGAGACTCTTGATTCAATAGTACACAAGTTATTTCGGTTGGTTGAAGAAGGGTCGATATGTAATAGATTAGATTGTGCTATAGTTAGAGACTCATAAAAAATGCATTCATTTTGAACCTCTAATTCTAGTACATGGACCATTTGGATATGACTGCTAGCTTTCTTTTGTCCTATTTATTTTTAGTGTGATTGAGATTACTATGAGTCAAGTGAGTGGGTGGACACAAGGGATCCACATTTTCTTACTCCATTGTCTATCTTACCCTCTAGCAAAAATGATATGGAAATTTCACTTGAGTATAACCATCTTTCAGATCTTCTTCAGCTAGGACATGTCTTTGCATTTGTTGCACCATAAGAGAATGATGAGAAATTATATTATTGGTTAGCACATTGTGTAAGGGTTAAAGAAAATCTTGCACAACCAATCACATATGATGATGGACTCACATATCCTATGGGTTCAGTTTTTTTTGAAACATGGTTGCAGACATACATGCTTAGAAGGAATGGAATTCCTACATTCGAAGACTATCAAAAGAACAAAATAATTCTCATATATTTATAGCTTATTATAGAAAAAAATGTAAAGTTTTGGAAGCATGAAGACCAAAATTAAAACTAATTTTTACTATTACTAATGTTGATCATGAAACCCTATTGGAGACCCTAAAACACAGAGAGGACCCTATAGGAACACTCAACTAGGTATATTTAATTCTTATGTTCTTTTGTTGAAATGATTCGATGAACTAATGATTATCTTTTTAAAATGATAAGTTACTAATATTTTTTATGATATTGGAATGTAGGTACATCATGAAGAGTAGCCATGCATGAAGATAAAAAACTAAATAAGGAGCAGAATGAGGAAAAATCTATTCTATTTTTGACACTACAATTTTTGAGAGTTGTGTATTGATGTAATAATGATGAAGCACTTGAGATATTGTAAATGTAAACTTTTTTATTTAATGTAAGAAACAAATATGTTTTTACTTCATGCAATTTATGTGGAGGGACCTAAAAAATGATGATTTTAATACATGCTAACACCAAACTTGCACTATGCCTAATGCCAAGAACTTGAGTGAGGTAAAAAAATTGTTTTTACTTAATACTAACCCTAGTGACACCCTTTTTTTGGCTATAGAGAGCCTCCATTATTTGTAGCCACCCCATACTAAAGAGTCTCCAACGTGCTTTAAGTGCATTTCGAGGTTGATCTTCCAAGGGTCGTAACTCAGAGCTTGTGGGGGCTATCAATGAAATGTTGAATTCTACAAGACATTCATGTCAAGTACTACAATAATATATCTCATTTTGAGAGATCTAATTCCATTTGGATTCAACACAATAATCTTGCTCAATGCCAAAACTCGTAGTCTGCCTTAGTTCATAGGTGCATCACTACATAACTTTGAAATTGTTGATCTTGGCATCAAACTATCAATGCCATTAGCTCCATATGGGTGTTCAAACCCTAGTGATACCCTTATTCTAGCGACAGAGAGACTCCATCATTCATGGCCACCCCATACTGAAGAGTCTCCAAGTTGCTCTAAGTGTGTTTCGAGGTTGATCTTCTAAGGGTCGTAACTTGGAGCCCGTGAAAAATATCAATGAAATGTTGAATTCTATAGGATGGTCATATTAATAAGGCTTTTAATAACCTATCTCATTTTTGAGAGATCACATTCTTTTTAGATTCAGCACAAAGATCTTGCTCGATGCCAAAACTCACAGTATGCCTAAGTTCATAGGTGCATCACTATGTAACTTTGAAACTACTAATCTTGGCATTGAATCATTAATTCCATTAACTCTAGATGGATGAGTGAACTCTAGTGACACCCTTGTTTAGGCCACAAAGAGCCTCATCCATTCACGGCCACCCCATACCAAAGAGTCTCCAAGGTACTCTAAGTGTGTTTCGAGGTTGATCTTCTGAGGGTCATAACTCAAAGCTCGTGAGGGATATCAATGAAACATTGAATTATATAGGATTTTAATGCTAAGGCATTAAATAATCTATCTCATTTTTGAAATATCACATTCCCCTTGGATTTAGCACAACTATTTCACTTGATGCCAAAACTTGTAGTGTGCCTCAGTTCATAGGTGCATCAATGCATAACTTTGAAACTGTTGATCTTGGAATCAAATCATTGGCACCATTAGCTCTAGATGGGAGAGTGAACCCTAGTAACATCCTTTTTCTATCTATAGAGAGCTTCCATCATTCATTGCCACCCCATATCGAAGAGTCTCCAAGGTTCTCTAAATGCATTTCAAGGTCAATCTTATAAGGGTCATAACTCAAAACTTGTGGGTCTATTGATAAAATATTGAATGCTACAGGATGGTCATGTTGAGGCCTATAATAACCCATCTCATTTCTAAGATATCACATTCTATTTTGATTTGGCACATTGATCTCACTTGATGCCAAAACTTGTAGTGTGACTTAGTTCATAGGTGCATCACTATATAACTTTGAAACCACTGATCTTGACACCAAATCATTAGTGTCATTAGCTTTGAATGGGTGAGTGAGCCCTAGTGACACTCATTTTCTATCCATTGAGAGCCTCCATCATTTATGGAAACCCCCTACCAAAGAATCTCCAAGGTGTTCTAAGTGTGTTTCAGGGTTGATCTTTTGAAGGTCATAACTCAGAGCTCATGGGGGCTATTGATGAAATTTCAAATGCTAAAATATAGCCATGTTGAGGCCTAAAATAACTTATCTCATTTATGATAGATCACATTCCATTTGGATTTGGCACATCAATCTCAGTTAATGCCAAAATGTGTAGCGTGCCTCAGTTCATAGGTACACCACTGCGTAACTTTGAAATCGCTGATCTTGGCATCAAATCATCAGTGTCATTAGCTCTAGATGAGTGGGTAAACCCTAGTAATACACTTTTTCCAGCCATGGAGAGACTCCATTGCTTGTAACAAGCTCATATCAAAGAGTCTCCAAGGTGGGTTAAGTGCCTCTTGAGGTTGATCTTCTAAGGGTTGTAAGTTGGAGCTTGTGAGGGCTATTGATGAAATTTTAGATGATATAAGATATTCATGTTGAGGCCTACAATAATCTATATCATTTCAAAGAGATCACATTCCATTTGGATTTGGTACATCGATCTCGCTCAATGAAAAAACTTGGAGTGTGCCTTAGTTCATAGGTAGATCATTGTGTAACTTTGAAACCATTGATCTTGGCATCGAATCATCAACCTCATTAGCTCTAGATGTGCAGGTGAACCTTAGTGATACTCTTTTTTTGTTTGTAGAGGCTCTTCATTGTTCACAACCACCCTATATCGAAGAGTCTCCAAGGTGCTCTAAGTACAATTTGAGGTTGATCTTCTAAGGGTCATAAATTAGAGCTCATGGGGCTACTGATGAAATGAAAAATGCTATAGGATGGTCATATCAAGGCCTACAATAACCTATCTCATTTTTGAGAGATCACATTTTTTTTGGATTCAGCACAACAATCTCACTTGATGCCAAAACTTGTAGTGTGCCTCAGTTCATTGGTCCATCACTACGTAACTTTGAAATTGTTGATCTTGGCATTGAATCATCAGTTCTATTAGCTCTAAATGGGTAGGTGAACCATAGTGACACTTTTTTTCTAGCCATGGAGAGCCTCCATCATTCATGACCACCCCATACCAAAGAGTCTCCAAGGTGCTCTAAGTGCATTTGGGTGGGTGAACCATAGTGACATCTTAAGGGATTGTAGAGATTATTTCAAATTAAATATTTATGATATCATTTCAAATTAAACATTTCATCAAAAATTGATAATAAATGTTGTTAAAATGTTATTCACAAATAATTGCATTTGAATCAAATATAACAAACATGATCAAAATGAATGATATTCCATAAACATGAACAATATAGATGATCCACAACAAATTGAAGAATACTATATTAAATTAATATGTAAATCATTGTGCACATAAACTATATGTGTGTGTGTGTGTGTGTGTGTGTGTGTACCAAAATACATGTATCCATAGACAAATTACACACACACACAAACACACACACACACACACACATGGCTGATCATGCCATCAAAATGTGTTAATATCAATATTTCTACATACAATATCGCATATGCCATCTCAAAATGTCTCATGAAAAATCCTATGACAACTATACTATCCTATGTTGCAGGTGGATGATCAAAATGTAGCCTCTTCACTGCACTAGGTGGATCAGATGCCTCCTACATGAACAAAAAAGGAAAACCCAAAGTTAGACTACTAAATTTATATGATTCTATGTATCTAACATTGAATTACTCAAATTTATAATGATCCTTTTTTAATGAAGATTTATAGTATTAAATTTTCTTCGTAAATACCTCTCTTGTCAACCTCCTATGTTTGTTAGGAGTCCTCCAATATGTGCTTGGCAATGCTTGAACCTTATTGATTATGGCATGTATATGTTCAAGTATGTTTTTCAGATGAGTCTACAACTTAAACTATAACATTATAATTCATAGATACTAAATTTATAACAAGTAATCAATAATTTAAACTACAACTTACCTATTTTAACTCCTCCTCTGCATATAATGGCAATGTCAGCAAAGATACAAAACTCTATCATCTAGACTTTTGTGCACTAGGTGTTTCCTATGAGATACAAAATACTAGTTGTTAATATCACTAGAAACTAGTTTTGAATTTATTTATGAACATAAGGAAAATAAAAAATAAATGATTCTTATACATATGATGGGGCTCTCACTATGAATGGAAATGCCAAAGTGTTTGTGACACTGAATCTTCCTAGACTCATTACTAGTAGTCATGCCCTGTACAATAAAGAATGTAAATAAATTTCATTTCCACAAACATTTTACAAGAATGCATCAACATTTAATCACTTTAAAAGCACCTAATTACCTTTCCCTTTTCAATGGGTTGTGTCTCACCCCCCACACTCTACACTCCACTATCAAGTGATACTTGCAAGAGAAAAGAAAGATTAGAAACCATATAATACTCCAATATCAAATATAAAAACAATGAGAACACAACATAATGTACCATAGATGTCTCAAGGAAAAATTAAATAGCCAATAACATGAAATTATCAACCTATCTGAGTTCCTCCTCAGTCATCAACTAAACATGAATGAAGATCAGGTACATGTATAAGTCAGTATGGGCTCAAATTACTCTATTATAAAGATTAACTTTAAATCGCATATGTCATAACAAGAAAATGTATACATATACTAACATAGAAGGATTCCATGCCTCTGCATGCCCCTCCTCTCTTATGTTAGGTTGTGTAGCCTCTATATGTGCATCTGGTGTATCCTCGTCAAATACAAACTGATACTTAGAAAGATCATGTATGTGATCCAGACAAATATTCTTGTAAATTATGCAAGTATGGTGCACACAAACATGTGATAAGCTCACCAATGATGAACTTGCACCAACATCATCAACATAGGGAGGTAACACTAACCTAGCCTAGGATACCAATAGGCTACTCAATCTACAAATGACTCTAATAGTCTAAGAGCTAACCTCTACAATGATATCATGATGTTGCACTAGAGGAGGGTAGATGTAAATCAGTAGTGGGGATAAAAGTATTAGCTTTCTTTTGTTGGGAAAAGGGTCTATTCTAAGGATCTCCTTCTCCTACACCCATGTTGGACCCCATCCTCCAATAGTTTACCTTGAGGTGCAACACAAATTTTGCATACAATTTTTTAATGAAATAGAATGGTACCTCTAAATTGTTGTGTGGAGGGATGTCAAAAACCATCCACCAATGATCCCAAAAGTTTGTACGCATAGCCTAATTTGGGCTTTCTGTGTTCTACTTGTTAACCAATGTTTGGGTCCACAAAAAGGATAACTATATCATCTTTAGTTATATTTAGGGCCACAACCTCATCATAGTCCAACCCATCATCCAACATGGCATGCATTTTCTCACACTAGTAAAGAGAAACATTTTGTTCATTGGTAAGTGTTTCAATATTATCCACTATGGTGTTAACCATGGATAGCATGAAAGCTAATGTGGGTATATTGTTATATGTGGTTCGCAAAACCCTTAGTTTGGCAAGATTTTCAAATATGAAATCTTCAATTTGAGGGGATAGGGGATCATTTGGTGGAAATTTTTGAGGGGGTACTTGATCATTTGGAAAAGGATTATGAGGAACATTGTTTCCTAGCTTAGTATCATCATTTGGGTTAGCCATACCCATTAATTTGCAAAACATAATTTCTATTAAAAATAACCTAAGTTTTAATAATTTCTATTAAAAAAACCTAATTTTTAAAAAATTCTATTTAGAATAACTAATTCGATAATAATATTCATTCAAATCATACAAAATTCAAAAAAAAATTACTTTTATCTAATATCCAAAATGGAGCACAAAAATAAAACCCAAAATAATGCAATGCAAAATAGCTCTCAAGTTTTTTTTTTTAAAACTATATCATAGGTTTTGAGTGTTTGATTTCATATTGAATACTCGATATGATATTAGGTACCCAATAATAGATCAGGTTCCCAATATGAAATCGGATACCTAATTACCAATTGGATACCCAAAAAGGCTTGGCCCAAACTTTTTAGCCTTAGTATCAAGATGGGTGGGAAAAAGTTAGAGTAGATTTTAAAATTCTTTTAGACGTTATCAAGCTCCACTTTTTTCACATCGCCACTTTTTGGCACACCATGATCATGCACATACTGCCAAGTAAATGTAATATTTACCAAGTGATAGCCAGATGAAAAAATTGAGAAATTGTAATCTAAGGCCAACTTTAGATGGAAATTTGGAAAGTTTGAGAAGTTCTATTGTGAGATTCAAAGTTCCTTATAGGATCAATGATGGAGAAAAATTAAGAAGGAACTAATGAAGGAAGTTGAAGAAGGATAAGGATTGACACAGGTTTCTATTTAAAGTTATATTTTCCATGTGTCTAAATTTATTGTATAAAGGAATTATATTATAAACCTAAGATTGACAATTTGATTAAGAAGAAAAAGATGGAAGGATATCAAAGCATTGAGAAATCTATTTAAGGAGGATAAATTGATTGTTTTAGGTTATTGAGTCAAATTGCGTGATCAATTTAGTGTTATGTTTCTTGAGAGTTCATGAATCTAAAAGAGATATGATTAATTGTTTCTATGGAGAGAAAAGTTATTGAAGGAGAAGAGATAAGTGTTGAACCAAGTGATCTAAGCCTAGAAGAGATAAAAGAAAAAGAAGTTTCCAAGTGAGAAAAAGATAGAGGAAGAGCTAGAATAGAGATTTGATCAAGAAAAGATAGTTTCTATTCTTACAGAACACTTTATAGTATTTACAATTTTACTAATGTAGGAAAAATTCATGAAAGCATTGAGTGGAACTAACAAGTATATAAATCTTATATGGAAAAATCAATTAGTGGTTTTTGTAAGTCCTTTAAATCAGCCATCTCTTTTTGGTCCTAGATAGGCAGTGATTAGCTCTAGATGATCTTTTGATGAAATCCTTTAACAAGGTCAATTTAATAAAGTGTATGTAACCCTTAAGAAGGCAGTCTCCTAACAAAGATCATTTCAAAAGTGTGAAATTTTGGGTTACTAATCCCAGGTGGTTGTTCCCTTAACAATGTTTCCATGTTAAATATTTTTGTCAAAATTGTGTGAATGTTATTTTTATTGAAAGTTTATTTACACATTTTTACATTACACTCTAATTGCTAGAAATTTACTGATAGACTATAATGCAAGGAATAGTTTGAAAAGAATCTAATGAATGATTTAATTTTAAAGTTGGATAAGTCTCTTGAATGATTGGAAGTATTACATTTGTTGTTTTTAATATTCAATTTCCTTTGATGGTGATGAAATTTTAAAGGGAGTGTGAGCTAATTGGACATAACTGACTCACCCCCCCCCAATCCCTCTCAATTATCTAATAGTTTAGGTTCCAAAGGTAATATACCTAATTTAGGCCTAATTCCTATATATATAAATATTGGAATGCCCTTTTATTGCATACATAACATATGTAAGAAAGGGTTTATAACTCCTTGATGTAAGGTGAAATGTTTTGACTAATAACACAAGCAAAAATTTCCAATTAGGCTATTTTCCAAAGAAACCCTTAAATTTTGAATTGGTCCCTCAAATATAACCATTGTTTAATTTTTATACATACTCTAATCCACCAAATCTACATTTAAAATGAGTCTAATCAACTCTCTAAGCCCTATATAATCACACCCATTGTCACAACAAAACCTATCACATAGAGATGCTTGGTTTCTTAACATCCATATCTCCCCAATATAATTAGTTCCCTACAAAAGATCACCATTGTTATAATTACATTGATAAACCCAAATTTCCACCAAAGCCCATAATTTCCTAGGGTCTAGGTTCAATTATTGGCCTTTTGGATTCAACCTTGGATGGGTTAGCATTTGGAAATTATTTGTAGTAAACTAGATAGATTTTTCTATAGAATAAATATTGACTAAAAATTCAATTCAATGTAAATTTAATGTTGTACATGATCATATGCATTACACTTTTATTTAGATATGTACCAGAATATACACTAGGTAGAAATAGAAAATTTGATAGGGAAACTTATATTTCAAACTGTATTAAAATGTCAAAATCTTAAACAACAATCTTGGTTTAACCACCACAAGTATATGCAATCTTATTCTTACCACCAAAATTCCCTCAACTAAGATTTGGACTAGATTTGGTTGTTCAAAGCAAGTTTCATTAGTTGTGAAAAGTACAAATGTTGTCAAACAACATTTTGACAACTTTTACATCTTTTTTCATTTTGAATCAAACCCTTTAAAGGACACATCCAAGTGACCCTCTTAGACTCCAAACAACAAAATAATACTATCCTATATTTTCCTATACTCTTAGTGACTTGTTGACCAAGTTTGGCATAATGGATCTAGAAAAGGATTTAAATTATTATCAAAATAATCTCAAGGGTCTTATTACTTTTCAATTAACTCATGAATTCACATTAGTATTCTATCCATTATTTGTGTACATATTTTCTCTTTTTTTATACTCCAAAGATAGAATAAATCTCAATCTCCTATGGAGATGAGTTCTTATAAATTGGTATTAGGGTAAAACTATTGATCTATGTCACCAATTAAGACCTCTAAACATTTTTTGGCTAAATCTCATTTCTCTATCAAAATTCAACTTTTTTCAAAAATTAAAAATACCATTTTCTAGATCTTTGAGTTAATATCATCATTATATAAAATTTCATAGTGTTTTGATTAGTTATAATATGTTATAATTTATAAATATTATAAGTATATATTTTTTTATTTCAGAAGAAGCTCCCTCAAAAAAGGAAAAAAATAGTAAATCACATAAAAAAAAAATTAAATTTTATATTTATCCCTAGACGAGAGAGTTATCTTCAAGAATATGTAAATTGTTTGAAACATGTGTAGATATGATAGGGAAGTTCTTATGGGAAGAAAAAAAAATTGGTTTCTAATATGGTTGACCTTGAGTAATTATAATAAAGAAAAAATAAATCAAAAACTCATATGTCTTTTTTTTATTCATAGCTATACATGAATAGATATTTTAACATTTCAAAAGAAGCTTGCTCAAAAAAGGAAAAAAATAGTAAATCACATTTTAAAAATATATATATTTATATTTATCCATAGAGGAGAGAGTTCTCTTCAAGAATATGTAAATTGTTTGAAAAAAGGTGTATATTTGATAGGGATATTTTTATGGGAGAAAAAAATTGTTAGTTTCTTATAAGGTTGACCTTGAGTGCTTATAGAAAAGAAAATATAAATCAAAAACTAATATTTCTTTTTTTGTTCCCTAGTTATACATGTCATCTTTAACATATATTAAAAATACTATTACAAAACATAATAGATCACATAAGAAAGGTAAGAGCACCAAACAAGGCTTTCTCCCTGACGAATATATATATATATATATATATATATATATATATATATATATATATATATATATATATATATATATATATATATATATATATATATATATATATATATATATATAGAGAGAGAGAGAGAGAGAGAGAGAGAGAGAGATTATCTTGCCTAGAAATGTTTTTTTCCCTTTCCATTAGTCGCAAATAGGAAGGATTGAATGGTCTAATAGGTTTGTTTGCTTGATAGTCAACCCTAAAAAACAAAAACAGAAAACTAGGATTAAATGTTCTAGTAGGTTTGTGTGCTTAGTACTCAATCGTATGCACCCATCTATGGATTATGCATGTATGTGTATGTGTCCACCCATAGATAAGTTTCATGGTATCACTATAGAGTGAGTATAAATGTGTGTTACCCTCTGAGGGATTTAGCAAAGAAAATAAAAATAAAGTGTGTTTCCTTAGGATGATACCCATAGAGGATTTAACAAATGTAGATATGTTACAAATATATATGAGATTTACAATATATTCTTATGTGTTCAAAAGATGCATAAATCCACAATGAATAAATTTGAGGGTGTCCTAGAAATCATACCTTGTGGACAAGGCTAAATTACTCCAAGCCATACCCATAATCTGCTAGATTGAAGTGACTAATCATGAAAGTATTGTACATACTTCATAAATTATTTGGGGCTTTAAAAAAAAAATTGGGCCCTATTTTATTAGGATTTTGGGCTAACATGTAATTATTAATTATAAACCTAAAGTGGTTTAATACTTGTATAAAAAGGGCTTAGGGTTAGGGACTATTTGATAAGGTGATGCAAAATTGGTTCTTGCAGCGGTATTGAGCTATAAAGGATTACAGATTGTAATCACTGGATCATAAAAATATGGACTCTCTATTTGGTGGATGTAGCCTAGGGTTTGTGTGAACCACATTAAATTTTGGTTTCTTTTGTTATTTTCTATGTGATCTATTATTTTCTCATATTGGTTATATTTGTATGTAATTTTTATTTATGTTCGTGGTTTAATCCTAACAAGTGGTATCAAAAGAGCTTGCTTTTTAGTTATCTTCCACGAGAAAGTCTCATGATTGAGTGGGAGCAATGATAGATGAGGGTAAGCTGAGATTTGATAGCTTTAATGGACAGAACTTTCAGTTATAGAAAATGCAAATGGAGGACTATCTTTATTAGAAGGATTTATGGAAGCCATTGGAAGGAAAAACAAAGAATCAAGGATCTATGTCAAATAAAGGATGTGATCATTTGGACAAAAAGGAACCTAGCAGCATTCAATTATGCCTAGCACCATCGATGGTATTTAATATTACAAAAGTGAAGACAACAAAGGAGTTGATGAAAACCCTAGTGACATTGTATGAAAAGCTCTCTGCTTCAAACAAGGTATATCTCATGAAGCATTTATTCAATATGAAAATGGCAGGAGGTGGATTTGTTATAGATCATTTAAATGAGTTTACTACTATTACTTGTCAATTATCTTCTGTGGGTATCAATTTTGATGAAGAAATTAGGGCTCTCTTGATTTTGCGTTCTTTCCCTAAAAGCTATAATGGCTTCGTAATGGCTATGAGTAATTTTGTTCCTTGATCTAGTACCCTAAAATATGATGATGTGATCGGTGTTATTTTGAGTGAGGAAATTTGTAAGAAATCCTTAGGCAGATCTACATCTGGAAGTGCTTTGAATGTACAAAGTTGAGGTAGAACAACTGAGAGAGGAAGTAATTACAGAAATTGCAGGAAATTAAGAGGAAAGTCAAAGGGGAGGAGGTCTCAATTGAGAGGACTGAGAAATTGCTAGTACTGTGGGAAACTAGGCCATAAAAAGAAAGATTGTTAGAATTGAAAGAAAAATGAAGAAGATAAACCAGATGGAGACAAGGAAGCAAATGTAGTAAGTAAAAAATTTGAAGAGGATGCTTTGCTTCTATCTTTAGAAAGCATTGATGATTCTTGGGTTTTAGATTTTGGTGCTTCGTTTCATGCTACACCTCATAGAGGTTATTTCATTTATCATGTCCAAGGGGATTTTGGGCTTATTTATTTGGGGGATAATAAACCCTATTAGATTGTTGGAAAGGGAAAATTTAAGATTAAGTTGTAGAATGGGAATCATTAGCTACTACATGAGGTAAGACATGTTCCAAGGTTGAGTAGGAATTGGCAACTCAATCATTAGGGTTGTGTAGTTACTTTTAATGATAAAAATTGGAAGGTTACAAAAGGTTCCCTTGTAGTAGCAAAAGGTGTGCAAGTAGGCACCTTATATCTTTGTACAGGTCATATTGTTCCTTCTACTTTAACTATTTTAGAGAAAAATGAAAGTTCAGGAATATTTGTTGCAATTGAGCAGGGAGAACAAATAGCTATTTTAAATTCTAATACAACATTGTGGCACAACAGACTTCGGCACATAAGTGAGAAAGGTATGAAAGTACTTCATTCAAAGAAATTTTTACTAGGTCTAAAATGTGTTAATATGAATTTCTATGAAAGTTGTGTGTATGAAAAACAAAAGAGAGTGAGGTTTGTAAAGATTGGGAAGGGGGAAAAAATGGAGAAATTAGAGCTTGTTCATATTGATATATTAGGACTAGATGAGGTATCTTCCCTTGGAGGATCTCATTATTATGTTACATTTATTGATGATGCAACTAGAAAGGTATGGATTTATTTCCTTAGACAGTAATCTAGTGTATTTCAAACTTTTAAGAAATGAAAATATTTGGTTGAAAATGAGACTAGTAAGAAATTAAAGTGTCTTAGATCTGATAATGGTGGTTAGTATTGAAATCATGGATTTGAAGATTATTGCTCCACTAATATTATTTTTAGATAAAAAATTGTTCCAAGGACTCCATAGGAAAATGGAGTAGTTAAACACATGAAGAGGACTATAATGGAGCGTGCAAGGAGCATGAGGTTGCATGTTTGGTTGCCCATACACGTGTGGGTAGAGGCTATCAATACTATTGTATATTTGATTAATTAAAGTCCCTCTACTCCTTTGGGTTGTTGTATTCTAGAGGAACCATGGACTAGTAAGAAGGTGAGTTATTCTTTTCTCAGAACCTTTGGTTGTGAAGCATTTTCTCATATAGATTCTAAAAATAGAACCAAGCTAGACGCTAAGTCAAAGAACTGTGTATTTGTTCGATATGGCATGAATGAATTTAGTTATAGGCTTTGGAATTTTGAAAAACATAAAATTGTAAGAATTAGGGATGTCATATTCAATGAGAAAGTGTTGTACAAAGATCTATTTTTGATTAAGCAAAATAGGTTTTACAGGGACTTGAAACTCGAAAGTTTTACAACATAAAAATTAAGACATTAAAGTCCAAAAAACATGAAACAAAAAAAGGCTTAAGGCTAGGAGGCAAAATCCAATAGCCAGTCTAATAAGGAAAACCAAACATAATGGTTATCCTTATCTAGATCCTATAGAGTTTCTACAACTTCATTATCCTTTTGGTTGTCTGCTCCTTCCTAGTTTATGTTCTGGGCTTTCTCCTAGTCCAAGTGATCCACTTGGTCCCTGGCAGAATTTATATTGACCTCTTCCTTGCCAATATTCTAGCTGGTTAGCTTCCCCGTGTTCCCACTAATGCCAAGTCTCATTAGAGTATCCCCTAGGTTGATAATGTTCTCGTTGAAAGTGTGCAGAGTGTCCACAATTTGGTTAGTTAGAATCTGGATGATGTTGTCTAACCTCTCAACTTTATGTTCAAGTAGGGAAAATGTTTCCTCCTAATCATTTCTGGAGTCCTAACTATTGTAGTGCTTCTGGGTATCATCGTAGTCATTCATCATTTTGATGTTCTCCTGGGCTCTATGGGGGCTCTGGCTACAATCCTAGATATTCTTTTCCTTAAGAGCCTTGATTTCCTAAAACAACCATTTGATAGATAATAAGTTATCTATCATGCTATTCTTCACATTGTTCAAAAAGTTGAATCCAGATTCCCGCATGTTATCAGAAAAGACTAGCAAAGCGAGGTCAATAAGCTCATCATAATGGGTTTTGCCATCAAGGTCCTCCATCACCTGTATGTTCATTGGCTCTTTGACAATTCCCAACCTAGTAGTATCCATGTTAAAATTCCTCCAAGCCCTCCTCCTATCCTTTCTTATCACCTCCCCACTTTTTTCCACAGTCTTCTCAAGCAGGGAAGAGGGCAAGATAGGACCAAGGGTCTCAAAGGTCAGGGTGATGGGGTCTTCCTGAAGCAGGGCTTGGTCCACTTTTGTTTTTCTAGGGTTATCTGGGGGAGCATCAAGGGTAACTTCCTCCTTGTCTCTCTCCCACCCATTATCCTCATCCTTCATAGTGTCCTTCCCCTTCACCTTGCCCTCATCCTCAGACTCAGTCTCAGTCTCCTCTTCTTCTTCATTGTCTTCTTTCTCCTCCTAGGGCTCAGGCTTGGGAAGAATGGGGGGAGACCTCTAGGGCTCTTTATATTGGGAAAGTGGGTGTTTCAAGTAGTAGAGATGGCTTTGGTGGAGTAATCCCCATCCTCAAATTTAACAACTTGAACATCCTCAAAGTTTGAACTAGCATTGCCCTCTAAAACATTACCCGGGTCACCGAGGGATTTTCTCTTGGTTTGAGCTTTCAGAAACTCATAAACCAAGAGGAGAAAGCCTTCATGGAGGGTAGGATTAGTGATGGGTTTTCTCTTGAAAGCCTCAATATTCTTAGACATGGAGGTGGAAAGAAAGAAAGGAAATAAAATTTTAATAGCATGCCCAAAGTGGTTTAGCAACACAAAATGGTGTGTTCTTATCCTATCGAACATGGAATCAATAGTGATATACTCAATGAGAATCTTGAGGACATACCTCCATAATTTTTTGGTGGATTCCATCTCATAGTAAGTGTTGATCTTGATAATTTTGTTCCTCTTAGCATCATCCTTGACAAATTTGCTAACAACATTGGCCGACATCTTTTTATCCCTGAAGAAGTTTATGCCAACTTGAGGGATTTTCATCACCTGTACAATCAAGCCCTCAGTGATTTGGTGGGTGACACCATCAATTTTGACTTTCTTATTGTTCCATGTTTCCACCATTCCCTTGGTAACCCCAACATTGAATCCATGAAGCTTCTCCATGAACCTGGTTATACCCCCTTTTTTGAGCTTGTGCCAAACCTTCTCCTTGCCCTTCCACTTCTCCATTCCCCCCCAAGGCTCTCCTCTAATCCTTTCCCCAACTATGGTACACTTTGGCTTTGTAAACCCTTTTCCTCTAGCAAAAATGTTGAACTCAATTTTCCTTGGGATGCTGAAAACAAAAATATAATTACAATTTTTGGTGGTTCTGTTCATAGTAGCCCTCAAAGTGTGTCATCTATACACGTGGTTGTGACTTGAAAAGAGTTCTGCATGACTTCTAATTGCTCCCCTTCCAACATGCAATTTGGTGTATCTTTCCATAATTAAAAAGGGGTGATATTAGTACCTTAGATTTGATCTTTCTGGAGTAACTCAATCACCACTACCAGGATTTTGTCTTCATTCTTCCATGTCATCACCAAGTCTCTAGTAATAGCATCATTGGCAAACTAGTCAGCAACCGTGTTGGCTTCTCAGTAAGTGTGGCTAATGAAAGTCCTTTCAAACTTTCCCAATTCAGCTATGAGGTCCTCAATGACATTATAAATCATCCAAGAAGATGGGGCATGTTCTTTGATACAATTGATAATGTTTAGGGAGTCTCCCTCAAGCCATAGGCACTCAATCTTGGAAGCTAAGGCCAGCTTAATAATCTATTTGGTTGCACTAGCTTTAGCAAAGTGATTGGTCTAGTGACCAAGAGGGAAAAAAATAGTTTCAATTCCTCCTCTTAAACTATTTCTAATGATGCCTCTGCTTCTAGTAGGTCCAAGATTTCCCTTAGCCACCCCATCAAAGTTGGCTTTGTGCCAGTCCTTAAGGGGGAAGGACCATATTGCTTCTTGTCTTCTCTTGTCCCTATCTTTCTTCCTGACTTTACTATTCCCTCCTTCCTTGATATTTCCTCCATTTGTAATGGAAAAGTTCTCCATAGTGAGACCTTCAATTTTTTTTGCAATTATGAACTCAGGAGCCTCTCTATCTCTGAAAATTTGGTTGTTGTGCTCTTTCCAAATTCCCTAGAAAAAGTGTGGGAGAATCTAGGAGCTATAAAGCTAAGTTTTCAAAATAGAGCTCCACTAGTAGAAGAAGTCCTAGATATTGTCAAGGGGGTACCAGCTGAAATAGATATCCCTAGTTAAAATGTTCCACACCTTAGAAGAATAGGGGCAGAGGATGAATAGGTGATTTACTAATTCTAGGTTAAGCTTGCAAAGGCTACACCTATTGGGGATGATTTGGCTTTTTTTGCATAAATTGTCCAGGTAAGAATTTTGTCTTGTAGTAGCAACTAGAAAAAGATATTAATTTTGGCAGTGAGTCAAAAATCCAGGCATTGGCCCATAATGGCTTCTCTATTCTGGTCTATAAAGAGAAATAGCCAGAGGGAATAGAGAAAAGCTCATTCGAGTTATCACCCCAAATGATAGAGTCCCTATTTTTGTTGATGGGGGTGGCATTCAACATAATCATTAGAGGGATAAGGTCTAGGGATAGCTTAGAGAGGTCCTACCAGCCTTGACTAGTTCTGTAATCATTGACTTGCACAGCATAACTTTTAATGCACTATTCTACCCATCTTCCATAAATGGGGTGGTTGATAAGAGGTCGCTGACTAGTCCAGTTATCCTACCAGAATAAGATATTATCCCCTTTTCCAACTTTCCATTTGGCCTTTGCTTTGGCCAGGGGTCTACCCTTTGAGATCCCATTCCAGATATAGGACCCCTGGGGAATCTTAGTCTATTTTATTAGGAAGATAAAGGATTATCTTCTCTGATATTTCTCAATTAGGATATCCCTCCAAACACCTGTGCTTTGAAAGATATGCGATAACTATTTGGCCAAAAGGGTGTTATTGAGGTGTTTAATCTTTTTGATGCTAGACCTCCATAGTATTTTGGGAGATAGACGAGGTCCTAGGCAACAAGTTGATATCTCTTATGGTCATCAGCCCCTAACTAGAGGAAGTCCCTTTGAATCTTCTCCATTCTATCTGCATGTTTGGTAGGGATTCCAAATAGGCTTAAAACATAAGTGGGGAGGTTCTGGAAAATAAATTTCACTAGGGTACACTTGCCAACTTTGCGAAGGGTGGCCCCTTTCCATCCAACAAGTTTCTTATTGAATCTATCAATGATGCTATTCCGGAAGTAATCTAGGGGGTCTAGAGCCCAAGGGTAGGCAAAGATAGTTGGCTAGTAGGGAGCCAAATGCTCCTTCCCAAAATTCAAGTAATTTTCCTCTATCTCTCCAAAGGGGCATTGATGAAGAAAATTGAGTTCTTCTCCTAGTTAATAGCTTGGCCTAAACCCCTAGTGTAGGTGTTCAGAAAGCCCTTGAAAGCTCTAGCTTCAGTGATAGTAGCTTCTCCACCCAAGATGGTGTCATCCATGAATTGCTGGTGAGTGAAGGTTGAGAGGCTCGAAGAGGGCTTAAGACCCTACAGACTCCTATCCTGATGTTTCCTCTAGATGAGTCTTCCTAGGAATTCAACTAGAATGATAAAGAGAATAGGGGAGATGGGGTCACCTTGCCTCAGTCCTCTTGAGGGGAAGAAGAAATGAGAGGGGTAGCCACTAACCAAAATAGATAAAGAAGGTGAGGAGACAAGTTGAGAGATAATCTTGCATGCCTGAGCATCAAAACCAAACACCTAAAAGATATCCATGAGAAAATTTCAATCCTCCCTGTCATAGGCTTTAGACATATCCAACTTAAGTAGATAGCCTTCCTTCTTACAGGCTTCTAGAGAAGGGATGACCTCGTGAACCATGTCAATAGAGTCAAGAATCTACCTACCAAGGACCAAACCAGTTTGCTGAGGGGAGATGATCAAGGGGAGAATGTTGAGGAGTCTAGAGGTAAGAACCTTATATATGATTTTGTAAAAGGAATTGCATAGACTAATAGGCCTAAACATGTCCAGTGTATCAACCCCCAGAATCTTAGGAATGAGAACTAGGAAAGTGATAGTAAGCTCTTTCAAAAGATTTTTGGCCCCAACGAATTCTTGGATAGCCTTAGTAATGTCCCTTTTGATAACCTCCTAGTAGGTTTGAAAAAAGAAAGTTAAGAAATCATCTAGGCCAATAGCTTTGTCCCTCGGAATAGAGTTGAGAGCCTAAAAGATTTCTTCCATGGATGGGATAGCTTTTAGCATAGAATTGTGGTGTAGTTGCAGCAAGGAAGGGATTGCTAACACAATGTTAGCTTGATCAATCACTGATAGAGAGGGATCCTTGGAAAGGGGGAATGAGAAGAACTAAACAGCTTCATCCACAATCTGATCTTCCTTAAATAGAAGGTCTTGGCCTTTCTTAATGCTTGCAATTCTATTTTTTGCACAATGTTTGAGAGTGGTCAAATGGAAGAAATGAGAGTTCTAGTCACCTTCTTTCAACTAGCTAACTCTATATCTTCGTTTCCAATAATGTTCTTTATTAGATATTATATTGTGGAGGTTAGAGAGGATGGCCCATTCTTCCTGCCTATTCTTGTCATTATATCCATTCTGCTAAATTTCTTCTTGAATGATATAGAGCTGGTCTGTCTTTTCATCTTTATCCTAGAGAATGTGGCCAAAGTCAGACTTGTTCCATACTTTAATGTTTCTTTTCACATTCTTTAGTTTTTGGGCAACCCTTAACATAGCTATGCCTTCAACCTCAATATTCCACCAAGAAGTTATCTTAGATTCTAGATTTGGGTGAGAAATCTACATTTTCTCAAAATGGAAGGGGAAAGTCCTTTTGACAACTAGGGGGCTAATAGAGAGAGAAATATGAGAGTGGTCAGAACCAACTCTGGGGAGAAGGGAAAATCCACAAGAGTGAGTTTGAAGCCACCCAAGAGAGATGAGAGCTCTGTCAAGATGAACCTAGATGCATTCCCCACCAACTCTTCTATTAGACCAAGTGAATCTTCCCCCCAAGAGGTCCATATCCATGAAAGCCAGGTTGTGGATGAAGTTGGAGAGGTTAAGCTTGCTATCATGATCTGGGGCAAGACCTCCACTTTTTTCATCATCTATAAGAGGAGAATTAAAATCTCCTATAATGATACCTTCGTTAATATTGATGTTGGTAATGAACACTAAGATCTTTTCCCAGAAAGCTTTCCTTTCCCTTTTTGTATTAGGGTCATATAGGTTTAAAATGAACCAAGAGTCATCACTATGGATATGGGACACCTTGCAAAGGAGAACATTCTCTACAAAAAAAATGGGGGACATCTTGAATGTCCTACTATTATAAAGAATCGTCACCCCTCCTGAGGCTTCTTTCAAATCCAAGGCTTCAACGTTCATGGATTTACTAAAAGAAATCTTGTTTACTAAATCCATTTTCATCTTAGTTTCCTGGATTAGAAAATGGGTCTTTGATCTCTAATCAAATTTCTAATAAGTTCCTATTTATGAGCCCCATTGAGGCCCCTAATGTTCCAAGAAATGATGTTCATTTCTTACTTCTTGAGAATTGATGGTTCTCTAGCTCCTATCTACCAGGTTTCTTTTGGTTTCTTCTTGCAATAGCTAGTTGGATTTCTTCCTACCAGGTTGCTTGGTAGTTATCCCAACATCAGCCTTTACCTTGGTCCTAGTTGTCATTGGTGACAAAGGGGGGAGGTCATGAGGTTGGTACTTCTTATGATTTTTTTTTTCATACACTAGCCATCTAGACTATCCAGAGAGAAGCTATCTATCCACTCTTCCCAATGAGAAACCTAGTCAGGGGAAGAGTTGTTGATAAGTTGAAGGAGCTTTGCCTCCAAGAATTTAAGAGCTGGCATAGTTTCTACTTGATCAGAATTTAGACCCAGAGGTTGAGTCAGGGGGACCTTGGGCCATGGGGAGATTTTTTGACGAGAGTCCAACCTATCATTTGAATAGGGGGTCTTAGTCCTCTGACTAACATTCTCTTTAGATTAGGGTGTCTCCTACCTCTGGTCATTCTCCTCTAGCCCTACCACCTCAGGACCTTCCTCTAAAATACGGGATTCTACAATAGGATCAACATTGAGGGACTTAATGTGGGCTTGATCCTCCAAAATGGTATCAATCTGCCTGGGGGTATTCTACTTAACTTCCTTGCTAATTTGCATCTCTGAAGACCTAGAGGGTTTGTGCCTCCAAATTAGTTTCTTCTTCCCCTTGGCTACTAGGCATGGGGGAGAAGGAAGCTTCTTAGAATTGTCCAAGGTCTTAGGGACCTTCACCTTCTTCTTGATTGCCTTAGGGCACTGGTTGGCCTTGTGACTTGCCTTTAGGCAGAGAAAGTAGGTGAAAGAAATAGTTTCATATACCAGTTTCTATACATGTACTCCAAGTTTAGAATGAAAGACCATAGACACAGGCATGTTTGTGCCTTCCTTGAATCCCTTATAGATGCAAGCAAAGTTGAGGCAACACTTGGAGGTAGTGATCGGATCCGTAGATAGGAGTTCACCAAAAGTCCTAGCAAGCCCAAACAAAACATCTTCATTCCAACATTCTAAAGGAAACTCAAGTAATCTAACCTAGATAGGGGTTTGAAAAAAATATGTGTCATTCAAGTTCAAATTAGAGGTCCACCTCTAGAGCACCAGGGTGGAGCAACCAATAGCTGACTATCCCTCATAGAGGATGCTAGACAAATCTTCCATGCATGAAAAATCAAATGATATGAAACTCTTTGCCATTGTCATGACTGAGAATTAGCCTTTTAGAGCCCATTTCTTCTTGATGAAGGACCTAACATTGTATATGTTAGGTATTAGACCCAAAAATTTTCCAACTAGAGTAGAGGCCATGGATCAAATGCTATGATCCACAATTTCATTTGGGATGGCAATAGCATAAGAACCTTTCTTAGATTTAGGAAGAGTATTAATAGGTAGGAAAGATGACTTACCTAAGGGTTTGACCTCGAATAGAGAAGACCATTTTGTAGATCTTGGTATGTCTACTTTGCGATGTGAAGGAATCTTGACCACATCCTTGGGGGAAAAAATTGGGTCCCCATCCATGATCTCTGACTGGTCCCTAGAGCCAAAAAATGCCTGACCATCCCTTGCCTATGACTCATGTTCTAGACCAGGGATCCAATCCTGACATTCTTGCATAATTCCACCCTTTCCTAAATTTAAATTTTGGAAAAAATCACTCCCTCTGCTCTCACTCACCATTTAAACTATGGAAATTTTATTAGCTTTTACAAAGATCTATTATAGCAACATGAGAAGAAAGAAGATGATTATGTAGTGCTAGATGATAGTCCAAAAGATGATGTTCCAACCATTCCTCATGATGTGCAACAACCACAAAAAAATAACCACACACACTAGTGAATGTTAGATGGTCAAGAAGGAAAATTAGACCTCTAGAAAGATTTTCTCCCTCTTTGCATTCTATTTTACTAACAAATACTAGTGAACCTAAATGTTATGATGAAATTGTGAAAGTGGATACTAAGATTCAGTAGGAGTTTGCCATGAAAGACGAAATGGTCTCTTTTTTCGAAAATAAGACATGGGATTTATGCAAGTTGTCTACAGGTAAAAAGGCTTTATACAATAAGTGGGTTTAAAAGTTGAAAGAAGAGGAAGGGGGTAAGAAAAGATTTAAAGCTAGGTAAGTTGTAAAAGGATTTGCATAAATAAAGGGCATTGATTTTGATGAGATATTTTCTCTTATTAAAATTACCTCTATCTGTATTGTTTTAAGTATTGTGGCTATTGAAGATTTGCATTTGGAGCAACTTGATGTTAAAACAACCTTCCTTCATGGTGATTTGGATGAAGAGATATATATGGCTTAGCCATAGGGATTTGAGGTCAAAGAAAAGGAGAACATAGTGTGCAAATTGAAGAAAATTTTATATGGCTTGAAGTAAGCACCTCAATAATGGTATCTAAAATTTATAGTTTTATGCATGTGCATGGATACAATAGGTTTCATTTAGATCATTGTGCTTATTTTAAGAGGTTGGATGATGATAGCTACATTATTTTATGTTTATATGTTGATGATATGCTTGTAGCTAGGTCTAACATGGATCAAGTTAAGGGGTTGAAATGCTTGTTAGCACATGCATTTTCTATGAAGGATTTGTGGGTAGAAAAACAAATCCTTGGTATGAAGATTTGTAGAGAAAGGAATAATAGGAAATTGATGCTATCTTAGGCTAATTATGTTGAGAAGGTGTTGCAACATTTCTCTATAAAGAATGCTAAAGCTATTAGCACACCTTTACCTGGTCATTTGAAGTTGACTAAGGAGATGTGTCCCAAGACACAAGAAGAGGAGGATAAGATGTCCAAGGTACCCTATGCTTCAGCTATAGGAAGCTTGATGTATGCTATGGTATGTCCTAGGCCAAATATTGCACATGCAGTGGGAGTCATTAGCAGGTATATGAGTCATCCAAGAATTGAGCATTGGAATGTAGTCAAATGGATTCTCTGATATTTGAGAGGAACATCCAATAGGTGTTTACACTTTGGGAGCTCTGCTACTGATTTACAGGGTTATGTTGACTCAAATTTGGTAGGGGATATTGATGCTAGGAAAAGTACCATAGGTTCTACCTTTATTTTTGGTGGGGCAGCTATGTGCTAGGTTTCTAGGTTATAGAAGGTTAATGCATTATCCACTACATAGGCAGAGTATGTTGTTGCTATCGAGGTAGCCAAGGAGATGATATGGGTTCAATTCTTCTTAGAAGAATTGGTACATCCTCAAAAGGATAATTATTTGTTTACAGATAGTCAAAGTGCCATTCATCTTGCAAAGAATTTAGCTCTGTATTCCAAGACCAAACACATACAATTGTGGTACCATTTCATTCGGTCAGTTTTGGAGGATGGATAGTTAAAGTTGGACAAGATACATACAAATGAAAATCTAGTGGATATGTTTGCAAAGGTAGTGACAAGGGATGAGGTGAACTCTTTAGCTTTGGTTGGTCTTCTAGACTAAACATGAATAAAAGAACAATAGGGTCTAGGGTGGATTGATCCAATGGGAGTCTCATGGGGTAGCAATATTGCTACAAGATTAGTCTCCAAGTGGGAGATTATTTTTTAGTGTGGAGCCTAATCATTCCCTAAGTGGGAGATTGTTAGATTATGGTGACTAATTAGAAAAGTACTATACATACTTCATAAATTCTTTGGGACATGGGGCATAAAAAAAAAATTGGGCCCTATTTTATCAAGATTTTGGGTTGACATGTAATTATTAATTATAACCCTAAAGTGGTTTAATATTTGTATAAAAATGGGTTAGGGTTAGGGACTATTTGATAATGTGCTATGAAATTGGTTCTTGTAGTAGTATTGAGTTGTAAGGGATTACAGAATGTAATCAGGTTGTAATTATCACTAGATCATCAAAATATTGGACATGCTATTTGGTGGACATACCCCAGGGTTTGGGTGAACCACATTAAATGTTGGTGTCTTGTGTTCTTTTC
This sequence comes from Cupressus sempervirens, assembly GCA_028749045.1. Lineage (NCBI taxonomy): Eukaryota > Viridiplantae > Streptophyta > Pinopsida > Cupressales > Cupressaceae > Cupressus > Cupressus sempervirens. The sequence continues at coordinate 382,114,459 of CM053786.1, forward strand.
TGTGTGATCTATTATTTTCTGATATTGGTTATATTTGCATGTAATTGTTATTTCTATTTGTGGTTTAATCCTAACCTAATCTATATTCTGACTTTATGGAAACTATATAAAAATAGGGTGTATATATTACCTCATCCATAGGATGACTATGTAACCATAGACATTTTAAAGAATAAAATAAAGGATAACTACTATTATCAACAATGTATACCATAAACTTAGTGAAGAGAACTAGTTCATATAAGCTAAGAATATAGATAGATTATGAAAGGACATATCACAAAATGAGAAAAGACCCTTGAAAGGAAGATATCTTATATACAATATGTCTACCTTTAAGAGGATTTTTAGAATAAAAATACAACTTCCAAGAAGAACAAGGATGCACCAATTTTATCCAGCTATTTATAGGTGAAATAGGGATCCATGGAATAATGATAATAAACTTAAAAACATATAGTAATGGTAAATGCTAACTATGAACATAGTTTTGAAAATAAAGAAGACATAATGATCAAGAACATGCACCTCTTGTAGAATAAGGAGTGATGCATTGGCGCTCAAAATTGTAGCCTTGATTTTGAGCACCATTGAGAAAGTTAAGCCCTATAAACACTTTTTGATGCCTATGTAACTAGCTGTCCATTTGAAGCATAAGAGGTGTTTAATGTTTCTAACACCTTCCATTTTTCCCATCCACTTGTTCCACGATGATAAAATTCCATTTCGGGTCATTTGGCAAAGTTCTATTTTGAGCAAATATCAATGCTACATTTTTATCCAAAGTCTCAAACAATGACAGGAGGCCTTGTTCGCATTTGAATATCTTGCACCCAAAAATGTTTTGTGATTTTACACTTTGGGAATATCTAGTGTCCATACATAAGAGCCTATGTTTCATATTTTGAGTCATTTTGAGTCCATTTGACGAGTTTTTGAATCCCTCAAAGTTGGTCTTTTAATGTTGTCATGCTGATGTAATTTGTTCAATTTTCTGGGAAGCCCTATTTGACGTGTTATAACTTTTGACTAGTTGATTGAAATGATGAAATTATTTTTGCATTGCATTATAGACATCAAAGACTTTTTATGTTTCAAGTTTTAGCTCTTGACATATCTTTTTGATCAATTTTCAAATGTGATTCCAAATGCAATTTCTATCTTTTTATTGGTGTTAGCATTTGCAGATTTGTTGGAACCCCTGTTTAGGATGTTATAACTCCTAATACATGATTGGTAAGATTGAATGGATTTTACCACTATATTAACCTTTGAAATTTTTTTAAGTGTGCCAATTTTCAATTCATGACAAATCCATTTGTACACTTTCCTAGGTCAATTCCATTTGCAAAAAACACATTTTTGATATTGTTTCCAGTCTGCAAATCCACGTAGCTCACTTTGACTGCTCACCATTCACGTCCTATTATTTTTCATGATCCCAAATCATAGATCCATATTCCCCTCATGACAATAAACCAGCATCCTAGTTTTCATTTCCCCATGTGCTCATTTGCCCTATTTTAAAACCAAATCTAAACCTAGTTTATTGTTTTCTAACATATTTTCTTGTAGGTAGTTCTGAGAGGTCAACTTTGATAGTCAATATCTTTTGAACCAAAATTTTTCATGAGATGAGATTTGAAAAAGTACAAGTGTGTAGAAAAAAGAGTTAGTGTGCCAATTTTCAGAGCTTGATCAAGTGTTTGGATCAATTTTTAAGGCCAATCAAAGGACCTCTTGGCCCCAAATTCACAGGTTCCAAAAAAGGAGAAAATGTGTTTTTAATAATAGATTATTTATTGAATTTGATTCTAATTAGTTCAAAACAATCAATAGATCAATTTAGCATTTTAGTTGTTTGGAAATGAAAAAAAATTTAGCTGGACCTACCTAGGGCCCTGACTAAATTTCATTTGATAAGGGTAGAAGAGCAAGATAAATTTATGGTGTAGAGCATAAAGAAAAAGTGGAAGCTTGGATAGTTGATAAAGAGTAAGTTAATTTTTATGCCTTAAATTTGCAACAAATTGATAATGGTGTTACAATACCTCTTTCTGGATGGAAATGTGCAAGTTGTGATAAAGTTGACAACTTATGGTTGAATCTTATAAAGTGAATGATTATGTATCTATGCAAGACTGTGAGGAAGACATCAGTGGTTCATCTCAGTCTTGTTGATGATAGTATTGGAGATGGATGTAACTCCAAGGAAGATAAGGATGCCTTTTAGTGGATGATCATGAAATAATAAAGGCTAATAAGTACATATCAGAGTGTTATGTTTGTCAACCAATAGTCATAATTGCTAAAGCATTAAATGGATGGTATATGAAGACACTCGATATTGAAGAAAGTATCTAACTACCAAAAGAAATTTCATTATCCAAATCAACTTCTACTAGTTACTAGGAGTTGAGACCCACTATCTGAGCAATGGGATTAAAAGAGCTTGTGAAGCTAAATTAAGTGATACTACTCACAATCGGTTCAATGCCTACAATTTGGGCTAGAAAAGCAAGAGAAAGTTAATTTTCCAAAGAAAATAACAATCTAAATAAGACTAAATAAAAGGAAAAGAAAATCAAATTAATAACCCACTATAGGGGGTATGTAAAGGAGGAACCCGCATTTTAAAGAAGCAGCAGATTTTGAAAGTAGAAAGCTCACTCATAAATTGGGAAGAGGCCTATAACATTAGCAAATAAAGGCCCACATGAATGAAGAAAGCCATACACCAAGGAAGAAATAAGGATTCCCATGCCATGAAAAGGCAAAAATTTACATTATATAAACAAAGCAACCCATGACTATGGAGTAAATAGCAAGGGTGTAATTTCTGATAAGTGACATGGTATGAAGGAAGCCACTATGTTAAGGCAAAAAAGCTCCACACAAGCTATAGACAAGAATAATCTATGAACCCATGCAATAAAAATATAGCATCCATGGTAAAGGAGTAGTCAACACTAAATAGGGGGCATCCACAATTTAAAAAACACAAAGTTTGAAAGAATAAAGGAAGATGCCTTTGGAAGAAGAAAGTACAAGGGAAGTTTGAAGGAAGAAGTGTCCCAAAAAGTACCAAGGAGACTAGCCCATGGAAATAAAAGTAGTCTTAGCATGCCAATATGAGGACCCTACACTAAGAAGGGGAGCCACCATTAACACAAAGGGAGTTGCCAGCCGAATGGGATATATCCATGCACTAAAGACACCAAAGCTAAAGTAGGGCAGTCGACTAAAAAAAGAGGAGTTTGTAGAAAAGTAAGTCCAAATGGATGAAGCAGCTGGAAACCAAGGAACTCTGCTACTACCAAAAAGAAGACCCATGCTGACTAGAGAATGTCACAACAAATATTATAGAGATAGAGGAGGCTCAGCGATGTCAAAGAGTACCTCACATGACACAAAAGAATCATAGTCAAAGGAGCCCCTCGATAGTTTGAAAAAAAGACTCCACACAAGAAAAAAGTAAAATGAATGAACAACAGTCGGCACCAATGAAGCACTTAGGCACAAAGGAAATTCACACTAGATTAAGGGCAGTCAATGGCATGTTGAAGGAGTTGTGAATAGAGAGGTGCAATGTTGCATATAAAACAAAATCCCACATTGCCTGCATGAGGGGGCTTTTTGACATTTAAGTACTAATGCACACAAAGTGCTTGGTATCTAATGAAAAATGCTTTTGAAAAGCCACGGCTATTTTTGGGGCCCACGGGGTCAAAGCTAATACATTTTGACGCCCAACACATGTGAGCACAAGATGATGCAGTGCATGTCAGCATAAGACAATTCCAAAGCATGCCTGATCTTATGCTCAACTCATATGAGCAGAGGTTAAAATGTAAAAGCTTTCGATGATACAAAAAGGAAAGTTTCTCATAGGGGTGGAAATCAAATTTTTAAGAGGCTTGATCTTTTGCTCAAGCTCAAGCTCATAGGAGCATAAAGATAAGGTGAAAGGCATTCTGACCATATGCAAAAGTGAAGATCCTATGACAACATAAAGACATATGATCATAAAGGAAAATTTGAAGGATCTTGGTGATACGGTGATGCAAGAGAGCATAAAGGGTAGCATTCAGTGGATGCATATAAAGGAAAAAATCAAAGCCTCTGATGCTATGGGAAGTGAAAATAATGGAATTAAAGGATTAATTACTTGGTAGTAATTAATTAATTAATAATTATTCTAAATTGTTATGAGCCAATCGAGTTGCAATAAGTGGCAAGGGGAGTTGAGAAAATGAAATGTAAAATAAAATCAAAACTCAAGGAAAGTTTCAACGCATGATAGTTTAAAATGAAAGTTTTGAATTATTTTGAATTTTTATATAGTCTAACTATATAAATTTTTAAAAATTTTCATTTTATTGCAAAACCATGTCTCAGGACCCTAAATTTCAAACTACCATAACATGGGCAATTTTTATCAGTAATATGTAGTGTAGCATACCATCAGAACCTGGAGAAGATGAATTTTCCAGATTTGGGGTCAGATTTTGCATAGTAGTCCACCAGTTCAGTCTATATGTAGATTTTTGTTTTCTAGGACATTCTCAGTAAAAGGGGCAAAATTCATCATGGAGTATAAAGATCAGTTTGGAAGACAATATTGGAGTCTTTTGAGGCTAAAACGAATTTTGGAAAAGTTATGCATGCTTCTCGAATTCATATTTTAACTAATTTTTGTTGTCGTTGTGAGTTCAAATTAGGGATAAAATCAGTTATTCTTTTCATCAAATATCTAAGATATTTTGTGTTGTTGAGAGCCAAATGGTGAAGATTTGATATGTAGTTATAGAGAGAAGGTAGAGAGAAGCTTTTTCATCTTTTTCGGAAGGAATTCTAAGGGTACACATGTTAGTTGTAGATTCAATCCGAGAATTGCTTCCTTTCTTTTTATTCTTCCTTCTTCTCTTTTGAAAGGTTGTTGGTAGTTTTCTCTGGGTAATACTAGTAGGGTTCTAGTGTTTTACTATTGAAACTAGGATTGTAGACGGTTTTACTTCTTATATATTAAGTTGTGCTCTAGTAGTGAAGGCCACACATCCACCTCCTGTGTAGATTTTTAGTTCATTCTCATGTGTTTTTTTCTGAGATTAATGGAGATTGATGCTAGATTATGTGAATTATTTAGAGTTTCATTTAGTATTACCAATTCATGTATTCAGTCTTTCCATAGATGAATATAGAAAGGGATTTACATGAATTATTTGGGTTTCCTTGTTCTATCTCCTAATTCTCCATATGTCATTAACTTTGTAATTGAGTAAATAAGGTTTATTTGATTTAAGATAGCTTAGATGACTTGTGTATCAGATCTATTTAGATCTATTTTTACTTTTGACTTAAGGAGTTAGGTAAATTCTTTAGTGTTCTAATAGGGTTTCTGGGTATATGAAGGGGATATTACATAAGAATGGGATTTGGGGATTTTAATTGATAAACTTGATTGTAATGCAAACAAGTTAGGTCATCCTACTAGTAATGACTCTATGTTTCAATGGATAAGGCATTAATCACTAAATCAAATGTAAGCTGATATGAATGTCATTTGCGCAAAATCTTTTATTCAAAATCAGTTCAATTTTTCATGTTTTGTAGTGGGCTAAAAAGGATTAACCCTCACTCAACTTATGTGATTCATAGATTTACAATTAGCTACTGTATATCTCTATTATTGCATGAGTTATTAGGAGAAATAAGGGTTCTCATCTGTAGTAAATAGGTTTAGATTTATTTTTTAATTGCATTGGTACCATTCATTAGAGCCTCAAGGTTAACCTGCCTAGGTCTTGCAAAGCCTGAAGTGAAGAAGGAGTTATGCCTTATAGTTGGCCCAAGGCTGCAGTCAAGTGTATCCATCATAGGAAGTTGCTAGCCTTATATGCATTTATCTGGTTTCTTGGTCATTTTCAAAACTGTTAAATCAGGAGCCAAGATCATGATCAAATAATCATTCCTTATAATAAAATAATGTCACATAATAAACAAATGACATTGTACTATGGAAATTCAATCCTTAGATAGAAAAAGAATATACAAAGGGCCTTGCCCACCAATTGTGAGACAAGAAAGAAAGTCCATGGTAAAATTAGGCCCCAATATATCATGAGATATAAAAGGTGTAGGCAAAAATCAATAGTTATTCACAAATCATCCAATATCATACAGAAATATTATAAAATAATGTCATATCATAGAAGGATGGAACAAGAAAACATCATAGGATAGCCTACTCTAAATATCATAAAATGCTAATAGAAAATATCACATACAATGTAAGCTATAGATGATTACTAAATGAAAAACATTGGAATCTAATATATCAAAAACAAATTTGTTCAGAAAAAGACACATGATCCTCCATGTAATAGTTGGAATTCTTTAAAACAACTGAGAGATGGGGTGGATCAATTACTCAAGGTCTTGATGTACAAATAAAACTTTTCAACTCTTAGTAGACCCATATCCATAAAAATTCAATATGCATGCATCCATTAGATCATACAATACTTAAACTTTGTAGGTTAGTGTCTTAGATCAAAACAACTTTGCAAAAATGTAAACATGAAACATAATAGATTCAATAGCACATTTGACACAAAGAATTTATGTGAAAAACCAATTTGGGAAAAACCACTAATAACATGCTACTAATTCTCACTCTTCTGAAGTGATGCCCTATGAAAGGCCAACCCTACTAAAGGTTACAGTACACACTATTAAATGTGACCTCGTTAAATAATTTTAATCACCTTGTTAGGAGTGAGCCTTTTTAGAGGACTTTAGACCATTCCATTAGAATGCCACCCTATTAAAGGATGTATAAATGACTATTTGGTCAACCTTAATCCAAAGGATTTACCCTAGACTAATACAATGATTAGAATACAATAGTAAGGCTCGATCTAATAACAAATTAGAACTCACTTTCATATTATAGATCTTTACTTTAGTCCTCCATGTTGCTTGGCATTTACACACTTTAGCTCTAATATCTTGTTCACCCTTCAAGCATTCATGCTAATTGCAGTCATTTATGTTTGGCCAATACCTTAGACTCCTTATCATCCTTAGGTTCTCACACATTACAACCTTTGTTTTGAACTAGACATCTCCATAAATAGAGAATTAAGATCTTTTTTTTCTTAACCACAATCATCTATTTTAGGGTTAGGTATGATACAATGAATCTACCCACTTTTTCGTTTGGTTCCTCTAGAAACTTCTTCTACAATCTTCTTTGAATTTTCTTCAAAATGGTTTACCTTGAATTCTATGCTACCATCTCATCATATTTATCTTCCATAAAATAGTCATCTTAGATTCATCAAATCTTTGATTTAATACTATTTGGTGTCACTTGGAAACTATACTATTTAGTCACTTTGCCAACACCAGTTCACTTGGAAAACACTTGAGCTTACTGATGATTAGCACCAACTAAAATTTACTCAGCATATAGTAACAATCACATAGCTTGCACTAACTCTCATCTTTTCTTAGAACCTCTTATTTTCACTCAACTTTCACTAATTTTTACTTGGCTTGCACTAATGCTTGGCAAGGTTTGGTAGACACTTTTCTTACTTGATCATCTTCTAGTCTTAACTTTATTAATCTTTCATTTCATACTTTAAGTATATAAACAATAAACTATAGTATCAATGTCTTACTTGGTCTTAGTGCTTCTTTTACATACCAAATTACTCAACCTTTCTCTAAGTTCTATTGTTATCTCCTCTTTTCAAATCCTCTTCATCAATCAACTAAATGATAGCTTTAGGACCACAAAGCAATTGCCTCACCAAAAATTAGCAAGTTTGACATCATTGAAAAAGTAATGATTGTTCCATTATAGGTTCTTCACTTCAAATAAATCTTATATCAACAATCTTCCTCTTTAGCATTGATGGCAAACTAATGCCAACAATAATACCAAAAATTAAATAAATCTTTGAAATTTCTCCCTCTATCAATGTAGTATATATCCTCCTCTATGTAGGGTAATGTGAGCTTTGTCAACTTCTTTTACTGCTCCCTCTTTCTTATATCTCCCTCTTACTAGTTATATGCATTTCTCCCTTTGTCTATTTATTTCTCCCTCTTTCACAACAATGCCAAAGACTTGTCATCTCTATATGTAGATATGATCAGTTCAAGTTCTCCCTCTATCACCTTTCATGTGATTGTAAGTCTTCTAATTTAGCTCCTTCATTACTTTAGGCACCTCTTAAAGTAATATCCATTTCATCAAGTTGTAAGATACAATATTCATCTTAGTTGATGTGGGGCACTACTTATGCTTCTTGAGTATCTTTGGATAGGGGTATCACCTCTAGTTTAGCTCTTAGATACTCATAAGCATCCTTAGGTAAAGCTTTTGTGAAGATATTGGCTATCTATTCTTTTGTATTCACATATTCCATCGTCACTTCTTTGTCTTGAACTAATTCTCTCAAGTAATGATACTTGATTGCAATGTCCTTAGTCTTTATGTACATTACAGGGTTCTTTGATATATTTAAAGCACTTGTATTATCACACTAAAGTACCATAGGTTTAGTTATTTTCTCCTTCATACCTTTCAGTAGTTTTTTGATCCATACCACATTTGTACAATTTACTGCAACATCCACATATTTAGCTTCAATAGTAGATCAAGATATGCAATTTTGTTTCTTGTTGGTCAAGGAAACCAACTTCTTTCCTAAGGAAAATGCTCCAAGACTTTTACTCTTTCTATTATCAATGTTTCCAGCCCAATCAAAATCTATGTAGGCTCTCAATTCAATTTCTCCCTCTATCACCTTTCATGTGACTATAAGTCTTCTAATTTAGCTCCTTTATTACTTTAGACATCTCCTAAAGTAATATCCACTACATCAAGTTGTAAGATACAATATTCATCGTAGTTGATGTGGGGCACTAATTAAAATTTTTAAGTTTCTTTGGATAGGGGTATTACCCCTAGTTTTCTTCTTAGATACTCATGATCATCCTTAGGTGAAACTTTTCTAAAGGTATTAGCTATCCATTCTTTTATATTCACATATTCCATCCTTACTTTTTTGTCTTGAACTAACTCTCTCAACTAATGATACTTGATTACAATGTGGTTAGTCTTTGTGTGCACATAGGGTTCTTTGATAAATTTATAGCACTTTTATTATCACAATAAAGTAACATAGATTCAGTGATTTCATCCTTCATACCATTGAGAAGCTATTTGATCCATACAATATTTGTACAATTTACTGCAGCAACCACATATTCAGCTTCAGCAATAGATTGAGATATGTAATTTTGATTCTTGTTGATCAATGTGACCAACCTCTTTCCTAAGAAAAATTCTCTTTTTCATCAATGTTTTTGACCCAATTAGCATCTATGTAGGCTCTCAATTAAAATTTTTCACTTTTCTTATAGTATAGACAATAGTGTTCTATTCCTTTTAGATCTCATAATTCTCTTAACAACCATCAAAAGATTCTCCTTAGGATTTGTAGAGAATCTTGCAACAATCCCAATAGATAATGAAATGTTAGGCTTGTTATGCACTATATATTGCAACTTTCCAATCATAGACCTATACAATGTTTGATTCACATAAGTTGAATCATCATTCTTTCACAACTTGTGTCCTATCACCATAGGTATGTTAACTAGTTTGGAATCTTCCAATATAAAAGTTTTTGATATTTCCTTCACATACTTAGACTAAGTGATGTACATACCTTATTTCATCTTATATACCTACAATCCAATAAATAACTTGATCTCTCCAAACATAGACATCTCAAATGTTTTATTTATTTCATTTGAAAATGCATTACATAATGTATCTTGACCTCCAAATATGATATCATCAACAAAAAATTCAGCTAGTAAAATACATCTACCTCCTTCTATCTTCAAGTACAAATTATTATTATCATCAATCTTCTCAAAACCAATCTTCATAAGATAATTTTGAATCCTTTCATACCATGCTCTTGGGGCTTGATTTAAACCATAAAAAGCTTTGTGTAGTCTACATACAATTTTCTTATTGTTAGCAGCAAAAAAACCTTCTAGTTCTTCCATATGAACCTCTTCTTTTAATATATCATTCAGAAATGTTGAATTCACATCCATTTGATAAAATTTGAAACATGTGTATGCAAAGTAAGAAAGTAGAGTTCTTACTTCTTCCAATCTTGTAATGAGGGAAAATGTTTCTCCATAGTCTATTCCTTCTTCTTGTGCATACTCCTTGCAAACTAATCTTGCCTTATTCCTTATGACTTCACCATTTTTATCGAACTTGTTTTTGTACACCCACTTGGTTTCAATCACGTTCTTCTTCTCTATTCTAGGAACTAGAGCCAACATCTTTTTCTTTTCAATCTACTTAATCTCTTCTTTTATGGCTTTACTCTAGTCCTCATTTTCTAAGGCCTCTTTAACTATCTTAGGCTCATGCATGCTCAGCAAACATGTATCACTTCTCATCTTATTCCTTGTCATTGGTTTAGCATCTTTGTCTCCAATAATTTGTTCAACAAGGTGATGTCTCTTGACATACTTTGACATTCTTAGTTTTTCTCTTGTCTCCTCATTAGGGCTATCAAGTTTAGAATCACTATGTACTTTTCTATTAGGTAATTCAACATCTCTTTCATGTACACTTGTCTCAAAATTAGAATGGTCCTTAGCTTCTATCTACAACTCAGCTCCTAATTGTAGCTCAATTCCTGAATGCAACTCAACATTCATTATATGTGACTTGATAGCCACTAAAACTTTTTGTTGATTTTCAACTTGGTTTACAACATCTTCATCAACAAGTATACCTTCATCAAAGTATACAAATGATTTGTACTCTTTAGGTTCCTTCATAGGTTTAGCTTCATATACCTTTGTATATTCATCAAACTTCACATTTGCACTTTCTACAACTTTGTTAGTGTTAGTATTTAAACACTTATAAGCTTTACTTCTTATGTTATATCCAAGAAATATATCTTCTTCACTTTTAGCATCTAATTTTCTATTCCTAAAATCTTTAAGACTGTAGCACTTGCTTCCAAATACCTTAAAATATTTTATATTCGGTGAGTGTCCATACCATAATTCAAAAGGTGTTGAATGAGTACCTTTCTTGACTTGCACATGGTTCAAGGTATAAATAGTTGTACTATAGCCTCTCTCCAATATTTCAAAGCAACATAATTCTCCATCATGAGCGTCCTAACTATTGGAAATCTAATTGAAAAGATCATTGTTGAAGATCAAAGAGGGAGATTGTTGCAAGGAAGGAAGTTGGTTGATAAAGAATGTTTTCAATCATTGTTTTATCATTGATGTCAAACTTGTTAATTGTAGGAATGAAAATTTCTTATAAGATCCAAGTACTATCACTTAGTCAATTGATGAAGAGGATTTAATCAACAAGATGTAACAAGAGCACCTAAGGGATAGGTTAGGTTATGGTTTTGTAATGAAGTGCAAGGATCAGCTAAGATAATGGTTAAATGATGTATTGATAAGATGCTCTAAGATATAGAGGTTGGTCACACCTAGAAACACTAGAAGTATAAGTTGTAACAAGGTTAACTACAAAGCTCGGACTAAGTTCATTAGTGAGTGCTGAGAAATCTAGTTCAAGCCAAGAAAATTTTTAGTTGGAGCCAAGAAAATGCAAAATCTAGTGTGTGTCAAGTGAACTTCAGGTGCCAAGTGAAGTTCAAGTGCTCAGTAAGATGTAGATGCCAAGTGAACTTCAGGTGCCAAGTGTTAGTAAAATTTAGTGAATGTTAAGTAACACAGTGTGTGCTGAGCACTAGTTTTTCAATAGTGTCAGGCTACTACATTATTTGAAAAGTCAAAGATTTTCTAGATTTGAGCTGACATGATTGTTATCTAGAATTTTGTGAACTAGATGGAGGATAAGGATGATGAGCTAGTGGCACATAATTCTATGTAAACCATTTTTGATAAAATTCAAGAGGATTCTTCATGATTTTTTTAGATGAAACAAAATGTCAGTTAGATTTAATGAATCCTACCTAATCCATCGAAACTAAAATTAAAGGAGGGAAGAATTGAGCTAGAAAGGGGATTATAGATTTATATTTAAGGAATCACAAACCAAGAAGCTAGAGTTGTTGGAGTGCCAAATTGCAAAGTGGTTAAAGGGTCTCAAGGAGAAGGAAGAACATAGTTTAAAGACTCTACTTTGATAAGTGGTCAGAAAGAGATGATTGCACTGATACATTGAGCATGGAAACTCAAGGAGACCAAGCTTGAAAGAAGGGAAAGTTGTCAAAATTACAAAAGACTAAAAGCTAGGCAATGTTATGAACTAAGAAGTGAAATGAGATCTCCAAGATAAGTTATGAATTATAATCAGGTCAAAAACCCTTATTTACTCTCTGGAAATTGTATCATTTAGGGTAAATGGAAATCCTATGGACTTGGGTTGGTTTACTAGCAATTTTAAAATCCTTTAACAAGGTGACATTCCAAGTAAATTTTCTAAAGTCCTCTAACCAGGCCCACTTCTAATAGGATGGTTGAATCCTTTGACCAGGTCACATTTAACAGTGTGTTGTAGCCTTTAATAGGGCAGGCCTTTCACAAGGCATCACTTCAGAAGAGTGAGAATTGAGTAGCATGTTATTGGTGGTTTTTCCCAAACTAGGTTTCCATGTAAGTCATTGTGTTATATGTTGATTTTTCATGTGTTATGCTTGCATGTTGATTTACAATAACCTATTGAATAGAAATGTTTAAGCTTGAATGAATGAATAGTTTGATGGGCACACTTTACTTAGTGAAAAAGTTTGAACTAAACATTTGGACCTTGAATAAATAATTCACCCCCCCACTGCACTCTTAGTTATTCTAAAAGATTTCTAACAATTGGTATCAGAGCCATCTATTGATTTAGTTCGAAGGTACTAGAAGCAGGAAGATCAAGATGTCCAAGAGAGAGGTTCCCAAGCTCAACAAGGAGAGCTTTATTGCATGGAAAAGTCTAATGAAGTTTCATCATAGATCCATAGGATATTATGCACATAGCTCAATTGCAACAGAACATGTTGACCCAACTAGTGCTCCTACTGCAAATGATTTAAAGAAAAAACAAGAACACAATCAAGCAATGCTAGAGATTACCTTTGCTCTCAACTATGCCAAATTTGATAACATCAAGGGATGTGACACTACATTCAAGATGTGGAAAGCCTTGTCAAATATATATGGAGGAGATCAAAATGTTGAAAGAGCCAAAAGAGAAAGTCTCAGAGGAAAGTTTGATGATACAAAAATAGAAGAAGGTGAGAATGCTACTAAATATGTTGCTAGAATAAAGGAATTGGTAAGTGCTATAAGAAGTTTGGGTGGTCAATTGGATGATGACATTGTTAAGAGAAAATACTTAAGAACCTTGCTCCCTATCGATGCAATTAGAGTTTTAGCCATTTAGGAGTTGAGATGTGTACCAGGAAATGCAATAACCTTTGAAGGGATAGTAGGAAGACTTACTGCATTTGAATTGTCTAATTTTGAAAACTATAGACATTAGAACCTTGAATTTTCTTTCAAGGCCAAGCTAACATCGAAAGACATTGAGGAGGCAACATCAAAGAAGAAGAGTAGAAAGGAAAGCATGCATCTAGTGACAACATAATAGATGATGAAGATGTGGAAGAATTGGAAGCATTATTGGCTAGAAGATTCCATAGAGGAAAAGGTAAATTCAAGGGTAAGATACCTATCATTTCTTTTAATTGCAATGAAGCAGGATATATTGTTGCTAGGTGTATACAGAAGAAGAACTACAAATAAGGAAATAAGTACAAGAAGAAAAGAGAAGATGTTAGCAGAGATTATAAGGACGAAGGCAAAATATGATACATTGTTCAAGAAGATTCTAATGAGAATGATGAAGTAGTCCATTTGGCTATGAAGGATGAATTAGATAAAAATGAGGCAATAGAACTAGTAACCTGTGTGAACAAAAATGACAAGTGGATCATAAAAAGTGGATGCTCACATCACGTGATAGGAGATAGAAGTAAGTTTATCATCTTTACTCAATATGATGGAAATAGTGTTAGATTTGGAAATAATGCTCCATGTCAAATCAAATTTTTTGCTGATGTTTGCCTTTTGATTCCATGGAAATACTATCTTGAAGGATTGAATTACAATTTGTTGAGTGTCACAATTAGGCAATGAAGTTTCAAAGTAGAATTTGGAAACAAAACTACCAAAATCTATGACACTAATGGAAATCTGATAGAAAAAGGTGAACAAACTATGAGTAACTTGTTTTACCTAGATGTGGAAAATGTAACCTATATGATTTTTAGACTTGAAGATGTGTGACTATGGCATAAAAGACTATGTCATGTTAACTTTGATAATTCGATTAGCATGAGAAAAAAGAAGAAAGTTAGAGGGTTGCCAAAAATGAAGAAACCAAAAAACACAATATGCAAACAATTTCAACTAGGGAAGATGACCAAGTCAAGTTTTAAAAGAAAAATATACACTTCCAAAGAAGTACTACAACTATTCCATACAAACTTATGCAGACCAATAGAAGTTCAAAGTTACCTAGGAGATATATACATAATGCTATTTGTATATGACTGCTCCAAGATGATGATTGCTATATTTTTAAAGAAAAAGTATGGCGCATTTCAATTGTTCAAGTGGTATTTGGCCAGAGTTGAGAAGGAAATAGGAAAGAGTCTAAAGTGCCTAAAGTTAGATAGAAGAGGAGAGTTTACATCAAAAGAATTTGAGATATTTTGCAATGACAAAGGAATCAAAAGGCAAACATAAGCACCAAGAACTCCACCACAAAATGGTATTGCTGAAAGAAGGAATTGATTAGTGATAGAATACACAAGAACTTTAAAGATGGAGAAAATGTTGCTCTAATGTATTGGAGAGAAGCTGTAAGCACTGCTGTTTACACCCTAAATAGAGTCCAAGTCAAGAAAGGAACAACTGCAATACCTTTTGAACTATGGTATATTCACTCACCTAATGTAAAATATTTCAAAGTATTTGGTTGCAAATGCTATATTCTTAAAGATACTAGAAGTGGCAAGTTTGATGCAAAAAGTGATGAAAGAATATTCCTTGGATACTCCACTAGAAAAAAAGCATATAAGTGTTTGAATACTAACACTAACAAGATTATGGAGAGTGCAAATGTAAATTTTGATGAGCATTCAAAAGTCCAAGTTGATGAATCCAAGCAATCGGAATATTAAAGATCTTTTGTATACTTCTATGAAGGAATGACTATTAAAGATAATGTTGCCAATCAAGTTGGGAATCAACAACAAATTTTAGTATCATCCAAGTCACAACTAGTGTATGTCAAGCTACATTCAGAAGTTGAGTTACAAAATGAAGATAATGCTCATTCTAACTCTAAAATCAGTACACATGGAAGATATGATAAAATACTAGATGGAGAAGAGAAAAATGAATATAAAGCTAAAGAATCAAATATGGAAAGAAGAATAGAACCAAGGTTAGCCAAGTATGTGAGAAGACACCATCCTGCAAAACAAATCATTGGTGACAACGATGCCAGACCAATGACAAGGAACAAACTAAGGAATGAATCATGTCTGCTGAGCAAGGTTGAGCCTAAAATAGTAAAATATGCACTACAAGATGATGACTAGTATAAAGGTATGAAAGAGGAGATAGATTAGATTGAAAAGAACAAAACCTGGACCCTAGTTCCTAGAACAACTGACAAGAATGTAATTGGGACAAAATGGGTGTTTAGGAATAAACTTGATGAGAATGGAGAGATCACAAGAAACAAGGCTAGATTAGTTTGCAAAGGCTATGCACAAGAAGAAGGATTGGATTATGGGAAAAAAATTTCCACTATTGCAAGAATGGAAAGAGTAAAAACACTACTTGCATATGCTACCTACAAAGGTTTAAAATTCTACCAAATGGATGTAAAGCCTATTTTTCTAAATGGTATACTATAAGAGGAAGTCTACATAGAACAATCAGAGGGATTTGTTGATGACAAGCAAAAAGATATGGTCTACAAACTGCACAAAGCTCTCTAAGGTTTCAAGCAAGCACCTAGAGCATGGTATGAGAGACTACACAAATATTTTATGAAGATAAGATTTGACAAAATAGATGACAAAAACAACTTGCATATCAAGGTAAAAAAAGGTAAAGACATTTTGATATCTAAAATCTTTGTTGATGATATAATATTTGGAGGAAAAGATGTCCTATACAAAGATTTTGCTGATCAAATGAAACATGAGTTTGAAATGTCAATGTTTGAAGAAATCAAATTCTTTGTTGGATTGCAAGTATATCAACTAAAGCATGGCATATTTGTGACCCAATCAAAATATATCAAGGAGATACTCAAGACATTTGGATTAGAAGACTCAAAACTAGTCAACACACCAATGGTAATAGGACATAAATTATCCAATAATGATGAATCTATTGAAGTGAACCAAAAAATGTATTGGAAAGTTGTAGTATGTTGTACATAGTAGACTAGACATTGCATTAGTAGTTGGGATAGTGGCATGATTTTTTGCAAATCCAAGAGAAAATTATTTGATGGCAATAAAGAGAATACTGAGGTATCTAAAAGGAACTGATGGCTTTAGTTTGTACTAAAAGAGGAGTGAAAAGTTTGAGTTAAGAGGCTACACTGATGCAGATTGGAGAGGTAACATTGATGATAGAAAAAGTACTAGTGGAGGAGCACTCTTCTTAGGTAGAAGGTTGATCACATGGACAAGCAAAAATCAAAGTTGTACCTCATAGTCCATAGCTAAAGCTGAGTATGTTGCAGCTACTATCAATTGCACACTATTGTATGGATCAAAAATTTGTTGCAAGGGATGAAGGAAGAGATGAATGAACCTATGATACTTTATTTTGATAACACAAGTTCCATTAGCATATCAAAGAACCTTGTAATGCATGCCAAAACAAAGCATATTACAATCAAGTATCACTATGCAAGAGAATTGGTGGAAGACAAGCAAGTGAAGATGGAATAGGTTAGTTCAAAGGAATAGATTGATGACATCTTCACAAAAGCTCTACGTAAAAATGCTTTTGAGTATCTTAGAGGTAAATTAGGGGTAATACCCCTAGCTAATGCCACTTAAGAGAAAGCAAGACTACCTTGCATCAAATGAAATTATTGTTGAAATATTACACATTGATGTAGAGGATACTTATTTTAGGATTCATGCCTGAAGTAATCAAAGTGCTGAAGTTTCAAATTATTCACAAGCAAGGTGAAAAAGGGAGAAATTGAAAGTACCTAGAAATGCTACACTTGCATGTTAAGATGCTAAAATAATATGTATTTGGAATTGTTTTCAAAGAGAGAGAATGAGCTAGAAACTAATTGCATTTGTTGATTGCATTTAAGGAGAATTGAGGGAGAATGAGCTAGAAGAAACTAATCAATGGCATTTGAGGATAAAGAGAAAGCGCAAAAACTATTAGAAGGAGAAAGAGCAAGAATAGAGTCGAGAAAAAATGAAAAAGGAAACAACAACTAAGAGGGAGAAGTGGAAAGTTGATGATAACATATTTATTTTTGGTATTTGACTTATTGTTCTATCTTTGGTTGAATAGTTTAGTTTGATGATTAATTAGTTTGGTTTGACATCAATGCCAAAGAGGGAGATTGTTGGAAATTTGACTAAAAAGATAATTGTTGAAGATCAAAGAGGGAGATTGTTGCAAGGAACAAAGTTGGTTGATAAAGAATTCTTTCAATCATTGTTTTGTCATTGATGTCAAATCTGCTAATGATAGGAATGACAATTGCTTATAAAATCCAATTACTATCACTAAGTTGATTGATGAAGAAGATTTAATCAACAAGATGTAACAAGAGAACCTATGGGAAAGGTTGAGTTATGGTTTTGTAATTAAGTGAAAGGATTAGCTAAGACAATGGTTAAATGATGTATTGATAACATACTCTAAGATATAGAGGTTGGTCACACCTAGAAATACTAGAAGTATAAGTTGTAACAAGGTTAACTACAAAGCTTGAACTAAGTCCATTAGTAAGTGCCAAGCAAGCTCATACAAGATGAGAATATTTTTAGTTGGATCTGAGAAAATGCAAAATCTAGTGTGTGTCAAGTGAACTTCAAATGCTGAGTGAAGTTCAAGTACCGAGTAAGATGTAGGTGTTGAGTGAAGTTCAACTGTTGAGTAAGATGTAGATGTTGAGTGAAGTTCAAGTGCTAAGTAAGATTTATATGTTGAGTGAACTTTAGGTGCTAAGTGCTAGTAAAATTTAGTGAATGTCGAGTAACATAGTGTGTGTCGAGCACTAGTTTTTCAATAGTGCCAAACTATTGCATTATTTGAAAAGTTAAAGATTCACTAGATCTAAGCCGACATGGTTGTTACCTAGAATTTTGTGAACTAGATGGAGGATAAAGATGATGAGCTAGTGGCACAAGATTATATGTAAAATAATTTTTAGCAAATTCAAGAGGATACTTCATGATGTTTCTAGATGAAACAAAATGTGGGTTAGATTCAACGAGTCTTAGCTCATCTATCCAAACTAAAATTAAAGGAGGGAAGAATCAAGAAAGAAAGATGATTCCATATTTCTATTAAAGGAATCAAAAACCAAGATGCTAGAGTTTCTAGAGTGCCAAATTATGAAGTGGTTGAAGGGTTTTGAGGAGAAGGAAGAATAGAGTTTAGAGACTCTACTTCGATAAGTGGTTAGAAAGAGATGATTGCACTAATACATTGAGCATGGAAACTCAAGGAGACCAAGCTTGAAAGAATAGAAAGCTATCAAAACTACAGAAGACTAAAAGCTAGGCAATGTTATGTGTTGAGAAGTGATCAAAGATCTACACGATAAGTTGTGAATTGTAATCAAGTCAGAACCCCTTATTGCTGCTCTTTAGAAATTTTATCAATTAGGGTAAATGGAAATCACTGCTAAAACATGGCTTTATGATTTCCCACGAGCCCAAGGAGCATATGCACGTAAACACATTTGAACTTTACTTTCATCCTTATAGAATCCTTTTACCTGCAGAACCATAAAACCTTTCATGCATCCTTTCAAATCATCCTTTACACCATGTCGGGGTATTACACTCCTATGCTATCCTTTGAAATGTATCTGCATAAATCATAACTCAATACCTCTCAACCCTTTCATTTAAACTGCTTACTCATAACACCATAAAGAGCTCTAACATATCTCCCTTAGAACCCTTTTACAATCACATGCTTAATTACTTCAACATATGACAGGGAATAATCTTTAAAACTTCTTTCGTTCACACAGTCCACTATTCATCATAAACCCAAAATGCATCTTTCAAGACACAAAAATACTTTATTTTTCTTCACTTAAAGAGCCACTCGTATGATTGGGAAGCCTCAAGATGAACTATTCTGTTGTTATGAAAAGAAAAAAGCATATCACAATAGAACGAGAAATCCTTTACGCTATTACGTTGCATTATGAAATGCGACCATAGAAACAAAAGGAAGAAGGCATTCCACTCTTATGTGAAACCCTACATCATAAGACTGTAAAGGGAGAATTTTAAGTGCTTTACAAATCCTTTTGAAAATTTTTGGAAGGAAACCTAGGGTTTTTCACACTTAGGGTATTTTCATGGCTGCGTTAAGGAACAAACCTTGAGAATTTAATAGAGTTCAACAACACATGAAATAGGGCATGACTAGGGCAACCTAAAATTTTTAAAAATATGAGGAATGAAAATCCTAATCTACTAAAATCAAAGACCTAAATGATTTTTCACCAAAATTTTAGAGTTTTTCTATACTATGAAAAATCATACCAATAGTGGCTTTGTCTGGGGATGATAGACTACTTGAATCTATGCAAGAATTCAGAATCTATGGAAGAGTAGACCACATACTTGGTGCAAAAATGATAACTTCCTTAGAGAGCACAAAACAACACATAGAAACAAGAAACCAGACTGCATAGGGATATATATAGGGATTTACAAAATATATAGAATGTACAAGAGCATAAGGGAACCTAAAAACTACTATTCATAGAAAACAAATACTTTAAGAAAAGTACCTCTTTAGGAATTTTCCATGAACTTGAAATTCAGAATACCTCTATTTAATTCCGTCAAAAAATATGAATCTTCTTCATTTCTATCACAAATGTTATATGGACCAAGCCAGATTGGGTCAAATTTACCATGCTTTCCCTTATCTTCCATCCTAGCATTCCACATTAGTACCATATCTCCTATTTAAAATTTTCTCTCAATGGCCTTCTTATCATATAAGTGCTTCATCTATGATTGGAGCTTAGCATTCTAGATAGAGGAGTCTCTTCTTGTCTATTGTAACTATTTAATGTCATCCATTCTGAGTTGCATCTCATCAATAATATCATTTTCATATAGTTGAATGAATTTATACATCTCCTTTAGGTTATTTTGTGGAAGTCTAGCTTGTATACAATAAACCAAGTCAAATGGGGCACATCCAATGGCCTTTTTCATAGTAACCTTGTCAGCCCATAGGGCTAATGGAAATTTTGAATCCCATGCCTTCTTGTTTTCACCTAAAATTCTTTTGATAATCTTTAGTATACTCTTATTGCTTGATTCTACTTGACCATTCCCTTGAGGATGATAAGGTGAAGATGTACATTTTGTAATGCCATATTCTCTACCATTTGAAAGGAAACCTAGGGTTTTTCGCACTTAGGGTATTTTCATGGCTGTGTTAAGGGACCAACCTTGAGAATTTAATAAAGTTTAACAACACATGAAATAGAGCACGACTAGGGCAACCTAAAATTTTGAAAAATATAAGGAATGAAAACCCTAATCTATTTAAATCAAAGACCTAAATGATTTTTCAACAAAATTTTAGAGTTTTTCTATACTGTGAAAAATCAAACCAACATACCCAACTAAGGTGTGATATGACATTTGATACCATAAGTATTGGTCTCCCATAATATTACATGATATTCATCAAGTACTCAAAATAAGGTTTTCTATCACATCAGCTATCAAGATTATTGGCCTCCCAAAATATCAATGATATTCACCAAATACTCTAAGTAATGATCTACCAAAATGTTGAGATGCAAGACATTCACCATTTACTCAATTTATTTGATCTCATAATAAAATTTGTTGTAATATCATCACCTTACAATAAATTCTCCAAATAAAAGTGATGATCATTTGGAAGTTGTCACTCCCTCATGATGTACAGAAGGGTTAGGCCATTTAAAATCACATGGTCACAATGTATAAATCATGGTCCTCTAGACTGTGACAATTTATTGATTGTTGGATAATCTATCTCATCATGGTTTACTCCCTCTAAATCAATATGCTCAAGATCACTAAAGGTTGACTAAATCATATCCTCTATCTTTTCTTTCTCTTTCAAGATTTTCTAAAATGGTAGCCTCCCTCTAAATCTCAATCTCCCTCTTCCTACAATAACATTCTTGAAGGAAAAGACCAAGGCATATATAACTTTTATAGCATAAATAAAAATATTGGTAGTTTAACTCATGTCTGCTACTGACAACAACAAAATTATCATTATTATCATGATTCAAATTATAATTCTTAATTGTATAAATTTATATATATACTCTATATAGATTTATAAATTAAATAGTCTAAAATTGTGAGAAAAGAACTCACATCTATAAAATAATAATTCATAAAACTCATATATATTTATATATATGTATACATGTATACATATATATATGTATACATGTATACATATATATATGTATATATGTATACATGTATACATATATATATGT
Source organism: Cupressus sempervirens (assembly GCA_028749045.1). NCBI lineage: Eukaryota > Viridiplantae > Streptophyta > Pinopsida > Cupressales > Cupressaceae > Cupressus > Cupressus sempervirens. Next base: position 382,136,339 of record CM053786.1, read on the forward strand.
ATACATGTATACATATATATATGTATACATGTATACATATATATATGTATACATTTATACATATATCTATGTATACATATATACATATATCTATGTATACATATATAAATATATATATGTACACATATATAAATATATATATACACATATATACATATATATATATATATATACATATATATATGTATACATATATACATATATATATATGTATATATGTATATGTATATATATATACATATATATATGTATATATATATATACATATATATATATATGTATATGTATATGTATATGTGTATATATATATGTATATGTATATGTATATATATATGTGTATATATATGTATATATAGGTGTATATATATACATAGATATACATATATATATACATATATACATATATATATACACACACATATATATATATATAGATATACAGATATATGTATATATATACATACATACATACATACATACATACATATAACATCACATAACTCTTTGATATATGAGAACATATTCTAATTGTTATTGCATAATAATGGTAAGGGGACTCATATGACATTATCTCAAGAATCGAATGCACCCTCTATGAATTTGATTAAATTTCTTAATTATGGGTCCATTGATATTTCTTACATGGCTTCCTTTAATCTCCACCCACCATTCATGTGTGTAACCTCCTACTGCATTAAGGGATTGATGTAGTACTATATAAACTTACCATTCTTTATTTTTGATCAATCATCCTTTTTGTCTAGGGTGATGTGCATCACTTTAAACATTCACATGACATGTAGTTGTGTCCACATTTGGCAACTAGTTGGGGTTGGTTTGATGGGTCAAATTCTCTCTTCCAATTAGTAATTACTAGCATTAGTGTATAGGGAGTTGATTCCTCTAGCAAAATGAAATCTTACTTGTTTCTAGGTACTTGTTGGCAGTATTAAACTCAAAAATTTATCAATGATAAAATATCAATGACTCATGCTAAGACATTAAAGTCTTAGCATTATAAATAATAAACCATATTCACATTAGTTTATCTTGATTAGTCATGTGGGATCGTAACCCCACTCACTATCATCTTTTCACATGATCTCTTGTTGTATTTATTAATTTTACTCTTTTGTTTGTATGTTATGGAGAACACATCAGGTGTAATTGATATATACACAATCATCTATCTATATTGTCAACAAGGAACATTCTTTGATCAATACAAAAAACATTAACATTATAAATTAAAGTTGACCATGGTAAAAGTCACATCTAATTTTAATAATGTCATCACCTATTGGGTTTCTACATGGTTGGTCTAACTAAGATATTTTCTTTTTGAACATGCATTTGTAGAATGTAACAAAGAAACTACAAGTCCATTTAATCAAATTGGTAACAAAATTTTCCATTCGATATTCATCATTTATATTTGGGATGCATTGAATAACAAGCCCACTATTACCAAACATTATTTACTAGCCTACTAACTAATCCTTGGTTATTGGTTTGGTCTTTCAATTAATTATAGATTCAATCTCATTTAAAATCTAATACAAATAGATGCATGGATCATAATCATCCATTTATTTTTCTAGACTCTCAATTTTTGCTTTTGTCTTGCAAGCACTTTGCTTGTAGATCTCCTATGCAGCTCTACTACATGTTATCCCAACTTTCTTTGTTGTGATATAATCTCGAACATCTTGATTTCTAGGATTTACTCTGATACCATTTTTTTATGAGGATCATTGCAAATGCAGTTAGCACTACCATGATATTTGGTATGTGTGCTCCAAAGGCAGCTCTTCTCATATTAATAATTATAAGTCATGAATAGACATGTCCCTTTAAGGGACATGTCCTTTTGTTAATAAATATTATACTAAATACAACCATAGCTATATTTATCATTATTATTATGTTAATTTATCTCATATAATAAACACACACACGCGCGTGCGCGTGCGCGTGCGCACACACACACACACACACACACACACACACACACACACACACACACAGAGAACTATATCTTATAGATAATTATATATAGGTTTATCCAACTAAAGCTACCACACATGAACACAAATGGAAAGGAGACTAGTGGAGGATTCATCATGGCTAGCACAAGATGAGGTTAATCATCTTGGTTTTCCTCATACTACCTAAAATTTGACAAGGTCACTTCTCAAATTAAATTGGGTGTGTAATGCACGAGCATCCTGGGTGTAAGGGAAATCTTACATCACCTTGAAATATTTCTATTTCCAATTTCTTAGTTTCTATGTTTTCAATAAGAGGTATTGCTTGAGAAAGTTTCTATTTGAGGAAGCTTGGTAATTTTAGTAAGTTGGTATTATGTACTTAGATTATTCTAATATAATGTGTGGAGGTTCATCTTAGACATATCAGCATGCCAATTGAGTTTTTTTTTTTTGTATCATATGTATTAATGCAATCATTGCAATTTTTTTGGTATGAATTTTGGCTATCCGAAATTTAGGTCCAATGATGAAGGCCTATGTGGCCCTAAAACAAGGTGAAAACTTGAAAGATAAATTCTTACACAATTAATGGTTGGGTAAAAGAACAAACCTGTGTCACCTTTTAAAGAAATGTGATATCAGAATGTGACGATTCAACATTAATGACAAAAAAATGGTATTTGTGTTTAAAATATGAAGATGATGTAAACTGATGAAATGTGTAGAATTGGATGAATTTTATGCATATAATTTTTATAGTTTTTTTGAGTAAGAATTTATTCATTTTATTTTATTTTGAAGTCTCTTTTTTAACTATAAAACATATAGGGTGTAGTTCCTATCAAACAAGTATATGTAAATCATCATTTTTTGTTTTGATTTGAAGATATCTTATAGATGACATGTATAGCTAGTAAAAAAGAAAATGATAATTATTTTAAATGTATATTTTCTTTGTTATAAGTACTCAAGTTTGACCTTAACAAAGTCCAACAATGTTTTCCTCCCACCAAAACTTCCCTATCAAATCTATACCTTCTTGAAAAAAAATTACATATTCATGAAGAGGATTCTCTCCTCTAGAGATAAATATAATTTTTAAATTTTTTTGACATGATTTACTATTTTTTTTCCTTTTTTGAGGGAGCATCTTCTAAAATGTTGAAATATTGATTTATAATATTTTGAAATTATAACATATTATAACTAATCAAAACACTCAAAAAATTATATAATGATGATATTGAATTGAGATCTATAAAAGGGTATTTTTAGTTTTTGAAAAAAATTGAGTTTTGATATAGAAATGAGATTTGATCGAAATAGGTTTCAGTATCATAAACGGTGACACAAATATGTGCTTTTACCCAATTGTAGATTGCTAGCAGAGGATTCTAGAATAGAGTTATAATAGCCCATCATTTCAATAGGTTGCTAGTTATGGTCTCCAAAAGTGGACCATTCCAAAAAAGAATTATAAATTGTCAAGAGTCAATCCTTTGTAATAAAGTATAATAGAATAATATAAGATGAGGTTGGTCAACCTCAAGAGTTGGGGTTTATTGTCTACAACCTTCTTGGGAGGCTAAAAGTGCCTATATAAGGAAGGCTTGTAGGTTATCTAGGCTTGTTCTAGGTGATAGTTGTAGACTTGTCTTGCAGACTATTGTAGGGAAGGTGCTCATGTGGGTTGGAATATTCTAATTCTATAATTTTTCATTTTTAGTGATAATAAGAAGCTCATATTTTATTCTCTCAATTTGTGTTGTTTCTCTATTTCTATTGTGTGTACTCATATTAAGGGGGGCACCCTTCATCATACCTCCTTAACCAACATATTTTTATATTGAACACTTCAAATAAAGAGTAAAGAGAGAAGAACAAATTATTTTCATTAATGATCCTTATCAAAAAACCTTCACTTATTCCATTTATACAACACATGCACTAGAAATTATATATGTTTTTCATATTATATCACATTAAGAACTATATATCATAAAAAAGAACAAAATACATGGAGTTCATTTAGGAAATACCAAATAATTCATAACTGAGAATGACAATATGGGAACAAGATTAACTAGTGATCTTAGTATTGTAGCCTAGGCTTTCATATGAAATGTAATGCCCCATGAAGGAAATCTCAGCACAAGGACAAAATTCACACTAAAATAAATTATATTTTAAATGGTATTCATCACTTCAAAGATATAAAAGCAATAACATAAAATAGTCCTTATTAAATAAATTTTTATCTATCTCTCTTTTATGAAATTTTCCTTTCCATTAAGTTATCTAATGAACCATGTACCTAGATGATTGACATGTTTAAAATATATCACATAGATGATTGATATGTTTAAATTACATCACACCCACATCTTCTTTCCACTCACAGTTTTAGTTGTGAGGAACTAAATCAAGTAAAAATATTATACCATAGAAGTAGCACAAGCAAGAAATATTGTAACATTATTTTATTTGGTCACAATAGACTATACTACCTAAAATAATACATGAGAACATCATGTGTATTGAATTTAACATGAAATAGAGAAATAACATTTTTTTGGCCCTAGGATATAGATGTAGACGAACTCCCCTCATTTCCTAACCGGGTAGTATGTCTTTCATTGTTAATAAAAGGTGTGATATCTATTGGCAATTGAGGAGGTTGATCAATACCAAGAAATGAAAGTCTAATTGTATTTAGTCTATCAACTATATTAGTCATATTTAGCTACTCTATAGGTGACTCTATTGTGTAGAACAACCCAATTTGTATGAATTGAGTAAGGCATTCCATTACCATTGGCATCATTGAATCTTGAGCTTCTCTAAGAAAGAAATTATCCACCACATTTTAGATTCTATTTGGAAAATGAATTTCTATCCATTTTTGTAAATTAATTCCTTGAAAAAACATATAATCTATTGGCTTCCTTCTTGCTAGCAACTCTAAAACTAAAATTCCATAACTATATACATCTCCTTTTGTAGAAAGGTTTCCACCTATTCCATACTCTATAATGAAAATCAAAGAAGGATAAATTGGTCTTGGGATATTTAAAGCATACAATGGTTTATATGATAAATAAAGAAAAATATATATTAGAGAGAAAGAGAGAGATTGTGACATACCTAGTGCAATGTAGTCAATAGATCCTTTAAGTGCATTGGTAGAAGTCAAAGCTTCTATGGAATTTCCAAAAATAATATTGGAAATGCAAAAATTTTCCATGTATGAGGTCATGTCATTTCCTAATAGAACATTACTAGGCTTGAGGTAACAATGAATCACTTGAAAAGAGCAATGATGGTGAAGGTATGCCATTCCTTGTGCTATCTCCATTTCTATCCTTATTTGATCACTCAAATCCAATGTACATCTACCCCATTTAGGAGGCTACATGCATTTCTATAAACTTGCATTTGACATAAATGGAAGAATTAAGGCTTTAAAATCAAGGTTGGAGCATGCTGAAATTATTTTAATTACATTTTGATGTCGAACTCTCTTTAAAGAATTGCATTCTTTGCTAAAACTTTGGTGAGTATGTTCATCCTATAGCTTGAGAACTTTAACAGCAATATTTGTACCATTCTTTAGAATCCCTTTATAAACTGGCCCAAAACTACCAATTCCTAAAATATTTTCATCATTGAACATACTTGTTGCATCTACGAGCTCTTTATATGTAATTTTTGGAGGCCATACTTTGAGACTAGGAGTATTGGAATGTTTGTATGATCTATAGGAAAATGCTACCAAAAGAAGAGACATTATCAAAATTCTAGTCCCAACTGCAAGAGGAATTATTGATGAGTGTTTGTGATTGGATTGAGAGCATGGTGGCAAGTTCAACCATCCACCACAGAGGCTAGGATTTCCCATAACTTCTGAGGCATTAAGTATTGTTAAAGCTCCTCCTTTTTCCACCTCTCCAATTAACTTGTTTGAAGAGAAATTGAGATGCTTGAGCATTTTCATATTTTTGAAAAATTACTAGAATTGTACCTGATAAATTGTTGCTTGAAAGATCCATGTATTATAGGTTTTGTAGATCTACTAGTGATGGTGGGATCAATCCTCAAATCCATTCTTGGAAAGATTTAGATATTCCAAACCCTTGTAGCTTTCCAGTGCACTAGGAATGCCTCCAGAAAAATTGTTATGAGAAACATCTATAGCTAAAACCATAACCATTTTTCTCATTTCTAAAATAGAACCTTGCAATAAATTTCCATAAATGTTGAAATAGAACTGGAGATTCTCAAGTCCTGCAACTTTAACTGGTAGATTTCTAGTTAGTTCATTGTACACCAAGTCCACTAATTCTAGAGTCTTGCATCTTCCTAAACTAGTAGGTATTTCTCCTAATAATTGATTGTGATGAAGATAAAGTTCTCTTAATTGTGGAAGCTCGCTAAGACTATCTGGTATTCTCCCTGAAAGCATGTTCTCACTGATTGACAACAATCCAAGTCTTTTTGACTGGCCAAAGTTTTTTGGAGTTCTTCCCTATAAATTGTTATTGTCTAGATATAATATTTTGAGATTCAGAAGTTTACTGAGTGTAGATGAAATGGTACCATTCAATCTATTTACAATTAGGTCTATTATTGTCAAGTTTTTGAGGTTACCAATCTCATATGTTTCCCCCAATTTCAATTTTGTACAATCGTAAATCATAGAGAGAATTTGGAAAGTGGCTAACAAAAGTGGGGATGACACCAGTGAGATAATTTTTTACCAATTCAAGTGCCCCCATGCTAGAGCAGTTAGTTCATTCTGTTAGAATAGACAAACCACTACTTCCACTCACAAATTGATTGCATGCCAAATCAAGTACTCTCAAGTACTATAGTTTCCTAAATTCCAAAGGAACCATGCTTGTCAGTTGATTGCCACCCAATCCCAGCACCTGCAACTTCATCAAATTACCCAATGAGTTGGGTATTCCTCTAGTGAGTTGATTTTCCCACAAATACAATTCTTGCAAAACTAACAACCTTCCAAACTCCCATGGAATCGAGCCCTTTAAGGAGTTCTGGGATAGCTCCAACACTTAGAGATGAGTGCAATTTGAAAGGGTCCCAAGGATTAATACTATTTAGTTGTTAGTGTCAAGAAGAAGCATGTTTAGTTGGGTAAGCATACCTAGCTTGGTCAGAATACCACCTTCGAGTCTATTTTTAGGCAATGACACTAGAGTCAAAAGAGACATGTTTCCTAAGAAAGGTGGGATTACACCTATCAATGTATTTGGTCCTAAGGCCATTTCTTCTAAATTTGAAAGTAGACCAAGCTCAGAGGGAATGCTCCTATTTAACATGTTATATGACAACTAGAGGGTGCGTAAAGAATGGCAACCTCAAAGTGAGGATGAAATGTGACCATCCAAATTGTTACAAGACAACTTAAGAACTCTCAAGCGATGTAGCCATCCAAGCTAGTATGGAATGTGGCCGTCCAAGCTATTATTTTTGAGAGAGTGCCCCAAAGAAGGAAAGATTACCAAGAAAGGAAGAGATGGGGCCATATAATCCCATAGAAGTAAAGTTCAATAAAACCACATGTTGTCAGCTAGAGGAGCATATAATGCCAGTCCAATTGCAGAAGGTGTGATTGGGAGACTAGTTAGACAAGGAATTGAATGGATCCACAAAGAGAACATATTTAAAAGCTATGAGGGATTGCTAATTAGGGTAATTGGAATGCTTTTCCATGTGAGAAGGCATCGTAGAGAGAAAGAGTAGGAGAGAAGCAGCATCATTGTGTTCATCTTCAATCTTGGCATGCTTTGCACAATAACCCCAAACAACATATGTGTGGTTTAAGATAGAGATTGGTTTTAAATGTTTCTCAAGGGGTGATGAATGCTATGAACATTGAAGATGATTTTGTTTTGAGGACAAGTTTGATGGTTATGTTCATGACTAAATGATGGTTTATTTTGATTGCATAATTATGGAGCTTCCATTCAAAGAAGGGTAGAAAAGAGAGGGGATGCAATTTGAAATTTCTTTGTTTGAAATCCAATTTTCTTCACAAGTCATGACTGAAGTGAGGGCTGAAACTATTAGTTATGCATGGGCTAAATTTTGCGTGTGGTGTTTGGCAACTTTAAATGTAGTTGCAAGTGGATGACGCGAAGGCCAGACAAGGAATGCCCCATCATGAATCGTGCCCCAAATTTTACTAATCAATCAAATTTAGATGACTTTTTAATTTCAACCTCAACAACTAATTAGTTACTTGATTCTATATGAGCAAATCGTTCATTGATTCTAATTTGCATATCAGTTTATTTATTTTTTCTTAAATAGAATTGCTTTTTATTTTTTATTATGATATTTATTATTGTTAAAGATTATATTCAAAAAATTTAAGATTAGTTGGCAATATTTAATTTTAAGAAATGTTATTAGAAATGATGATATTTATTTAATTCTTACAATATTTTAATACCTTTTGAAAATAATTTATCTTTTAAATAATTTTAAGGGAAAAAAGGAGTGTAATTCTAATTAAGATATAAATCAAAATAATTCATATCTATGATAAATTATGAAAATGTTACATTTGAAATACTAGTAGTCATATGCTTTTTGTGCATGCAACAATGAAATGGAAGGGTTAGAAAAATTAGAAATTTGTTGTACCATAGATGATCTTATGAAGCCACAACTCAAGATCTACCTATGACTTTAGAGGGTCTTTCATGAATCTATTTCATATGGATCTCCAAGTTTGGCTTACCAAACTTCAACACCACAAATAGGTTGCAGACAACTATGCTACTTGAGGAGCTCAAATCAAGGCCTGTCTTATTGGTTGGAGGTCGGTGATTAGGCTTCAAGGGAATTTTTTAATGTTGTGAGGGCTCATCACTCTAAGGTGCGTATTAAATGCATTCAAGAAGATCAATAGATTCTCACCAACCTGTCGAACATTCTCCAAGATTTTGTGCATCATTACGAGAAATTTTTTATAGCTAAGAGGCCCTTTATTATGCATGATCAAGCGTTACAAGCCTGCCTTGCTGTTACTCCAAATAGGCTTGCTCTTGAGCAATATGACTTTTGTGAACAAAAGCTAATGCTTGTGGACCTAAAGGAAGATATAATTTCTATGGTTGATGAAAAAGCCCCTTGATATGATGACTTCGCTTGTGAATTTTAAAAGATGCTATGGGATGACATTGACCCTAATTTTCTTCATGTTTATCATGAAGCATACAACTCTAATTCATTGGGCATCATCATTAATAAAGGGAATATTAAATTTGTACCTAAAGCTAGCAATCTTGCAATTAAAGGCCCATCATTTTGTTGAATTTTTCCTACAAGATCATTACCAAAGCCCTCTCTCTTACAATTCAGAATTTTCTCCCTCAGATTGTTTGGCCCAAATAAACTAGTTTTATAAAATTGTGCTATATCCTGGACAACATAATTACTGTCTAGGAAGGTATGGAATGGGGTAGGCAATCCAAACAATAGGCCTTATTCCTCAAGATTGATTTCACCAAAGCATATGACTAAATTGAATGCCCTCTTATTTTAGCTATGCTTTGAAAGCTATAGGTTTTGGTCCAAACTTTTGATAGTCAGTGTAGATTTTTTTGGGGATGCCTCTACTTGCATCACCATCAATGGATGATAGTCTTAAGCTTTTGGGCTCTTCAAGTCTATACAAAAAGGTTGTCCTCTTACACCTTCTCTATATGTTTTGGTGACCTAGGGCTTTGGCTATTTTCTTGCCAATGCCATATCATGGGGTCTGGTGCATGACATTTCTCTACCAAAGTCTACCACTCAGCTGGTTAATGGTCATTTTGTAGATGACTCTTTTCTCACTCTAATAGATGGTCATTTTGTAGATGAGGAGAATATTTCCAATGCCTTGTAGTGCTTGGATGCCTTTTGCCTTACTTTAGAATTTTCTATTCAATGGCACAAAACCTTTGGCCACAAAAAATCCTTCTTGCCAGGCCCTCAGTGGTTGCAATAGTATGGATGGAAATGGGTCCAACATGGTGAATTTTTTAAATTCTTGGGCATTCCTTTTTCCTTTTCAAGCCTCTCCTATGGAGTTGCGGCATGTTGTGCTTTCTCAGATTGAGAAGAAGTTGGAATATTGATCACTAAGTATCTTTCACTTGCGGGGAAGTTCTTAATTTATTCCAAAGTTCTTGCTATTATGCATGTGTACTATTCTTCATGTTGGGCTCCCTCCAAAGCCTCATACCTTAAGCTTGAATGTCTCCTCCAAGACTTTATCTGGGGTTCTGATGCTATGCATTTTGGTTTTCATAGAGTTGCCTAGGATTTTTGTTGTTTGCCCAAAGTTTTTGGTGGCCTTGGATTGCTTTCCACTCAAAAATAGAGGATTTTCCTCTGTGTCAAGTGGGTCATATGGGTTCTCACTAGAGATGAGGCCTAGAAAATTTTGTTACAACACTAAATTTCTTCAAGATTCTAGTTAAGCAACTGGCTTGGAAGGGGATTGGCCTTCAAACTCTTCTTGTGACTTTTGAACCTATTTTAATTTAAAGCATTTTTGTTGCTAAGAGCATTTGGAAATCTTAGGAAGCCATCAAGCCATGGCTTCGTTGGGTTGGTAATGGGTTTAGAGATGGGCTCTCAATGAACCAACAAAACCTTTGGTGGTCAACCTTGTTTTCCAGTCAAGGTGTTCCTTTAGCAAAGATTTGAGTCACCAACACTTTGAATTTATTTTTTAGGGGTATTAAAACTCCCAAATATTTATTCTCTAGGGTTACTATGAGCCTTTACTCATGGGAGGATCTATAGGTGTAGTATAAGCTTATCTATTTAGATCGGTAAATAACTAATCTTCTAATTTTTGCGACCCCTCCCAATTTATTACACATGCTTGGAATTCACTCATCTCACCCTTGGCAAAAATATTGGAAGTGGTATCCTACCACTCCAATTACTAGTTACAATCCCAGGTTGGGGTATTGATGGCTAGTGACCCATCTTCCAATGTTTGATACTCTCAACCAGCATAGGCATTTGCATTCTTCTCATAAGACTTGGTGTCTTAGATTTGCCACTATCTAGCATACCATCACATAGCCAAAGATTTCTCACTTTTCCTAGTGTCTCCTTTTCTAGGGCTTGCCTTTGGGTCCTTGGCCCTAACATCTAGCAATTCCAGATCCTAGGTGCCCTTTTTGTGCTTAGACTGAAAGCTTCCTACATATTTTTTGGTTCTCCATATGAGCCTAGAATTATTGGGTCTAGATTTATTATTTTTTCAAATCATTTCATCTAGGGGCTTTCACTTGGCACATGGTGGTTCTAGGTGATGCTCCCATACTCCCTTTTAGATATGCCTAGATTTTGGCATGCTTTTAGAATGGATATTTTATTTACAATTTGGAAAGATCACAATGCTATTTTATTCTCACATCTTTCTTGATATTCATGCTGCTATGTACTCTAAAGAATGTATATGTAATAATGTCATGTTGTAGATACACATACAAACTGATAGAGTTACACTAGAGGTGGCTCACTTGTAGGAGCTACTTGCTCACTAGGAAAATGCCCCTTCTATAGTTGCTTGTTTACCTCCAACTATTTTGTCTAGATATTTCACTCCTTATGGTTGTTAGCAAGGCCAGAGTAGATCTTCTCACCACTCATAGATGCCTAGATCATAGCCTCATCACTTCTCTCCTAGTGGTGGTTTTCATGGCCTTCACTACTCAGCCTCACCTCCTTGGAGGCTTCATTTAGGTTGGTCCCCAATGGTTCCCCCTATAACCACTAATGTGGGTTGGCTATCTTCTCATTATGACCCCAAGTGGACTTTCCCTTAGCTAGATTTAGTCATTTCTCCTCTTGGGGCTGAGGAAGACAAAGAAAATGATGCTGATAAAGATGTTGTTGATACTGATGGTTGGGCTCCCCTTAAGCCAACCACTAACCCCAAGGATTTTTAGGGTTTTGATGATAAAGACCCTCCTTTGGTTGGCACTACAATTGTAGCTTGAAGGCTTTATTTTTCTCTCTTATATATGCTTTTCTTATGAATTGTTGATCTCTGGCCTTGGGCCATTTAAACTCACAGGGTGATCTTATATCCCCTGAGCTTTACATCCCCTGAGCCTTTTTGGTGAATATTTATCTTTAAATTATAACTAATGGAAAAGGTCTATTCATCAAAAAAATATCATAAAATAATGAAGGAAATTTTCATTGTTGAACAAAGTTTTAGAAATCTAGGAGGTTATATTTTATCTGATTATTAAGATGGAAAAATTGAGGAAAGAAATGGTTTTTACTAGGGCTTCCATGCCCTAGCCTATTCAACACTACTAACTTGTGATTCAGAGGTGGTGGACACATATTCTTGATCATAGTGGAGTCTAGGCTAGCCTAGCATGGGGTTTGGGTGGCAGTAGTTTAATTTAGCCCACAGGTGGTTTCTTTGTTGACCAAGCTGTGTCAGACTATGTCTTTGGTAGGAGTTGTGGTTTTTTGGAGGTTGTGGGGCTTCCACTCTATTCTCTTCTAAAAAATTATGTATCTTGCCTCGGTGATGAATGGGGGATCAAGGTTTTTCCTCTTCCTAGCTGCCTATTGGTGATGTGGAGATGTGGGAGCCATCTTCCTCATTGCATGCAAAAAATAAGGATTTGAATGGTAAACCTCAACCAGGGGATGGTGAATCCTCTCCAAAAGCAGTGATTCAAGTAAAGAAAATTAAAGGATGTCTATAGAGAGCTGATAATTGGCCAATTTTGATTATCCAACCTAAACAAGCCTTAGAAGATGTTGAATATTGGAGCAATCATACCCTTATCTGTAAGTTTTTTGGTCTTCACCTGTCCTTGCCTATACTAGAATCTTAAACTTGCCAAATCTAGAACCCAGAAGGAGATATGGAGATCTTGTTAGTAGCTAATAATTACTTGATGGTTATGTTTTCAAACATGATAGATAGGAATAAGGCATTTGAAGGAGGCCCTTATTTCTTTAATCAGGTGGGGCTTTTCATCAAACCCTAACACATGAGGTTCAACTCTATTGAGGAAATCCCCTCTTGAGTTTTAGTGTGGGTCCACTTACCGAGGCTACCTTTAGAATTTAGGAGAGAAGATATTCTTCACTCAATCTCACTACTTGTTGGAAACTTGTGGGTTCAATTACATAGATGCAAGATTGAAAGGTAATTTCTTTTGCTCTTATTTGTATAGAAGTTGATTTAAATAATCCATTGCCATATTCTATGGAAATTTGCATGGGATGATCTTCTTGGATCCAATAGCTAGATTACGAGACCCTACCATTTAGATTGAAAATTTTCCATGAATATGGGCATTATATTGCAAATATCCCAAGAATAGTTCCCCTTCCTTGGCCACTCTCAGACCCCCAGGGGAAGACAAGGGGAAAACTAATTCATCTATTGGACCTATTTATAGTGAGGGATTTACTCAAGTCAAGCCTCATAACAAAGGCAAAGGAAAGAATAGAATCTGGATGGAGAGGCAGACTAATGACACCTTTAATAGGTTTGATGCTCTTGGAGATTTGGTCCAAGAAGAAGATACCCTAGTTGAGCTACTTTCTAAAGCCAAAAGGTAGCAAGAGATTTGAGTTGGGGATATGTAGAGGGAGGATTAGATTCTAATTGCAGGGGAAGAATAGGCTGGACAATTGGATATTGATTTGCCTCCTCTTGTTCAGGATATTGGAGATACTAGTGAGTCACAAGGTTTAATGGATCTTATCTTGGTGGCTTCTATCCCCAATAAGCCAAAGGGAACCCCAAATTCTACAAAGGGTAATAAGACTCCTCTTGTCTTAGGCATATAGCGAAAATCTTTCAAAAAGGGATCTCTTGACAAATCGTCAAAGTGTGGTAGGAAGATTGATCAGGAGAAGGTTAAGATAATGGGGGAAAATTTGATTGAGTCTAGGTCTTTGAAAACCATTGATTCTCATTTCTCTCACCTCCATAAATTATTGTGTTGTCATGGAATGTAAAGGGGTTGAATAGCATCCCTAGACAAAAGGTTGTTCATAGATTAATTGAGTCTCAATCTACAAATGTGAATTTTATACAAAAAAATAAGCTTACAATGGAGGGATTAGCTAACTGTGTTTCATGTATCTAGCCCTAGGGCTCTTGGCAAGGATTAGGTTCCTTGAACAGTTCTGCAAGGGGTGGGTGGCTTGCTTCTAGGACCCTAGAAAAGTTTCCCCCTTATGGTAAATCTCCAATCAATTCTTCATCTCTTTGGTTGCTTCTAGTTTTGAGATTGGAGAGAGGTGTCTTTTATCCAATATATATGCTCCTACTAATTTTTTGGGTTAATCACATTTATGGGCTCATATCAAATTCATTAAGTCCTTAGAACCATTTCTCCCATGGATTATGGCTGGGGATTTTAATGCGATAACTAGTCTAGAGGAAAAATGAGGTGGACTATCTAAGCTAGACTTGTCTTCAAAGCTACTCAGGGATATGATTGGCTCCATGACTCTCATTGATGTGAAGCCTACCAATGGTGTCTTTACATGGAATAATTAGAGATGTGGGGGGGAAGCTATCTCAAAAAGGCTTGACAGATTTTTGGTTTCTTTCTATTGGATGAACAATAGATGGATCACCAATTCTAAAATTCTTGACTGGAGGGGCTCTAACCACTGGCTCATCAAGCTATCCATCAACTCATATAGTGTCACCAAATGACCCTACTTCAAGTTTTAGTTGATGTGGCCCAAAGACTTGTCTTTACCTAACTTTATGGTGGATTAGTGGTATGAGGGAAAGCTTGCCCATTGAACAGCTATGTATACTTTCAACAAGAGGCTCCAACATGTGAAGTACAAGCTTAAGAGATGGAATAAACATTAGTTTGGGAATCTCCATGCTTAGAAAGTTGTTTCTCAGACCAAGCTAGATGATATCACTGGTCAGATTAGAGATCAGGGGTTGACATCTGATTTGAGTAAAGTAGAGTCCTTGGCTCTAAAGGGACTAGAGGAATGGGAGCTTCAGGAGGAGATTTTTTGGAAGTAGAAGTCCCATGTTGATTGGCTATAGGAAGGGGATAGGAACACTACTTTCTTCCACAACTCGATGAAGGCTTAGAGATAGGGTAATTCTATCACCTCTCCTGTCTCATCTAATGGGGACTAGATCTCATCTTGTGGAGAAATTTCTAGGGAAGTGGTCAATTATTTTTCTAATCTTTTTACTAGGGAAGTTCTTCCTGCTTAGACTAAGGAGCATGCCATTTTGGACCATATCCCCCTCTTGGTCTCTACTAAGATGAATGAGGATGTCTTAAGCCCTATCTAGCTATTTGAATTGGAGAAAGTTGTTTTCAATATGAAAAAGGGCAAGGCCCCTAGTCCAGATGGCTTTCCAATTAATTTTTTCTAGGAATTCTAGGAAATAACAAAGTTTGATCTCCATGAAGTGGTATAGGAATCTCATAGTAATAAATAGATGTTGAAGTCCTTGAATTCTACTTTATTGGCTCTTATACCTAAGAAGAAAGAGGCTAATAGGTTGGATCAATTTAGACCTATAGCATTATGTAGTGTTGTTTATAAGATTATTACCAAACTAATTGTTGAGAGACTGAAACCACTCTTAGGTTCTTTGATCTCTACTAAATAGGGTGATTTTGTTGAAGGTAGATAGAATTTGGATAGGGTTGTGATAGCAATGGAGGCAACTCACTCTATGGCAACATCCAAGGAGAAAACTATGTTTATTAAACTTGACATGGCTAATGTTTATGATTGGGTAAGTTGGGAGTTCTTACAAAAAATTATTTTGGCCTTTGGCTTTGATGAGGAGTGGGTGAATTGGGTTCTAAGCTATGTGACTTCTTCCTCCTTCTCAGTTCTCATTAATGGGGAATTGTCAGATATGTTTGGGGCTTCTCAGGGACTTCAGCAAGGAGATCCTTTATCTCCCTATTTATTCATCATCATGGTAGAGGGTCTTGGAAAATTTTTAAAATCACAAGTGAGGTAGGGTCTTATCCAGGGTTGGAGCTAGAATAATAATCTTCCCTCCTAGTTTGTCGATGACACTGAGTTAATGGGCATGGCTAGAATTAGTGAGGTAGTAAATTTTAGGTGAGCTTTGGATACCTATTTGAAAGCCATGGGGTAGTGTATTAGTGATGGTAAGTCTTCTATCTATTTTTTTAACACTCCTCAAATTATTCAGAATAGGATTGCAAGGGTTCTTAGATTTCAAATTAGATCTCTTCCTCTAATGTACCTTGGGGTTCCTTTGGTCTTTGGCTCTGAGTGAAGAGATTACTAGAAGGGGTTTCTAGATAAATTCAGGATTAAGGTTAGTCATTGGACTTATAGATGGTTATCTTTAGTTGTGCGGGTGGTTCTCCTTAAGTCTGTGGTGTAGTCCCTCCCAATTCAAAAATTATGTGTTCAGGTTCCCCCATCCAAAGTTGTGAGGGATTTTGATGCTTTATCTAGGAAATTCCTTTGGTTTGGCAATCTTCTATCCTCAAAATGGACACTTGTTAAGTGGGAATTTGTGTGTAGGACAAAGCATGTTAGGGGCCTTGGTTTTAGGTCAATGGATTTTATTGTCATTGCTTTGGCTACCAAGCTTTACTAGAGATGGTGTAAATGTTAGGATCATGATTGGGCCAAAGTTCTTGCCCACAAGTATTTTTCAGGTGTTGATTGCCTTGATGTTCCAAGGCTTACTCTCGCAGGTAAAGGTTCCTACATTTGGAATACTCTTAAGAAGGGAGCTCAACTTATTAAGGAGGGCATCTTCTATATTTTTAATAGTGGTTCTAATGCCCTATTTTGGTAGGACACTTGGGATGGCCATCCTCTCATTCTTTCTAGCTTCACCCAACTTTAGACTCTTTGCCAAATTTTTACTAATGCTGGATGGTTTACAGTGAGAACATTAAGATGGTCAACCATTTGGGTCAGGTGAGGTGACTAGTTGGAATGACCCTTAGGAGTAGCTCAAGGGTGGCTTTAATGAGGACCATGCTATTCTTACTAAAGCTTTGGAAAGTAGGTTTTACAACTCTCTTCATGAGCAGGATGTATTGGTCTGGAGTCCTAGCCCAAAGGGAAAGTTTACTATGGCTCAAGGCTATGCTATGCTTCATAGGAACCTTCAAGGCCTCGACGAGGTAAATTGGTGGAAGAGGTTTTAACCTTTCTTGGCTGAAATATAATTTTTTATTATGGTTGCTAGCTCAGAACAAGTGCCTCACTTGGGAGAATCTTCACAAATGTGGTTTTCAAGGTCATTGTATCTACTTCCTATGTTCAAACAATGAGGAATATACTTGTCACTTTTTTTTTCTTTGCCCTTATTTAGGAGAAATATGGCATAGATGGTGGAAGGTCTAGTGACATAGTTGTATTCATACGTCCTCTTTAATTGACTTTTGGGAGAGTTTGGTCAGACCTCTAGCAAAGACTTCTTTCTTGCAGGTTACCTAGATGGTCAGGCCATCTCTCATTCTTTGGAACCTTTGGCTGGAGTGCAGCCATAGAATTTTCTATGAATCCAAGTTAGAAAGTGTGCATCTATGGAGGATTATCCTTAGTAGGCTCTAGGAGACCATCTTTGCTAAGTGTTATTTGTCTGAAAGTGTTGATCCTGGGGATTTTGCTACTATGCAAAATTTGAATCTGGGAGATAGTAGATGGGGTGTCAACCTTGGAAAAAGACTTCATCATGGAAAGCAATGGGTTTTTTGGGATGGGAGGTGGACTCCCCCCTTGGCTAGTACTTTGACAATTAATACGGATGGTGCTTCTTGTGGGAACCCTGGTCATGTTGGTATTGGGGGCATAGGTAGAGACAATTATGGGGGCACAATTTTTCTCTTCTCTATCTACAAAGTCAATACTCTAATAATTTGATGGAGGCCCTTGCTATTAAGACTATGGTTGAGAGAGGTTTCTCTTTAGGCTAGAAGAGGATCATCTATGAGTCTGATTCTTAGATTATTATGGACATATTGAATAGCCAAAGCCTAGAGAATGATAGCTAGCAATTAGCTGCTTTGGTCTGACAGACCTTAAGTCTTTGTAAGTCCTTGGACTCTGTCTCCTTTCATCATATCCCTAGGGAATGGAATAGAGTGGTTGATTTTTTGGCGAAGTGGGCTTTAGAGAACATGGATGGATGGAATATTAGTGGAAGAGATGAGTTAGCTGTTGAGTTTAGTGGGATTGTTGAGTAGTTGTTATTGGGTGACATGAATTTTTAGTGTTGTTGTGGGCCGTGTGCCTATGCTTTGTACTTTGATTTTGGTTGAATAAATTTTTACCCCATCTTTTTCACAAAAAAAAGGAAAAAAACTATAAATGATAGTTAGATGATAAAATAACTAGCAAATGTTCACTTTTATGCATCCAACAATAAGTTGATAGAACATTTTATTTTGTAAATATTAAAATGGTTTGCCAATATAAAATTTGAAAATTTATTAGAAAATCATGAACCAAAAAAAATTAAATTAAATAGATTACTCATTCCCTAAAGCATAAACTCTTTGAACATATTTTAAAAAAATTTAAAGATTATTACTCTATAAGCATAATCTAACCTTAACCTTAACCATGCCTTGAATTGAACCATAACCATAAACTCATATTTTATCATCAAACCATATCTCTACCATTTGATTATTTAATTAATAACTAAAATTTAAATATCTATGATGATTAAAATATATGATGTTATTATAAATCAAAGATCAATTTATTTATTTATTATTCAATTTCTTGAATGATTTATTGAAAACTATAATTTTCATTTTCTAATTTTATAGAAAATATTTGTGTTATGACCAGTTCAAAAAAAAAAAACTTTTCTTATTATGTTTTTGTCATTATAAATATTTGTTTCTATTTTATAAATATACGTTTCTATTGTAAATCAAACATTAAAATAAAACCATTATTTTAATTATTTACATTCTTTAATCATTTCATCCCATTTTCTTATTTTATAGAAATATTTCTATTATGAAGACTTAAAAAAATAAAGTTTCTTTTCTTATCATATTATTATGATTATACTATTTTAAATATTGTGAAAATAAAAGTAATTAAGGTGAATTTCTCTTCTAAGTGTAGAATTTTTGAGCAATTTTAAATAAGAAAAGGGGAAAGAAAAACAAGTATTTTGATATCATTTCACAAAAATAATTTGCATGGATAAAAATAGTCAATTAAAAAGGTAACAATCTTCCATCAAAAAGTCGAATAAAAAATCTATGAACAATTGGAAAAGATCTTAATCTATCAAAAGGATCCAATAAAAATGGTTCACAAATAGTATGATTCATATCATATTTCAATCTATGATAAAATATAATAAAATAATACTTAACTAACTAAATAATATCCACAAAACAAACATCAACACAAATAAATTATTTACAATTTCCCATTTGAAATAGCTTGCAATCTATAAAAATTTAAGACATTGATTCATATTTTAATTTATATGCTAATATACTAATATAATACTATGTAAACAAATTGAAAAAAAATAGAGCTTATATTAAAAGTATATATCCAGAATCACTATAAATTAAAGACCTCTAAGAGATTCAATTCATATTTGATTACTTTATGTCATTGAATTATTCATATCTACTTAATATTGAAGTACATTTAATCTACTTTCTATCTCTTTCTAAACTTCATTTTGAGACTTTTTTGAACCTCTAGAAAATGCAATGATGTTTTTCTAAATTTTTTACTTGTTTCTAATAATATGCAGATATAATATATATATATATATATATAAACATTTCTCCAAATTATAGGTAACTCAATTGCATCTAAAAACTAATAGGCAAATGCACAAAGTGGAAAGGACTTCAACACTTAGCCAAAACATGTGACACTTACAGTAAACACATGCAACATCGATAGATCTTTACTAACACACCCTTACAAATCTATTAGAAAAATCATCTTTGGGAAACTTCAATAGAAGAAAATAACATAAAATCACAACAAAATTTAACAAAGTCATAAAATATGTATAGATTTTAAAACTCCAATAAAATCTAATATTTGCTAAAACAAATTATGTATGATTATCAAGGGTTCTACCAACCATGCAAAGCTTAACATGCATAACAAAAGATCATTAGAGTTTTTTTTCTATTCAAGAAAGAAACCATTGCACTACAAGAAAGAAATGTGACACTAAAACAATTTCAATAGGGAACCTAATAATCATGTTTAGGTGGAAGAAGACTACATATGAAGTAGTTTAAAGGTAAATAATCTGGTCTAAGTTAAAAGAAAGATCACAACAACCTCTTTTGTTCCCCTAATTATTCATATGCTACTAAAATACCCTCATTTGATAACTTTGGCAAGATCTTGAAAGGTATCAATCTCATATTGCATACAAAAAAACTTCCCTAAGATTATAAACAAATCAAATCCTACTTTCAACAATGTGAATAAGAAAAATACTAACATAATAAAATTTAACAAAACCCTCAAAACTCTACCATACTTAAAATAATTTAAAATGAAGAGAACCAAACCAAACTATCTACACCTAGTGCTTCAATATTCAAAGTGTAAAACAAAAACCAAACCAAACTATATACAAAAGATTTCTTTGATTTCTTTGATTTGTGTAGGAGATAATAGCAACTAAAATTACTAAATAAACTCAAATCTATTTTGACCAAAGAAAAAATAGAAACTCCATTATGACCTAAGAAAAAAATAGAAAGTTGCCTCAAGGATTTGAAAATGTTTAAATCAAAGTATAAGAAATGATGTTTTATTTGAAAACCAATTAGAAATTTAAAAATTGGATATAGTCTGACAATATTTCCATCAAAATTTTTAATTTTCAAGTTGCTATTTTTCAGTGCTTGAAAATAATTGTTATCTAGAAGGGATTAACAATTTTTTGGTAAAAAATTATAAATTCTGGGAGCAAAGCTCCCACATATAAGCCTATTAGCTTAAATTAAATTAAGAAAATTTTCATTGTTGAACAAAATTTTAGAAATCTCTAAGAAATAGGTTGTATTTTAAGTGATTATTGAAAAATAAAAAAATAAAAGACAATTATAAACTTTTTCATTTCTCATTTATCAACTCAATTAAATTAAAAATCATGCCTATAATTTTTTATTAATTAATAAATGTTAAAAATGTCACATTCACCTACTATGCCATTTCTTCTCCAAAACGATTCCAATGCATTCAAGGATTACCATTACCATCATTATCATTGACCCCACTAGATAAACATGATTCGATTTCAATCTTCAACAAGTTTGAAGGTCTAGCAATACTACCTAGCTTTTTTGTTTTTTCTTAAACAATCTGTTTTTCCTAAACCTATTATCATTTTAATTTTGCTTCTTTAAACATTAGAAATCCAACCAATCCAAAAGAAAATCGTTGAAGAATTTTAAATATACATGAAAATTTTCCAATGAAAAAGGAAAAAAGAAATAGATTCTTAGCTCCAAAAGAAAGAAATGTAAGGAAATATACACTTCTAGATGTGCTCTTGATGACTTTGTGGCAATTCACCTTTGCAAAATTTGTCTACATGACTAGTATAACACCTCTATTGATAAGTTCTCATGACAACATGTTATAACCCAGTTTAACTACACTAACTAATAGATCACTTGAACTTTCATTAGAGAGCACTTGAGAAGAACTTGAATGTCAAGAAAATTAATTGGAGCTTAATTTTGATTTTTTTATTAATTATTAAAAAAATATATGTTTTAGAGAACATAATTAGAAAAAATTAAAAAGTTGAGACATTTCCAGCATAGTCATAACTTTTTGACAAATATTTAAATTTGGGAGCTCCCACAAATAATAGATAAATTAAATAAAATATCATTACTACCAAATGTTGGAATACAATCATAGCTTCTCTCTTTTAAAAATCGACAGTTTATGTGTGCTCTACTTCTTGGTGCTCACTCTTTATTTTTAACTCTTTTTTAGTAAATCTCTAGATGAAGTTTCCAACATTGATCATTGAACTATCCTCTACTCTTACAACTAAGATATAATACTCATTTTCTTAATAAACATGCTAGTATTAGAGCTCTAAGTCCCTCTTTGATATGAGTATTATATGTTTATAGAATAAATTTAGAATTAAAAGTAATATTTTGGGAGAAAATTTTTCATATTGATTTGATTCATAAAATGTTTGATTTATTATTATGCATGTTCAAACATGTGGTAAAATCATACAAATTCAATTTATGTCTCTTGAGTTATATACTAATATGTTAGCCATCATCTATAACAAAAACTAGGACCATTAATAACAATGGTGTATCTTTTATTAATGAGACTTACATTCTTTTAGACTAAATAGTTGGTATCATCACATTATAAATAATAAATTCTTCTCTTGGAAATCATTTTCATATATATTGAATAGTGTATCATCCTCTATATCTCAACTTGTTGAATTTACCCCCTTTAACTTCATCAGACTCATGGGGTTCTCTCAAGATAATAGTTCTAGCCTTATGAGAGATAATATATTTTATTACTATTATCAAAATATTCACTTCCAAATTATTTGAAATAATAATAATATTGCATAAAATGCTCGGTTAAAGAAAATCTCAATCAAAAATGGGTATAATTGTTAAATAGGAGATTATTGAAAATAGATTGTTACAAGTATGTTAAATGTGTTTCAATCATTGTTTTAAGACATCATCCTGCTACACAAATCATTGGAGATAAAGATGCTAGACCAATGACAAGGAACAAATTGAGAAATGATACATGTTTTCTAAGCATGAAAGAACCAAAAATAGTAAAATATGTCTTAGAATATGTGGACTGGAGTAAAGCTATGGAAGAAGAGATTGAACAAATTGAGAAAAACAAGACATAGACTCTAGTTCCTAGACCAAAAGACAAAAATGTGATTGGCACCAAGTGGGTATACGAAAATAATCTAGATGAAAATGGTGAAGTCATAAGGAATAAGGCAAGATTAGTCTACAAAGGATATGCACCAGAAAAAGGAATTGACTATGGAGAAACATTTCATCATGTTGCTAGATTAGGAGTAAGAACTCTACTTACTTATTCTGCATACAAAGGTTTCAAAGTTTATCAAAAGGATATTAAATTTGCATTCTTGAATGGCATATTAGAGGAAGAAATTTACATAAAACATCCAAAATGATTTGTAGATGTTAATAATAAGAACATGATATGTAGATTACACAAATCTTAATATGGTCTGAAACAAGCCCCATGAGCATGGTATGAGTGACTTCATAATTATCTTGTGAAGATTGGATTTGAAAGGACTGATGATAACAAAAATCTATACATGAAGATAGAGAAAGGTGAAGGTATTTTTTATATAAAATTTTTGTTGATGATATCATATTTGGAGGTCAAGATAGTTTATGTAAGGCTTTTGCAAATGAAATGAAGCAAGAATTAGAGATGTCTATGTTTGGAGAGATCAATTTATTTGTGAGTTTGCAAGTACATCAAATGAAATATGGTATATACATCACCCAATAAAAGTATTTCAAGGAGATATTAAAAAGTTTTGGATTGGAGGATTCCAATCTAGTAAGTACACCTATGGTGATAGAACATAAATTATCAAAGAATGATGATTTAGCTGAGGTAAAATCAAACATTATACATGTCTATGATTGGCAAATTATAATGTGTAGTACATAGCAGACTTGATATTGCATTATCTATAGGGATAGTTGCAAGGCTCTCTGCTAATTCTAGAGAGAATCATTTGATGGTTGTATAGAGAATAATGAGATATCTAAAAGGAATAGAGGAATATGGTTTATACTATAAGAAAAATGAGAAATTTGAATCAAGAGCCTATATTGATGCTGATTGGGCTGGAAATATTGATGACAAAAAAGCACTAGTGGAGGAGCATTTTTCTTAGGTAAGAGGTTGGTTACATGGACTAGCAAGAAACAAAAATTCATTTCACAATCAACTGTTGAAGTTGAATATGTTGTTGCTACTATAAATTGTACAAACATTGTATGGATCAAATAGCTACTCAAAGGTATGAAGGAAGCGATCACCGAACTAGTGATACTTTATTGTGATAATACAAGTGCTATAACTATATCAAATAATACTATGATGCACACAAAGACTAAGCACATTCCAACCAAGTATCATTACTTGAGAGAATTAGTTCAAGATAAAGAGGTGAAGATGGAATATGTTAAAACAAAAGAGAAAATTGTTGATATCTTCACAAAAACATTACCTAAGGATTGTCATGAGTATCTAAGAGGTAAACTAGGGTTGATACCCCTATCAAAGGCTATCTAAGAAACAAAGGAGTGCCTTGCATCACACACACTAATTGACACATGTTACACATTGATATAGTGGATCTTACTTTAGAAATTTCCTGAAGTAATCATAGTGTTGAAACTACAAATCAGTCACAAGAAAGGTGACTAAAGAGAAACTAAAGAAGTTCATATTTTCATATTAAGATGACAAGTCTTTGGCATTGTTGTCAAATAGGAATAAATACAAGAGATTAAACTGATTCTAAAGAGAGAAATACAAGAGATTGAACAAAGAGGGAGAAATCCTAACAAAAGGTATGAGGGAGAAATGTTGACTGCTAAGAAAGAAAGTGTATCCATTGAATAAAATCTACCTACCTAGTAAAAGGGAGATATTGTAGAAGGGAGAAATAAGAAGTAATTTAGAGGGAGTCATAAGGATGAATTGCTTGTTGATTGTCATTAATTAGAACATAAAACAAATTTATAACCTATTCAAAAGATGAAATTTGTTGATAGAGGGAGAGATTTCAATACAAAGAATTATTTTCTTTTTGGTATTTCTTTGGTATTACTATTTTAACCGAGTCAATTTGGTTGATCAGTTTGGTTTGCCATCAATGCCAAAGAGGGGGATTGTTAAGAAGGATATTGTTGAAAATAGATTTTTACAAGTATGATAAATGTGTTTCAATCATTATTTTGTCACTGATGTCAAACCTATTTTTTTGTTGTAAGACAACTGCTTATATGATTTAAGTACTATCACCTATTTGATTGATGAAAAGTATTTGATCAAAACATGTAATAATAGTACTTAGAGAAAAGCTTGAGTTATGATATAAAAATGAGTATAAAAATTAGCTAAGAAAGTGACATCATAGTGCACTATAATCTACTTAAGGTTACAAAGGTTGGTTACACTAAGAAAGTCCAGAAGATCAAGTTAAACAAAATTTTTTTGCCAAGCTTGACTGAATTCATAGTAGGTTCCAAGAAAATTTAGTTCAAGCCAAGTAGAAAATTAGTTGGAGCCAAGTAAAAGGCTATTTAGTGTATGCTAAGAAAATAGTGAATGTCGAGTAAAGTTTAGTTGATGTTGAGCACCAATAAACTTTAGTTCATGCCAAGTGATTTTATAGAGGATGTCGAGCAACATAGTATGTGTCAAGCATCAAAAGCAAGTTAATGCCGAGTGCCAACATTATTGGAAAGATCATGAATTTGATGGATTTAAGCCAAAAAAAAATAAAATCTTGGATTGTGTAAACTAGGTGGAAGATAAGATTGATGAGCTGGTGGCACAAAATTCATGGTAAACTATTTTGAGCCAAATTCAAAGAGGATTGAAGGAGAAGTTTCTAGAAGTGATATGAAATGAGGGGTAGATTCATTGAATCCTACCTAATTTTTCCTAACCTTAACTTGGATGATGGAGAATAAAGAGAAAAAGATCTTAATTCTCTATGTATAGGGATGTCTGGTCAGAAGCAAGGGTTGTCATGTGCAAGAACTTGAGGAAGACAAGGAGTCAAGGTTATTGCTGTAGTGACCTAGTCAAGAGTCTATATTGGCATGTTAAGCAAGAAGGCTTAAGGGTATGGATGCTTGAAGGGTAAACAAGCTATTAGAGCTAAAATGTTTGAAAGCCAAATAGAATGGAGGATTGAAATAGGGATCTATAATCTGCAAATGGCATTGTAAGCTTTTATCAGATTAAACCTCACTATTACTCTCTAATAATTATATTAGTCTAGGTTGAACCCTTTGGGTTAAGGTTGACCTAACAGTCATTTGTAAATCGTTTAATTGAGTGACATTCCAAGTGAATGGTCTAAAGTCCTCTAACAAGGCTCACTTCTAACAAGGTGATTGAAATCATTTAATAGGGTCATATTTAGTAGTGAGCATTGTAACCTTTAATAGGGCATCACTTTAGAAGAGTGAAAAAGAGTAGCATGTTGTTGGTGGTTTTTCCCAAATTGGGTTTCCACATAAATCATTGTGTCAAGTGTGTTGCTAAATTTGTTATGTTTCATATTTACATTTTTGAAAATTGATTTGACAGTAACCTACAAGTTTTAAATGATTGTATAATCTTATGGATGTATGAATGATGATAAAAAATTTATGGGTTCACTAAGCTTTGAAAATTTTTATTTATGCATCTGGACCTTGGATAACTGATTCACCCCCCCCCCCCCCCCCCCCCCCGCCCCGCGGAAAAAAAAAAATTATAATAATTCTAAATAATTTGTATTAGCAATTCTTCTTGATCCTGATACAAAGTTCAATATAATTATTAGACATATATCTAGAGCATGGCTTGATTAACCATCTTTCTACATATCTTGTGAAACCATCCATGCACCAAGAGAAACATAAAGCCTTATTAAAATTTTATATGATAATGAAAAAATCATGTGATATCATTTGATATGATGGTATGTTTTATCTAGTATATTGTTATAAGGTTATATGGATCATAATTGACATATATCTTTATAATATAATAGACATATGATGCTTGGATATTTATATGTCAATTCTTATTGAAAGATATTTATTATTGTATTCCCTCTAAGTTAGAATAACAAATATTTATTAGAAATAATAGCTCAAGATAATAAATTCTCTTTATATTATAGCCCTTTACAGAAATTATATAATAATTATTTGAAAAAATAATGAGATGAAAATGCCATTTTTACTAGTATATTATCTTGTATTAAATTTATATAATATGTGTTTGTAATGGGTGGCTATTGTGTACTAAAAAGTGTGGTCACTTTTATAAACCCTTATATTTGAGAAATTCAATGGATTTGAATCCCCAAGTGGTGACTTATAGCCTTCTAGTAACAATGTGCAAGAATTTAATAGATAGTGATAAGGACTCTCAAATAGACCATCAAGACCCATGCAAGGTGCACTATGGAATAGAATATTCAAAGAGATTTTGATCAATGAGTTTGTAAGAATTGAGAGAACTCCATGAATGCATGCATCATAAATTAAGTAAGCTAAATGAGATTCAAGAGAGCAAGAAATATATAAACTAGCATGTATGAAAGATTAATATGTCATTCTAATTAAGCTAGATTGTCTATGCTAAATGCAAGAAAGAAAATAACAAGTTGGAATGTGAATGCAGTATATTAAGAGTGACATTGACAATGTGACAATAGAACAAGTTGAGATGATATTAAGAGTGGGGAGAAAGCCTCCTTTTAAATAATTTAGAAATGGGCAGAAGGTCAAAATTAGGAGGAAAAATAATGAGAATTGGTAGAGACTAAGTCTTGGTCCATGCATGTTCTTATGTCTCAAGAGGAAAAAGAAGTGGCCATAGTTAAGAAGAAAAATAATAAGTGGTTGAGATAAAAAGGAATAACCCCTTTAAATTGAAAGTTCAAAAGGTTATGCCCACTACAAGGTGCACTAAAGAGGTGATTTTTTAAAATATTTTTTTGTAAAATATATTTTATGTGCACTTAGGATAAAGGGTTCAAACTTTAGGATATAATAAAATAAATTATTATGTGACGATTTGATCAAGGATTGATGATTATTAATTATGAAAAACTAATTTAATTCTTAATAATAGTTTAGTATGTGATTTAAATACTCGAAAAGGGGTTTTATAGTTTTCTTGACCAAAAATGGGTGATTACATTTTTCCCTCTTTGAGTTAGTGTGTGAAAAAATTAAAAGATTGAGTCAAAGAATGATGATGATGTCAAAATATTGATATGAAGCGATAAATTATTTTTAGAGATATTGACTCTAAACCTCATCAAATGAAGATTAGTAAGACTTATTAATATGTTAGCCAACTCTAAACCTAATCGAACAAAGATTAAGAAGAGTGATTCAAAAATTGAATAAACATAAATTAGAAATATACTTGAACACACATTTTTTAGTTTAAAGCGATGAAATTGAACATTAGGATCAAGTTTGATTAAACAATATTGAAACCAATGTGATGAAATGAGAACTAATATGCCCCTGATCAGATTAAGAACCTTCTTTGAGTAGTTTGATGTGAAGTGAAAAAATAACTCTTGCAAAAGATAAAATAATTTGAACCTGATGTGAATAGATGAAACTAAGATGTCAAGTATGTGTAGGATCATGGTGTGCCAAAAAGTGGCAATCTAAAATATGTATAGTTATGAAATGACTCAAAGCATTTCAAATTCTATTCCAATTTTTTTCCCACCTATCCTAATACTAAACCAAAAAATTAATACCTTTATAAGGCCTATTATATCTTTGGATGCCAACCCTACATGGTCAACTTAAAAAATGTCACAATAACATGTTTTTTGGCCTATTCTTGAGTGTTTTTTACTTTAAACATGTATCTTATGACTATTTTTCCACCCAAATTTGATGAAACAAAAATGATTTCTTAAGAATGTTCTTAGCTTTCCATAAATGTAATGTCTATCAAATTATGAGTTTAGTAAGTAATTATTACTTATATTCTGACAGAGTTACATATAAAGTGCTAATTGACACATTGATTGAAAAAAAATCTATAACATTCAAATGGTACAACATTTTTGAAATCTAAAAGATGCATCACATTCTATTATTCTTCTACTAAAAGGGGAAAGAAATGAAATATTCACTTTTGTAGAGTTTTGAAGTAGTTAAGGTAGTCAGACATGAGAACTTTTTATTCTAAAAATGCTATAGTAGAAAATTCATAATTAATTATTTATTTAGAATAAATTTACCCAAAAATATGTGTCACATATGAGCATGAGTCTAATTCTTATATCTATAATCTTATTAAAAATTATTATCATTTTATTTTGATTAAGGTGGTCAGACATACGTCTACTTCTTATCTTTGTCTTGATTTTTTTGTACTATTGAATTAAAGTTCAAAAATTTGACTAATTAATTTTTAATTTTTTCAGATAAGCCCTAGTATTTTAGAAACTAAATTCAATTTCTTAGAGATTCTTTTCTCTCAATTTTTTTATAGAAAGTTCATAACAAGTTGAAAATTGCATGTGAAGTTGATATAACCCTAATTTACTAATTTTTCATTACAACTTAAGGGCATAATTTGGTTGACCATGATTCTACAGATACCCTACCTCTAGCAATGATATCATAGCCAATTTGTAGATTCAAAAGATTGATGATAGATTATTTTTCCCCTTGGGATCAAAATCAAAATTATATAAAGGAAGTTCTATAATGAGATATTTTCGATCAAATCAAGATAAGATGTGGTCCAAGATGATTGATAATCAATTTAGAGAGATTTGAAGAGAGTTGTGACCAACCTTGAGCACTTCCAGTAATAATTTTCCCTAGTTTGAATTTTTTTGACCAAGGGTTGACCAAGGAGATATTGCATTAATATTAGGTCAAATTAAGTGATTATAAAGAAACATGATTTTTTCCTCAAAAGATTAAAGAGGTAAGCCCTTAAAGAGAAGTCAAATGTACATAATGAGAAGAAATATAAATTACAATTTTGAAAATAAAGATGAATTCAAATTTTGATTTTGATTTTGATTCCAAAAATTGATTGCAAATGTTGAAATTAGGTAAGGGTGCAATTTTCAAAGAAAATTTGAGACAATGAAAAATTATGTCAAAATCTATATAAGGGTCCCAAAAGGGTCATTTTTAGCTCATTTGTCCATTCATTATTTAGTAAGTGCAAAGCCTTCAAGAGATAAGATTGAAGTACCACTATAAACCAACATATTTGAGTAGAGGAGGCATAATAATCTTGGGTGTATGCTACACCAGTATGTTATAAAAAACTAAACTCATGATTTTAGGTAGATTTTTCAATTTCTTAAGTAGGAAATTTGTTTCATCATGTGATAGAAAGTTCTATCACACATAGTCCAAATAAATATTAGGCAATGAAAATGGTGGTATTCTTTTATTGCATGGACCTTTTCTATATTATCACATGAGATGTAACCTTGTATCACACCCTGTGATGTGATATATCACAAGAACAAGTTGTATCATGTGCCTTCAGATGATATATTTTACGACTGAAGTGGATCAACAAGTAATGTCATAGGATTTTCAAAGTCAGTTGCATTTTTTATTAACTAGATGTACTTAATAGCTTATTTTAGGGGTAAGTGCACCAAGTTGTGGTGCCAAAAACATGACACAAAATCTTTTTTTTTGAATTCTAAAAGTGCGCACATGCTTTGGCTTGGGCTCCACAAGCCTTAGTCTTATGGAGCCCAAGCCAAAGTATGTGTGTGCTATAGCATGTGCATGCTTTTTAAAATACCAACTTTTATATATAGGCTACAAACTTGTGGCCCATTTCATTTGTTTTTGTTGATGCATTCTTTCTCCTCAACAACGCACATGTAGGTTACAAAACTTGAAGAATTTTCTCACCCACCTCCTCAAAATGACTCCTGATCATCGAAGATCAAGATTGAGATCACGTAGTATGTTTTCTACTCTTATTTTTGCATTGTTTTATATGTTTTGCATTTTTTTTGTAAGTTTTTACATTGTTTTGTAGGTTTTTGTAGTTTTGCTTTAAATTTGTTTATTTATTTAGGATGCAATTGGTTTTTTATCAAGAAATATGAATAACGAACTACCAAATCCCTAGATTAATCAACAAAATCAAAATGAAAACCCTCCACAAAATCCAAGTCAAAACCCTCCACCAAATCCAAATAAAAAACCTTCATAGGAAGAGCAAGAAAATCCACAACCTCCACCGATTGAAAGACCTCCTCTTGGAACCCAAGAAAACATAATGAATGAAATAGAAATAGGGTAAAATGAATTAGAAGCACTCCTGGGTAGGTTGAAAGCTTGTGAAAAAACCAATCTTATGAGAGCACAACTGACATCCTCCCTTGAGTCCATTATGACCCATGTAGCTTTTGTTAGTGGTCAGTTAGATATTTGGCATATTAAGAGGGATGAAAAAAGAATATATTATGCAAACAAATTATCCTATAATGATGTAAGAAAAAAGGAAATATCAAAAAGTAGCATTTGTGCATTGTTTAAAAATCCTATAGGACAAGACATTGTTAAACATACAACTAAAAGGTTCCTATCCATTGGTGCATACATGATGATATTAGAAATAAATTTTTGGATGGATGGTGGATGGTCTTTGATGCCACTCCCTACAATAATCATGAGGTCCCAATGTATTTTATAAAGAAATTGTATTGTGAATTTGTCCTTGAGGAGATCCCCAATTATTTTGATATGTTAGAATCTCAGGGTAGAGTTGGGAGGTCATCATTTGAGAGGCCAGGGGCATGTCATGACCCTAATGTAGTTAGGGCACAAGCCACAAGGTGAGCATGTGATTATTTCTTTAGTTGTGAAGGAACATGTAGAGACCAACACTCTAGGGACTATTAATGCTTTAACACATACCCTCATTCATTGCACCAGTCCATTAATTGAGAAGGATCCTTCTATGCATCGCAGTCACATGTGCACATCATGTGGATCCTTATGCACATTTGGTAATCATGTTGGAGATAGTATGGATGATGGGCTAGTCACTAATGAGTTCCTAAATGACACATTTGGCATTGACACATGGGTAAATTACAATTATAATAAACTCATTTGATCACACTTTTTATGTATAGTGAATGACTAATTAATTAGCATGTATTGACATTATTCAATATTCAGGGTAAGAGTGTTGATGGCCCTAGTACAGGTTCGCTAGCCCCATTTTATGTCCCATCGATGAGTCGAGAAGTATGTATAGATTTAATCATTTAAATTAATACATATATTTATTAAGTAATCATATGAAGGATTGAAAAAAAAATCCCATGCATTAGTTCTCTACTGGACCATCAACATTCACAAGGGACTCTAAGCCTAGGCATGATATGAGCTTTGTAGAGGTACATTTGTTTCATGTTAATTTAATTCATTTGATTATATTTGTTTCATGTTTCATGTTACATGTAAATTGTATTATATGACATGCAGTTGCTGATGTCTAAGACTTCTCCTCATCTTTGCAAGTTGATTGACCATGGAGTTGTTGTCATTATGCTAGTTTAGAGCCATTGACCAAGGTATGAAATACTTTTCTTAGTTTTATTTGTTATTTATAATAGTTAGTATTGAAATTTCAAATATTATTTATACTTGATTATATTGATTGAATTGTTGTAGGGCCTTATTACACCTGATCATCTACAAGCCTTTGAGGTGGACATATAGAGTGACTATTTGATGTTGGTAAGAAAATAATTAATTTTGTGTGTACATATATTTGATTTCAATGTATAATAATTATTGATTCATATCTACTTTGTTTATATCAGCTTCATTGAAAGAAGAGCATAAACAAGAGGATGAGAAACCATGTGAGGAAGACCTCATCATCCCAATTATCTCCCTCCACACAATGACCAAAGACCTGAAGGGATTTTTTCCTTCCCCTCATGGGAAGGAGAAGATATAGGGATTGACACACATGTATAAGCATTAGTAGACATATATGTTGGATTTATGTTAGTGCACATATTAGATATACATTTGATGCATATATAATATTTTATATTTGATGTATAACATATATTTGATGCATGACATTATTAGACTTATGACATTATTGGTTATCATAATATATTATATGTTTGTTAATGTATGCCATTATTGGCTACCATAATAGATTATATGTTTGTTCATGTATGACATTATTGGTTATCATAATATATATCTTGTTTTTCTTGTTTACGTTTGAAGTACATTTCATGAATTTCATTTTAATATAATTTGAATCCAAAATGATAAAGAGTGCTCACACCAAAAGTTAGTGGATTCCCAAAAAGACCACTTTTAAGGTAAACTACCTTTACACTTTCCTAAGCATCTTCAAAGACTCTTTCCAACTTGGTTACAACATTGAACAAACATCTATCCAACTTCACAAAACTACTTGATCTCTTTTTCTATTCATGACTTGGGAAACAATAAGGGAAAAATGAGCAAATTTGAGAAATGGATCATAATCAACTTCTTGCTTCAAACTAATACCTTAGACACTTCAAGGAACACCTAATAACTACCTCACAAACTTCAATCTATCATCCATTCCATCCTTCCAAGAGATTCTTCAACATCTTATGAGTGAAAACAATTTTGCAACATCCAATGACTATTTTCTTTGCAACAACAACATGTAATTTGTTGATATTTGGTCAACTCTTCACAAAAGAAAGTGATTATGTTTCAAACACATGAAATGGTTATTAAGACAAACAAGAAGATCCTTAACATCTTCCACTAACTCCATTCAATGATAAAATGTAGCTAAAGTTGTTCTTGATTCTAAAAAATTATAGGTTTTCTATTTTAAACAGAAAGTAATGGTATTTGACAATAACTCAATGATCCCATATACAAGTTTAACATCAATAGTGATTCCTTGCCATATAAAAAGAACTTAATAATCACGAACACCTTGTGCCTCCTCTAAATTCATAGAAGGTATTTTCATCATTTGAAGTCCATTCCAACCAATTACTAGTTGGTTTGATTGGTTACGAGCTTAATTTTAAAGTTTTCCATAAAATTGGTAAAATTACCAAAAAAGTTGTTAGTAACTTTTATTGCAAAATGCATTTTTTGCACTATTTCTTCCTAGAACTTAACTAAGTGGTTTTTGGTAACACATAGTACATATATAAGTGTAATGACTATCAAAACACTTATTGAGTCAACTTATTAAAAAAAAAAGAAAAAAAGAAAAATCCTTACGACTAAGGCAACTTGGGTTTATAGGTGACCTCAAGTTCCTTGAACTTACAAACAAGGATTACCTTATTACCATAAAAAAATAACATGTTCAAAATGATGTGTATGGTGACCCCTTTACCATCTATTATGAGTCTCCATCATTGGATGAGATGACATATCTAGTTGCCACCTAGGTGCCCTACATGTAATGCCCCGCCAAGGGATCCAAAGAATTAATCTAAAATTTCACTAAGTTTTCCAAACAATTTTTTTTTTAAACATGAAATATAAACCATTCACAACTTATACATAGTAATGGAAGCAATAGAAACAATTCAAATGAAAGTAAACATAATATACATAATAATTACATTCTTTAAAGATCCCTTAACGTTGTATCACATCTAAATTATCTATTCATCTAACATCACATCCTTAGCAATGATACATCCAATGTTCTTAAAAAATATACAAGTGTCCTTTTTGTAATTACATTTTAGTTTAGCTCAATCATCCACTGTACATGATACAAGGTATGAAAGGCTTGGAAGAATAAACATCCATCATAAAAGATAACCATATATCACAAAACATAACTAACTAAGTGCGCGGTTCCTCCCAACCGTAAATAGCATCGTTAGACCATCATGGATCCTAGCCATCCCTTTGTGCATAACATTCCAAATCGTGGAAGAGATCATCAATATTAATATAGTAGGAATGTCACACCTAAACATACTACATCATATATAGAAAGTAATCCAACATGCAAAGTAAAGCATCATCTAACATATGCAAATCATCAAAGTAAGAAACATACCAGTAAATACATCCATCATAAGGTATATCATCTATCATAATGATCCAAGAACATAATGAAGATAAATACTAACCAAGAATGCTCCAGCCATGGTGTTTCAGACAGATCTTAAATGATAAGAGTGGAAAAAAACTACCACTCGACCGCATCGTACCTATGTGGTCCACTCCCACAATGCTGAGGAGATAATCTCAAGTCCCAAACAGGCTATCCAAAACAAATAGCATAAATCTCTACAAGTCCAAGAATCCTAAAAGAATACTAACTCAAAGGTTCCAAACTCAAAATCGACATCTAATTCCAAGAGGCACACAGTGACATGTAAAAAACCTACTCTGCAAGCAGGAAAGTGTCATTGTATTTATCATGTACAAGTTACCCTAGTAGTTAGCTAAACTCCACGGTTCCATACTGATCTCATATGGCCAGTAGTATCCTCTCATACTGACAAGGCATACTACGAAATGCAAGGTCGCAACCATGCATTCTCTCTACTCCCATCCTAGTCTGTATAAGCACTCAAGGTATGGGCGAGAACCAAAACAATTATCTTTTTAGGATCATTTAATCCCCATTTAGTATGTAAATGTTATCACTTATTAACCAAACTTACAATGAGTTACCCTGGCAGCCACTTAGGGCCCTGACTCCCATTGCAAGGCACTTCCCGACACTACAATTAGATAACCTACCCTAAGTTCATGGAATCATAAATCACCACAGTCCTGTACAAGTGACTGTAAAAAAAAATCTAAAAGATAATCCATAAAAAGAATCATCAAATATCCATGATAAAAGCATCAAATATCCACAATAAGATTCATCAAATCTCCATGAGCATCTGAAAAGCATCCATAGAAAATCATGACTACAACAGTTCTCTATTGGAAACTGAAGGCATCACTGATAATCATAAGTATCCATTGGTCCTCAATAACCAAAATATATCTCAAAATCATACTGATTGAAGACTCCAAAATGGTTGAGTCAAAACATGTCACAATATGACATCATCAAAAAATAAATCAACATTTCAGTCCCATCACTGTGACTAGAAAATAAATTAAGGATAACTGATCGATGACCCAAAAATTATTAGCTCAAGTGTCTCATTCATAAGAATCTCAACTATAACAATCAGTAATTACAAACATCTCATAGAGCATTCCATCACATAAATATGGTTGGGTTTATAAAGATCGAGACCA
This sequence comes from Cupressus sempervirens, assembly GCA_028749045.1. NCBI lineage: Eukaryota > Viridiplantae > Streptophyta > Pinopsida > Cupressales > Cupressaceae > Cupressus > Cupressus sempervirens. The sequence continues at coordinate 382,172,472 of CM053786.1, forward strand.
AATAAGATCAACATGACATCACATTTGCATAACCCCAGAGCCTCTCGTAACAACCTAAGACTGGTCACCAATCTAGTCAACCCAAAACCCAAAACAAGAAGCATAAAGAGTACACAATGCAAACACATGTTTTGGTTTTACTAAAATCACATAGTTGAATTAAGTGTAGAGCTTCAATTTTTGTTTCAAGTATACTTCAATTGTCTAAGTTTAATCATTTGACCTACAAGTCAACTTGTTTGTTCCCCGATAGCATTATTCTTTCCATCATTAAAATAATATTCTAAGAATAGCTGAAGGATAAATATTAAATCATTTGACACTTAATAAAATCATTCACTTTATTTTGCTAAGATCAATGTTACAAATTGAATGACTCTTCTTAATGTTACTTCAAATTTTAACATAAATCAACGATCATTATTCATCTAAATTATAAGAGAGCCAATTATTAGTCTTTGAATAAGAAGATTATAACTTTATTAAAATGATCAATTTAATCAATCAATTAACATAGGTACACCATCCATGACCTATTAACATTCTAATAGTTCTCAATTAAATATTACTAAGTCTCACTATTAAAATATCTAAGTTCATTATTCAAGTCATGAGAGTACAACTTGTCAACTTCGATATACATACTTCACAACTTTGCTAGAGGAATCGATAGTAGCATATCAATTAAAACTTAATTACATATCTTAATTATTAATTAAATCTAATTATCTCTAATTAATTAATTTAATTAATAATTACATATCCATGGCAACATTCCAATTAATATCATTGACTAATAACTAACTATAATTTTGTAAGTTAAAAGTCAACTATAATCTAGTACACAAATATTCATATTCATAGTTCAATAATAATAACTTGTTAATATTTAATAACAAGCTATACTGGGAATCTTGTTAATAAATCTATAATGACCACATTCGTCATTCTTTCAATGAATACTAATATTCTCTTGATAAAACAATTAAAACTCTATTATCAATTAAATCTAATTGATTCTATGATTCAATTAACTAGTAGCTATGTCAATAACTACATGATTATCAGCTGATAATAGTTTCGTTCATTAAGAGTCAACTATGTATCATTCCATCAATGTTCAAATTATTACTTTACTAATAAAAAATTATAATAAATCTTCAATATTAATATCTCAACTAAATACCTCCTATGTTGGTTGATAATTAGATTAATTATACTTCTTCTACTATTAACTAATCTTAATTAAATTAGATTAGTTAATAAATCATATAAAACTAATGCATAAAAATAAGATTCTACTAAGGGAAGATTGCAATAATATCTTTAATTCATTCCATGCTTTGATATATTATTTTTGTGAAGTTTAAGCATAAATAACTCTTGGATATGAGAAATGGAGAAATATCTTTCTTTGAATAAAATAGTCCTAGTATGAGGGCCATATCTCCCTAATAAACAGTTGGATCAGGCTGAAATTGAAATATGTTGGAGAGGACCAAGTTGCGCCAATTCTGATTGGAGAGATTGAATAAATTTGATCACAATAAAAAGTTATGAATGATTGAGTTTGGGTCTATCCAAGGGGCAGCGACAGGGCAGTTTGTGATGAATTAAGAATTTATCCTAAAAGGTAATTGTTCTCTAAATTTACCCATTCATCCATATAATAGGTTTGTCTGTACACATCTGAAAATATAATTTGATAGAAAGATTGCATCTAACCATTCAAATTTTCAACTTAGAATTTCTATTTTAATTTTAAATCTTGTCTATCTAATTTCACAATATAAATTTGAACCCAAACCCGATTTAGATCTAATTTCTTTCTTAAATTGAAGCTAGGGTTTTCTAATGAGTTCTCTATTGATTTCTTTTGCAACCAAATAAATACATATCTAGATTCCAATTTCAAATTACAGATTCAATCATAGAGAAGTTTCTGACACATATAATAGACATGATGAAGATAGGAAGAGAAAGAGTGCAAATAGAATATGTGTTTATCACGAGTGCACCTGGACACTGATGCTAATTTGCCATACCTCAAAAGTTCATAGAAAGTCCCTTCCTTCTTCTCATACGCAATTCCTCTAAGATCCAAGCCAACCAAAATTCCCACGTGACTAGAAGTTCTTGAAGAAGCATAGAAGCATGTAGAAACATATGAGCATGTAGAAGCATATGAGCTTCTCAAATCCATGTAAGCTTTGAAGCTTGTCCAAACACACTAGGAGAGTCTCTATTTAAAGGTGTAGTGCCTCTCCCATTTGACTTCTGTAAGTCATCCTGATGGATGCAACCTTGCTGATCTTTTGTTGTGATAGGAATCATGATCGTGACTTTGAGTGGTCTACACCATTGAGGTTTTTGGATTTATGTTTCTTTATCAGTTGCTTTGATTATGCTTTTGACTAAATTTTGAAATTATGATGTGATTCTTGGTTCACTAAGGTTTGTGCCAGTGGTTATCAAGATCGATGTGCTATCATGAGGTTGTTCCATGATTACCCTGAGATGTGCGCAGAGATTGCACTATGTTCTATTACCATGCTACACTAAACTAGGTTCTTGTAGCAGTGGTTAGTCATATTTATGACTGTGTTTGCTTATGTGTTTTAAGTGCCTTTTTAATGGAGTGTAATCAATCATTATTAAATGCTTAAGTAATTAAATGGGTTGTTCTTGTTGGATTATTTGGTTATGTGCTGCGGACATTACCTTGTTATATTTCTAATTAGAGAAATAATTGTTATTCATGTTATGTTTACATTTGAGATGACCTAAGGGTCAGATGTTACAATTTGATTTCAATATCATGGATTTTAGACTACTATGCTGTTTAGTTAATCATATTGCATGATGATACCATTTTGAGATGACAGTGTGTTTTATGATGATATCTGGTTATCTGGTATTTGGACATATCTCAGATTTTGTTATGTGATGGATTTAATGCTGTGGTTATTTACTTCATTCCTATGTTGCTATGCCTTATGTGAACGTGAGTGATGTAAATAGATTATTTTAATATAATTAAATAAATGGTTAAATTAGGTGATTTAACACATTATTTCTTCGGCTATGTTATTATATGCAATTGCACTTGATCGTGTTGTTTAGTGTGCAGGATTTATATCCCTAGCACTGGCACATGGAGTTAGTGATTCAGCGGTTCATATTTTACCAATATCGTCCTTGTATGGTCGAAGTATCCTTAATTAAATGTTTAATTTAAACATTTTGGTGATTATTAAATCCAAACTCATTTACATTATGTGATTAGACTAGTAAGCGTGTCTGTGCATTTAGATGTTCGCATTGTCACGAAAGTTATTAAGGAGATGTATGTGTTTTTGGGTTTTCGGGCTTTCTAATTGTTTTATTTTAATATATGGCAGCTTTGCGATAGATGAATTCCTATTTATAGGAATAGCCTGTTTTCATTTGGGTTGACTCGAGGTTTAAATAGATTGGCTGGTTAAATGCCCTAATCGATTATTCACTCAAAAAGTGAATAAGTATCCAAAGAGGAATTTAATTCCTCACTTCTCACTTTCAAATTGGAAAGTTGGAGAGTAAAACCCAAAATCCTCTTCATGAGGATTTACTGTTTTGTTCGTTGTGGGAGCTACAGGTGTGGGATCGTCACAAGGTTGAGCTTGTTGGATCCAACTTGGGAAAACTTTGGATTGTCGCGATTTTCAGCCACTTCTTCGGGCATTTTATTTTCTAGTTCAGTTTTTCATTTTTCCCTTTTGGCTATGAGGTAGGGCTTTCCTATTTTATTGTTTCGGCTCCATTTCTGCTTTTTTTTTTGGTAGATGTTTGGTTGGAGACTGAGAACTAGTGTTCCCCTCCATTTTTGTATGTTAGTTCTACCCGGTTGGGCGGGTATGAACATTTCCATATTTTTTGAGATGAGGGTTTGGGATTTTACGCCGTTATACTGGCCATTTTTTTATACGGTGTTTGATTCCATTTATTTTTAGATTTTTGGGGTTTTTGAACCCAAACTTCAAATGGGTTTTAATTTTGGAATTTTTCTAAAATTTGAGATTTTTACTTCGTTTTGCGTGCCACCCTGTTTTCTCGAGTTTTCTTGGCACAATGTGGGTCGTGGACTTGGATGATCTATTTGGATATCAGTCAGACCACTTATGCACTTTTATGTTGCATTGAGATGCGTGTTGCATCCGTACTCCCGACTTTGTGTTCGGTTGAGTGATTCGTTACCTGTTATGGTTTCTTTTGGACCTTTGCTTTTGTTTCGTGAACACTAGGATTCGTGTAGAATCCATACTCTCAGATTGAGGCTGACTGATTGAGTTCAAGATGTTTGGTCTTGTTACATCATTGGGATTTGTGTAGAATCCATACTCTCAAATTGAGGCCGGTTGAGTGATTTAATGATGTATGATTTTATTGGCTTTGGGATTCATGTAGAATCTGTCCTTCCCATGTTGCTTTCAGTTGGGTGTTTTCTTTGCATTGTGTTCTCATTCCTGTCCTTGTTTTATGATCTTCATGATGGTGGTGCACCACACACGAGTACATTTGCATACATTTTTCGAGTGACTTGCGAGGCTCGATCTTCCGTGGTACTTTCAAAAGTTATGATTATTGGGGTTGGGATGGGAGTATGCATGCCCACGGGCACTTGTCATAGGATGAGCATGGGTAGGGTAGGGTAGCATATGGAGGGGGCTTCTATCTCGCAACCTGGTGACCTTAGTCCCATAGGGTTGGTGGAGGATAGGAAGTTTTAAATAAGTGATAACTAAAAAAAATATGTGACTGGTAATAAAACTTAAGATAATAAAATGGTACTTTTGTGTATTGGCCTTTCGTTGAGGGAGTTGAGCTACATAGTGTATTGGCCTTCCATTGAGGGATTTGAGCTACACAGATCCGAGCTTGGGCTTTTTGATGCCAAGTAGCTCTCCATGATGTCAGCCCCTACTTAGTAGCCTTTTGAGTGTCTGACCAAGACCTATACTCCTTGCATTGTCTTAGGTTCTTGGTTGTAGCCATCATACTATCTAGCGTGAGTGTTAGCCTTTAATGTTGTGCTTTATGTGTGTTTGTGGTTGGATCTTTATCTCCATCAGCATGGTGGGTGTGGACCTATAGGTGCCACGTGGTTGGGAGGTGTAGCTACCTTCACCACTACTAGGGATCGATGTACAAAGATGATCTTTGTTCTAGTGCGACCATTGTTGGATGCTTTCACTTAGTACTTTGGATTCTGGAGTATGCTTTCTTGTGATTTATGCTTTCTTGGGATGCTTGTATATCATGTTTAGATGATGTTATTTTATTCAACGGATTCCCTTATCATGATGTTTAGCATATGATTACATGCTGTGAATTGTTGTATTAACATATTTGTTGCTTATTGTTGTTTAGCATGTGATAGGTGATGTTATCTACTATAGGATTATCTTATGCTTTTCTACTAGCATGTTAGATTTTCTTATGCTCTTATTTTTGCATGTTTTTAGTAGTGACGTCCCTATTACGACAACACTAATGATCTGGTCAGTGGCTTGGGATGTTACGCCCGAGGGATGGCTAGGACCCATGATGGTCTGATGATGCTATTGACGGTTGGGAGGAACCACATACTTAGTTTGTTTATTCAGTTCATTGCGATGTTGCTTTTGTTCTCTTCAATGTTTATTTTAGTATGTTCTTTACTGTTGTAGTTTAGATGGATTAATGTTCTTCATTCTGTGTTGTTCTTGTACTCGAGTGTTCATGCCTCGAGATGTGGATCCGATACTCCCTGGTGTGGAGGTTCTGTGCTCTATTTTTGGTCCTTTTTTCTTCTGAGAGTGTTTTTCTTTTCTATGGGTGACATTTGTTCGGCATGGTGTGACACTTTAAAAAGTATCACACGCCCATGCAAACTATGTCATACGACACTGTAAAGTATTGTACGCCTTCTTGAGAAATGTCATACGACACTGGAAGAGTGTCGCATGCCTTCTTGAGAAATGGCGTACAATGCTGAAAAGTGTCACATTCCTTCTTTAAAAATATCGTACGACACTGGAAGAGTGTCACACACCTTAAGGAGAAGTGTCGCCCTCCCTTAGTAAAATGTCACATGATTTTTGTAAAAAACTTGTGCATGCCATCAAGAGGCACTTTTTTTCGTGAATTCTATTGATTTCTCTTGAAATCGAGTTTTCGTGTTTTTGTTTCTGTCTCTTGGGGTTTAAAATATATCGTTTAAGTATAAGTTGATGTATATATCATGTTTCTTATACTTATGATATATTTTAGTATATGCAAAAAATTGTTTGAGATAGGTTCCAGACCTCTCGAAGATAAGTTATGGATTCTAGGAAATTTCAAGGCTTCAAAAATTCAAACTTAGCCAATTTTTAGGGCTTCAGGATTTCTGGCTTAGCCAAATTTTAGGTTTCTACATTTTACCCCAGCTTGGTGTTTTGTTGATGAGTGGTTGTTTCTTGTGCCCTCATCATGTGCATTGTCGTTGTTGGCTTTGTTTATGTGTGTCAGTTTGGTAGTGGTGTTTGGAGATTTTTTGGTTGCCGGGATTGTGTTGAAGTCTTTTATTGCGATCATTGTGATCCCTGTATGATGTTGTCATGTGCATTCATACTTGTAAAAAAAAAAAAATTGGCTTGATTTGAATCCTTATTTCCAAGGATCTCCGACTCGGGCATTACAAAAGGCCTTTAAGATGCATCTAGAATGTGTCTAGAAACAACTAGAAGATAAGCATGACAACCAAGCATGAGTCTTCTCCAACCTTCTAGATGATTCATAAGGTTGTAGACACCATGTGCTCAAATAATATGCTAACTCCTAAGTGTAGACAACTAGTGCATTCTTAGAGTGTAAAATCCAGTGTTGTCTACATGACAACTCTCGAGAATTTGCAAACCTCTATGTGAGCAAACATTAAAATAATGCACAATCATTAATATAATATTTACTCTACTCTTTTCAATTTAATTTATTTATTATTAAATCTTATGCACTAACTTTAATAATTCCACTTTTTAAATCTTAATATATTTATATTTAAATCACATGAAATCTAGAATCTTTTAATAATTTTAAATATATTTTCCACTTTTAAATTTCATTTTCAAAACATAATTGCTAAAATATTTATTAGCTTTAATAATAATATTATTTAGTCATTTATTTAAAAATGAACTCTAAATATATTATTATTAAAATAAATATTGTCACATTCCAAATTTAAACTTATAACTTTTATTTTCCAATTTAATTATTTTATTTAATTAATTTCTCAATTAATTAAATAAAATAAATATTAAAATACCATATTAATTTTCCATTAAATTAAACCATTAATTAAATCTTTTAATTAGGCTTAATTAATAGAAAATACACCAAAGAAACATAAAATAAAATACAAAATATCATCATAGGCAAAATACATACAAAATCAAACTGAGGGTTAATATTACGAATTGCACCATTTGATGCATTCGGAGGGTACTCAACTCGAATACTTGTCCTAATTTTCAATTAGGAAAAATGGCTTAAAGGGTTGGGATTTGGACTTGAGAATTTATCTTCCCTCTCTTATCATTGAGATGATGTGATAGGGTACGCTCATCCTGGCAATTCAGGGAAGTCAATACCCAGTACCTCCAACCTGAATAAAAACTATGCATGTACAAGCACAATATATACTAAACTAAACAAGCAATGGCAGGAAGTGGTGCATCGTGTAGATTCCTGACTAGTAGGTGACTACGACTCCCTTCCTTAACCACATCAAACACACCATACATAAGAGCAAACACGCACACCATACACATGCAAGTATGGGGTAAGTATCCATAAGAAAACACATATGATAATAAATCATCTTACTAATCATCATTAATAACTGCAAACACTGAAAATAATTATCATGCATACATGAAATATAAAGTCTAAGTGATATCATCACATAATAAACTAAATCCATAGCACAATATCTGATAGTCTCGAAACAATGCTGCTAACAATCAACATGAGACTAGCCCCAAAAGAGCTCGACAATGACAAAAAAAATGTGACCTAGGGGTAGGTACTACATCCACCCCCCCAGAATTAGGCTTACTCCTGGAACTCTACAAGAATGAAAAACTAAGATACTCACTATGTGGGTCCATGAACCCTTTCCCCCCGTAGGGAAATATGATTCCACTGGAGACACTACAACACACTTAGAGCAATATGATTCTGGTTTAATGATAAATCAAAAATCATATCGATCCAACATTCACTCTTTTAACAACTACTAAAATGTATCCCTTAATACATTCTTAATAAGAGCAACTTAATGCTTGCAAAGATAATCAAGGGCATACTACCTCAAAGCATAGATGAAAGATACATATTTTGCAACTAGAATAAGTTTCAATTTCCAGTTTTTCCCTCGTTTAGGTTTAAGTAGAATTTTCAATTTTGAAAGCTAAGTGTTGAAGTATGAAAAATATGCAAGTAACAGTTTTAAGTTCTATTTCAGTTCACCTAGTTTCAAGTTTTCAGTTCGAAAGAGATACACATGATAGTTCAAAGTTTTCATTTTGTTCAACTAGTTAACGACTAGTGGCATTCAAATATACCCAGAGCTCCCAATGGTTAAACTCGGGCTCTGATACCAAATGTATTGCCCCGCCAAGGGATCCAAAGAATTAATCTAAAATTTCACTAAGTTTTCCAAACAATTTTTTTTTAAACATGAAATATAAACCATTCACAACTTATACATAGTAATGGAAGCAATAGAAACAATTCAAATGAAAGTAAACATAACATACATAACATTTACATTCTTTAAAGATCCCTTAATGTTGTATCACATCTAAATTAACTATTCATCTAACATCACATCCTTAGCAATGATACATCCAATGTTCTTAAACAATAAAAAAGTGTCCTTTTTGTAATTACATTTTAGTTTAGCTTAATCATCCACTGTACATCTTACAAGGTATGAAAGGCTTGAAAGAATAAACATCTATCATAAAAGATAATCATATATCACAAAACATAACTAACTAAGTGCACTATTCCTCCCAATCGTAAATAGCATCATTAGACCATCGTGGGCTCTAGCCATCGCTCCGTGCATAACATTCCAAATCATCGAAGAGATCATCAATATTAATATAGTAGGAATGTCACACCTAAACATACTACATCATATACAGAAAGTAATCCAACATGCAAAGTAAAGCATCATCTAACATATGCAAATCATCAAAGTAAGAAACATACTAGTAAATACATCCATCATAGGGTATATCATCTATCATAATGATCCTAAAACATAATGAAGATAAATACCAACCAAGAATTCTCTAGCCATGGTGTCTCGGATGGATCTCAAATGATAAGAGTGGAAAAACACTACCACCTGACTGCGTGGTACTTATGTGGTCCACTCCCACTGTGCTAAGGAGATAATCTCAAGTCCAAAATAGGCTATCCAAAACACATAGCATAAATCTCTACAAGTCCAAGAATCCTAAAAGCATACTAACTCAAAGGTTCCAAACACAAAATCGACATCTAATTCCTAGAGGCACACAATGACATGTAGGAAACCTACTCAACAAGCAGGAAAGTGTCATTGCATTTATCACATACAAGTTACCCTAGTAGTTAGCTAAACTCCATGGGTCCATACCGATCTCATGGGGCCACTAGTATCCTCTCATACTAATGAGGCATATTATGGAATGCAAGGTCGCAACCATGCATTCTCTCTACTCCCATCCTAGTCTGTACAAGCACTCAAGGCATGGGTGGGAACCAAAACAATTATCTTTTTAGGTTCATTTAATCCCCATTTAGTGTGTAAATGTTATCACTTATTAACCAAACTTACAATGAGTTACCCTGGCAGCCACTTAGGACCTCAGCTCCCATTGGAAGCCACTTCTCGACACTACAAGTAGATAACCTACTCTAAGCTCATGGAATCATAAATCACCACAAACCTGTACAAGCGACTGTAAAGAAAATCCAAAAGATAATCCATAAAAAGAATCATCAAATATCTATGATAAAAGCATCAAATATCCACAATAAGATTCATCAAATCTCTATGAGCATCTGAAAAGCATCCATAGAAAATCATGACCACAACAGTTCTCTATTGGCAACTAAAGGCATCACTATTAATCATAACTATCCATTGGTCCTCAATAACCAAAATATATCTCAAAATCATACTGATCGAAGACTCCAAAATGGTTGAGTCAAAAAATGTCACAACATGACATCATCAAGAAATAAATCAACATTTCAGTCCCATCATGGCAACTAGAAAATAATCCAAGGATAACTGATCGATGACCCAAAAATGATTAGCTCAAGTGTCTCATTCATAAGAATCTCAACTATAAGAATCAGTAATTACAAACATCTCATAGAGCATTCCATCACATAACTATGGTTGGGTTTATAAAGATCGAGACCAAATAAGATTAACATGCCATCACATTCGCATAACCCCCGACCCTCTTGTAACAGCCTAAGACTGGTCAACAATCTAGTCCACCCAAAATGCAAAATAAGAAGCATAGAGAATACACAATGCAAACACATGTTTTTGTTTTACTAAAATCACATAGTTGAATTAAGTGTAGAGCTTCAATTTTTATTTCAAGTATACTTCAATTGTCTAAGTTTAATCATTTGACCTACAAGTAAACCAGTTTTTTCTCCGATAGCATTATTCTTTCCATCATTAAAATAATATTCTAAGAATAGCTGAAAGATAAATATTAAATCATTTGACACTTAATAAAATCATTCACTTTATTTTGCTAAGATCAATGTTACAAATTGAATGACTCTTCTTAATGTTACTTCAAATTTTAACATAAATCAATGATCATTATTCATCTAAAAAATAAGAGAGCCAATTATTAGTCTTCGAATAAGAAGATTATAACTTTATTAAAATGATCAATTTAATCAATCAATTAACATAGGTACATCGTCCATGACCTATTAACATTTTAATAGTTCTCAATTAAATATTACTAAGTCTCACTATTAAAATATCTAAGGTCATTATTCAAGTCATGAGAGTACGACTTGTCAACTTCGATATACATACTTCACAACTTTGCTAGAAGAATCCATATTAGCATATCAATTAAAACTTAATTACATATCTTAATTATTAATTAAATGTAATTATCTCTAATTAATTAATTTAATTAATAATTACATATCCATGGCAACGTTCTAATTAATATTAGTTGACTAATAACTAACTATAATTTGTAAGTTAAAAGTCAACTATAATCTAGTACACAAATATTCATATTCATAGTTCAATAATAATAACTTGTTAATATTTAATAATAAGCTATATTGAGAATCTTACTAATAAATCTATAATGACCACATTCGTCATTCTTTCAATGAATACTAATATTCTCTTGATAAAACAATTAAAACTCTATCATCAATTAAATCTAATTAATTTTATGATTAAATTAACTAGTAGCTATGTCAATAACTACATGATTATCAGTTGATAATAGTTTCATTCATTAAGAGTCAACTATGTATCATTCCATCAATGTTCAAATTATTACTTTACTAATAAAAAATTATAATAAATCTTCAATATTAATATCTCAACTAAATGCCTCCTATGTTGGTTGATAATTAGATTAATTATACTTCTTCTATTATTAACTAATCTTAATTAAATTAGATTACTTAATAAATTATATAAAACTAATGCATGAAAAAAAGATTCTACTAAGGGAAGATTGCAATAATATCTTTAATTCATTCCATGCTTTGATATATTATTTTTGTGAAGTTTAAGCATAAAGAACTCTTGGTTATGGGAAATGGAGAAATATCTATCCTTGAATAAAATTGTCCCAGTACGAGGGCCATATCTCCCTAATGAACTTTTTGATCGGGCTGAAATTGAAATATGTTGGAGAGAGCCAAGTTGCGCCAATTCTAACTAGAGCGATCTAATAAATTTGATCACAATAAAAAGTTATGAATGACTAAGTTCGGGTCTATCCAAGGGGCAGCGACAGGGCAATTCATAATGAATTAAGAATTTCTCCTAAAAGTTAATTGTTCTCTAAATTTACCCATTCATCCATCTAATAGGTTTGTCTGTACGCATCTGAAAATATAATTTGATAAAAAGATTGCATCTAACATTTCAAATTTTTGACTTAGAATTTCTATTTTAATTTCAAATCTTGTCTATCTAATTTTATAATATAAATTCGAACCCAAACCCGATTTAGATCTAATTTCTTTCTTAAATTGATGCTAGGGTTTTCTAATGAGTTCTCTATTGATTTTTTTTGCAACCAAATAAATACATATCTAGATTCCAATTTCAAATTACAGATTCAATCATAAAGAAGTTTTAGACACATATAACAGACACGATGAAGACAGAAAGAGAAAGAGTGCAAATAGAATATGTGATTATCACGAGTGCACCTAGACACTGATGCTAATTTGCCATATCTCAGAAGTCCATAGAAAGTCCCTTCCTTCTTCTCATATGCAATTCCTCCAAGATCCAAGCCAACCAAAATTTCCACATGACTAGAAGTGCTTGAAGAAGCATAAAAGCATGTAGAAACATATGAGCTTCTCAAATGCATGTAAGCTTTGAAACTTTTCCAAACACACTAGGAGAGCCTCTATTTAAAGGCCTCTAAGATGTATCTAGAATGTGTTTAGAAACAACTAGAAGATAAGCATGACAACCAAGCATGAGTCTTCTCCAACCTTTTAGATGAGTCATAAAGTTGTAGACACCATGTGCTCAAATAATATGCTAACTCCTAAGTGTAGACAACTAGTGCATTCTTAGAGTGCAAACTCCTGTGTTGTCTACATGACAACTCTCAAAAATTTGCAAACCTCTATGTGAGCAAACATTAAAATAATGCACAATCATTAATATAATATTTACTTTACTCTTTTCAATTTAATTTTTTTATTATTAAATCTTATGCACTAACTTTAATAATTCCACTTTTTAAATCTTAATATATTTGTATTTAAATCACATGAAATCTAGAATTTTTTAATAATTTTAAATATATTTTCCACTTTTAAATTTCATTTTCAAAACTTAATTGCTAAAATATTTATTAGCTTTAATAATAATATTATTTAGTCATTTATTTAAAAATGAACTCCAAATATATTATTATTAAAATAAATATTGTCACATTCCAAATTTAAACTTATAAATTTTATTTTCTAATTTAATTATTTTATTTAATTAATTTTCCAATTAATTAAATAAAATAAATATTAAAATATCATATTAATTTTCCATTAAATTAAATCTTTTAATTAGGCTTAATTAATAGAAAATACACCAAAGACTCATAAAATAAAATACGAAAAACCCATCATAGCCAAAATACATACAAAATCAAATCGAGGGTTAATATCATGAATTATGCCATCTGACGCATTCAGAGGGTACTCAACTCAGGTACTTGTCCTAATTTTCAATTAGGACAAATGGCTTAAAGGGTTGAGATTTGGACTTGAGAATTTATCTCCCCTCTCTTATCATTGAGATGATGTGATAGGGTACGATCATCTTGGCAATTCAGGAAAGTCAATACCCAGTACCTATAACCTGCATAAAAACCATGCATGTACAAGCACAATATATACTAAACTAAATAGGCAATGGCAAGAAGTGGTGCATCGTGTAGATCCCGACTAGTAGGTGACTACGACTCCCTTCCTCAACCACATCAGACATGCCATACATAAGAGCAAACATGCACACCATACACATGCAAGTATGGCGTAAGTATCCATAAGAAAACACATGATAATAAATCATCTTACTAATTATCATTAATAATTGCAAACACTGAAAATAATCATCACGCATAGATGAAATATAAAGTCTAAGTGATCTCATCACATAATAAACATAATCCATAGCACAATATCTGATAGTCTCAAAACAATGCTTCTAACCATCAACATGAGACTAGCCCGAAAACAGCTCGACAATGACAACAAAAATGTGACCTAGGAGTAGGCACTACATCACAAGTTTTAGTATCACTTTAGATGGGGTCACAAAATCAAAATAGAATCCAATCTACAAAAAATGAGAGAGGTTATTATAGGTCTCTACAACATGGTCTTTTAAAAATTAGAATTGCATCCATACCCCACACGAGCTCTGAGATATGTCATGTCAAACATTGTTGTCCTAAGACATTTAGCGACTCTTAGGGACAATTCAGTTTGACATGCCTAAGAACATTTGAGCACTCAATAGAATGAGAGAAGCTTGAGGATAGGGTTTACCTAGCCACTTGAAGCTAACATAATATACAATTTGATCCCACGAAGAATGGTGAGAGAGATTTGGTAGTTGGCAACTTTGTATTGGCCAACACTACAAGTTTCAACATCACCCAAGATGGGGCCGCAAAATCTAAATAAAATTGAATCTCCCAAAAGTGAGAGAGGATATTGTAGGTCTCTAATACATGGTCTTGTAGCACCTAGAATCACATCCATACCTTGCACAAGCTCTTAGATATGTTGTGTCAAAGATCCCTACCCTATGGTATTTAGTGCCTCTTAGGGATGATTTAGTTTGGTGTGCTCAAGAATGTTTGTGCACTCAATGGGATAGGAGGATCTTGGGACTAGGGTTCACCCATCCACTCAAAGCTAATAGAATAAATCATTTGATCCTAAGATGAATGACAAGAGATATTCAAAAACTGACAAATTTGTACAAGCCAATACTACAAGTTTTAGCATCACCTAAGATGGGGCCACAACATATGAACATAATTAGATCTCCAAAAATAGAGAGAGCTGATTGTAGGTGTCCATAACATGGTCCTACAACACCTAGAATTACATCCATACCTTGTATGAGCTCTGAGATATGCCCCATCAAAGATTACTGCCCTATGTCATTTAGAGACTCTTATTGACAATTTGGTTTGGCATACTTGAGGATGTTTGAGTGCTCAACAAGATGGGAGGAGCTTGGGGCTAGCGTTTACTTGGCCACCTAGAGATAACAAAATAGACAATTTATTCCCATGACAAATGGTGACAAAGATTTGGTAGTTGGAAACTTTGTACTAGCCAACACTACAAGTTTCAGCATCAGCCAAGATGGGGCCACAAAATCAAAATGGAATTAGATCTCCAAAAAGTGAGAGAGTTTATTTTAGGTCCTATACCACATGGAATCACATCCATAACTCACATGAGCTCTAAGATATGCCCTGTCAAATATCATTGCCTTATGAAATTTAGTGACTCTTACGGACAATTCGGTTTGGCATTTCTGAGAGTGTTGAAGTCCTCAATGGATTTAATGATCAATTAGAAAACCTCATTGATTATATTTTAGAATTATATTTTATTATGAATAGGGTTGAATATGAATTCAAACAACTTTGAAAACCTTATTCGTAATTGAATGTTGAAAATTGGGAATATGAGTTTGGTAAGAAAATGAATTTTATTGTGTAGAATTTAAATGATTGATCTGGATTTTTATATTAGATCTATTTTGGGATGTTTATTTTTAAAAATGAGGGTTTGAGTTTTTTTTTTAAAGAAAATTTTAATTTAGAGATTTGAATGGTTAATCAAAGTTTTTTCCTATTGGATTAAGATTGCAAATGTTTATTAAAAAAATAATATAAATATATAAATATATATATACATATATATATATATACATATATATATACATATATATATATGTATATATATATATATGTATATATATATATATACATATATATATATATATATATGTATATATATATATATATACATATATATATATACATATATATATATATATCTACATATATATATGTATATATATATGTATATATATATATGTATATATATATATCTAGTCATTTTATTGGAGGGGAATTATTTGTTTTAAATTTTTATTAAAAAAATAATAAATGAAAATTATTAAACAAAATTAATTTGTTTATATAAATGAATTTTAAAAAAAAAATATGGAGAGGGGATTTTACCCACACCACCCTTACCTATATGCAGGTGGCTATATTTCATAGTCGTACCTATAACTATGGTCATAGTATGACTGTGACAGTAGTTGTGCAAAGCACATGACTTTAATGTGATTTCCTTTTTTTGTTATATATGTAATACTTTTTTTAAAGGGTTTTTAATAAATATTAATTTATTATTTATTTAAAAAAAATTTTAATAGTTAATTTTTAATATTGATAAATTCTTAAATACATATGTTAGGTATGGTAAATTTTGAAAAAGGAGTAAAAATTTATTCAATCAAAACCAAAGTACAGAGAAAAGGCCAAAGGCCCACAGCAACACTAAATATTCCTATGTTCCCATAACAGATGATCAAAAATCCCGTGATATTCATAAGGTAACTCATCCCTTCCACTAATATTCCAACTATCCATGTTCTTTAAAGCCCACTTCACCAAATAGTCTGCTACTTTGTTCCATTCATGAGGGATATGATGAAAGGAGATAGAATCCAAGGAGATACATAAACATAGAATTTTTCTGGCCAAAGAGGCTAATCTCTAATTAACATTCTCCAAACTCTAGTTATTCAACATATCAACAACAATCTAAGAGTCAAACTCATATATGATCATTTTCTAGCCTAGAGAGCATCCTCTCTCAACAACAATCTTAGTAGAAAGGGCCTCCATTAGATTATTAGAGTGTTGACCCTTGTAAATAGAGAATAAAAAAATTGCACCGCCATCATTACCTCTACCTATAGCCCCAATACCAGCATGAATAGGATTCCCCTGAGAAGACCCATTTGTATTAATCTTCAAGATCCCATCTAGGGGAGGAGTCCATCGCCTAGCCCTACAAATAGGTTTCTTTCCATGGCAAGGCCTTTTTCCAATAGTGCATCCCTAATTATTACCCTCCAAGTTCAAATTCCTCACAATAGTTTGATCCCTGGGATCTATACTTTCAGACATATTACACTTTGCAAAAATAGCCTCCTAAAGACTACTAAGAATATTCCTCCACAACTAAAGGCTATCTAACTTAGAGTTACAAATAATCTTGTGATTCTTCTCCAACCAAAGGTTTTAGAGAATAAAAATTAGCCCAACCATCTAGGCAATCTGTAGGATAGAAGTCTTCACTGGAGGTTTGCCCAAGCTGTCCCAAAATTCAATAAGAGAAGTGGCATGAATACAACCATGACCCCAACCCTCCCACCATCTATGTCATATTTCTTTCAGAAAAGGGCAAAGAAAAAATAAGTGAGAGATATACTCTTCATTGTGCAAGTAAAAGAAACAAATAGAAGGTCCTTGAATGCCTCTTTTGTGAAGATTCCCCCAAGTGAGACGTTTCTTCTAAGCCAAAAACCATAAGAAAAAATTACATTTGGGCCAAAAAAAATTATTCCAAACCTTATTCCACCAATTCACTTCAGCTAGAACATGTAGGTTCCTGTCAAGTAGCATAGCCCTTAGCCATAGAGAATTTTCCTTTTGGACTAGGACTCCAAGCCAAAACATCCCTCTCATTGAGGGAGCTACAAAATCTATTCTCCAATACATGAGATAGAAGAGCACAATCCTCATCAGAGCCACTAATAGGCCACTACTAAGAATGCTTCTAGCAAGTCACCTCCACTTGACCCAAATGCTTGACAGTCTTAAAATGCTTCACATTAAACCAGCCAACATTAGTAAAAGTGTGGCAAAGAGGCTAAAGTAGGGGAAAGCTAAAAATCATGGGTAGGTGGCCATCCCAAGAATCTTTCCAAAACTGAGCATTTGAGCCTCTATTACAAATCCAAAAGAGTCCCTCCTTAATGAGCTGAGCACCCTTCTTAAGGGTATTCAAAAAACATAACCTTTACCCAATGAGGAAAGTTACAGTACATCTAAACTATCAACACTAGGAAAATACTTGTGAGTAAGAATCTTGGCCCAATCAAATTGTTGATTATTGCACCACCTCCAATTAGCTTAGCAGCTAGGGCCATGACAATAAGTGCCATGGACAAAAGACCAAGGCCCCCAGCATGCTTTGGCCTACAAACATACTCCCACTTAACTAAACTCCATTTCAATGAGAGGAGGGTGCCAAACCAAAGAAACTACTAAGAAAGAGCACCAAAATCCCTCACAAAAGTGGAAGGGGAATCTTGCACATAACACCTATAAATAGGGAGAGACTACACAACAGTCTTAAGAAGAACCACTCTCCCAATAGAAGAAAGCCACCTATAAGTCCAATGACTAACTTTACTCTAGAACTTATCCAATATCCCTTGCTAATACACTCTATGCTAAGATCTCAAAGCCAAGGGGACTCCAAGGTATACCAGGGGAGGAGAACCAATCTAAAATCTAATGATCCTAGCAATCCTATTTTGAATAGGATGAGGGGTATTGAAGAAGAAAATGGAAGATTTTTCATCTTTAATACACTAACCTAATGCCTTCAAATAGATGTCTAAGGATCTCCTAAATTTTGTAGCTTCACTGATTCTAGCCATGCCCATCAACAGTATCATCCATAAACTAAAGGTAACAATAGGAAGGAAGAGAGTTGCTCAACTCCAATCTTGAATAAGACCCTGCCCCAGTTGAGATTTAATAAATCTTCCAAGTGTATGCACCAAAAAATGGTCACCTAGACTATGGGCCCCCATTATTCAATTTATCAATTTATCAAATTTTTTGAATCAATGGTTTGTAATATTTTATTAAATCAATTCAAATCAATTTCCTTGATCAAATTCAATTTATTTCATTTATAAGATTGATCATTTTATTCCAAGTCTTATTTAATAAAAAGAAAATCTTCTCTTTTAATTAAATAAAATAAAAATCCCCATTTAATTAAAAGAAAACCTCTCTTTTAATTAAACAGTTCATCCATATTTAATTAATTAAGAGAAAAAACTCTCTTTTAATTTAATTAAATATCTTCTATTTAATTAAAAAGAACTTGCTCCCTTTTAATTAAATAAAAATCCCACTTAAATATCTCTTTTGATGAAAAAAGGAAATAAAATAAATTCTTTTTATTTAATTTCTCTACACTTAAAAATGTGATCTAAGTGGGATTTATCTTTCCACTTTCTCCTCAACCACTCCTCTTTTCTAATTGGTGGAATCTTGTCTCACATGGATCACCACTTTCTTCTCAACCACTCCTCTTTTCTCATTGTTGGAATTTTGTCTCACATGGATCAAGCTCTATTATCCCATATTGGTTGTCAAAAGCCTCTCACCTCCATAATTTCCTTTATAAGGGAGAGCCCTCTCCTCATGTTAGACACCCATGATTATGCTATCGTTATGCTGCAGGTTTGAAGACCAATTTTTGAAGGAGTTTGAATACAAAAGCTTTTTGTGGAGAACTTCTATTTTCTTGTCTTTTTCTCTCTTGCACCCATCATGGGATTTTAACTTAGATATTGCATTTATATATTAGATTTTTCTTTCATAGATTAGATCTTATTTTCATAGCTTAGATTTTGCATTGATAGATTATATCTTGCTTTCATGCATATTTGAAGATCATGGAGACTAGCATTCTTGCTTTTCCTCTTTGAATCTCTCATCTCATGGTGTACTTGCATGGGCACAAAAATAGGTCAAAATGAGGGCCTCCATTTCAAACCCTTGCACCCTATGATTAGAGAGCTATGGATTGATTTGTGAGGGCTCATTCTTGAGTTTTCTTACATGGAATGATTCATAGAAGTGTGACAACATTTTAGCACACATTTTTGGCGCCCACCATGGGGCTTGAATCAAGTTTCTAGCTCCATTTGCTTTTATTTTTCATCTTTGGTTTTTTTACAGCAGCATATTGGATCTAATCAAGTGCTTTTGTAAATTTTTCACTTTGGTTTTAAGGCCAACCCATATATAGATTGGTTTGCAGGCAAAAAATCTAGTTGGTTTAAAGATTCAATCATATCTTTTAAACCACTTATAGTTTGGTTCTAAATTTTTTTTTTTGGGTTGGATATTTTCCCAAAATGTCCCACTTCAATTGTCATAGCATTTTGACATGATTTGCGTGAGTTATGAATTTCTCTTTATTTTTCATAAAAAGCCATTTCTGATCGCAAATTAGCATATTTTTCAAAAAAATTTACATTTTTAGAAATCTTTTTAAATTATAAAAGGGTTTCTTTCTTTGTTCTTTGAATTTTGAGGCCATATTAAGGATCAAAAACTCGATTTGATGAATCTAGCCTATTTTGAAAAATTGGGTCCCTAGGGCACAAATGAAGAGATTTTTTTTAATTTCTTACATTTTTGGAAAGCTCTTTAGTATTTAGTAGGGGTCTCTTCTTTTCATTTCTATTTTTGGGTTCAAAATCATAGCAAAAAAAAAGGTCTAATCATATTGACTAGGTTATTCATTTTTTTTTTGCAGGGATTTTCGTGTTTTTCTGGTTTTTTCTGCTAACTGCTCACTGTTTTGGGTTTTTCTGTGTTTTCTGATTTTTTTTGAAACAGCATAGTAGCAAGTTGTGATTTCATTGGAAAAATGTGCTAAAGTTGTTAAAAATAGGTAAGATCTACTAAGCGCGTTGCGAGGACTTCAAGTATTCTTCTTTGGCTGATAACACTTTAATTTGGAACCTTAAAATGAACCTCTCATGTGTCTAGCTTGTGTGTTTTGCTTATGCTTTTATTTTTCAAACACATGCATAATTGATACTAGGTTGTAATCTCCATTGATTTTTATTTAGCAAGCTTGATTATTAGTGATAGATTTAGATAGCTATATTGGGTTATTGGACTCGTTGAATCAGTCGGCCCCTCATTCCACCCCGTGGTTGCAAGATCACTACCACATTAAAGGGGAGGGGTCTACAGGATAAAATTGTTAAGTGCTCCACTTGGAAACCCTCTTGTCCTTTCTAGAACTCACTAATCTTTGAGTTGTGGACTCATTTTGGGCTTGTGTGAGGGGTTAAGTGTTCCACATCTTTGAACTCACCTTGCATTAGTTAAAGCGTTAAGTGTACCACCTTGTTCTTTTTTATTATTCTTGGATAGATTTGTTTTTGGGGAATTAACATCTGTACACACATAGTAATTAGGCCCCATGAATACTATTCATAGATCTTGAGGGAGTGAGTTCCTAGTGAAACTCCTCTCAAAGAAGGATTCCTTGTAGGTGGGGAGGATACTTTGAGAATCTCTTAGATAGATGGATCTACAACTTGGTGATTGAGGCATCCTTTCTCTAGAGAGGTTGATAGATCACTAGGAGTTGATATCATAGATCTTGAGATAATCTTAGTTAGCGTGTCAGATTAATCTGCTTGCTTTGATTGGGCTAAAAGTGAAAAGGTGTCAAAACCTTGGATTTGAAAGCTAAGTCCCTTTGTGGTCCATTATTGTGAGTCGGTCACCTTTAGAGAGGGTTAACCATAGCAAACAATCCCTATACAAAGAAAATTGCAGACGGAACCTCAAGCGGTAATAGCCACTTCTGTCGTGGTTGCAACAATCATTATATAAATGTCCTCGTGAAAGAAATATCCATGGGGTATGGTTCATTGTGGGTTGTTAGATCTCCCTAGCAGCTCTTGAAGATTAAGTTCTCAAACTGTGTCAAAACCTCAGTGCGCCAGGATTGGAGGTCACCACTGTGAATCATAAAAGTTGCAGAGTCAAACCATTACTAAAAACCTTAGAGAGGCCAACTTTTATTTTCTAGAGATGTATGCAATGATTGTGAAACTCTTTGAGAACATACACAATTAGCTCTCCTAGGGATTAGCATAAACTAAGTCACTTGATTGCTCATGCGCAAGGTTGCTTTTGCCCCTTGTTCATTGTTTGAAGACTATTTGCTTGAAATCCCTATTTTCTATCTTACGTGCTTGGTTTATGATAAAGAATCTATTGATACATCTAGTTGGATATTTAAAATGAACAAAATCTGAGTTGTTGAGTTGAGACTTTACGATCGAATAACTTTTTTATCCCATTATTTCTAGTCTCCCTAGGTTGGTCCTATTTTGATTAGGCTACTTTTCTCATTGTTAAAAGCCTTTTTGCACCATGGGTTATTGTGCTTTGACCTCTTGAATTAGTAATCATTGATTTCACAAGAGACCTTGTTTGGAGTTGGTAAGTTAGAAATTGTCCTTATTGAGAAAGATATACACTTGGATCCTTTGATATTACACTTGGAGGGTTTTAGTAATTTCTTGTCCACACTTTCATAAAAATAAAAATAAATCAATTTTAATTATTTATAATTTGGGTAAATCATCCTCCTGGTCCATATGTGCTAGGGTATTCACCCAAAGTTGTGAGCACCTCTGTGGTAGTGTTGATTTATGCCTATTGCAAAATTCTATTTTATCACATCTATTTTGGACAAGTGAGATCTTTTACTATCCTAGTTTGGTACCAACGTTTCTTAGGGTTATCCTATCAACTAGTACCTTTTCTTTCATGTTGATTACAAGTGCTATTACATGTTGCTCAACATTCAAATGATCTCAAATAGTATCAAATTTCTCAAAATGACTCTTGGTCTTCTTTCTTCTTCATCTTCCATGTCTTTCTAGTCTCTCATTTCCATTATTCCTCTTCTTCATGTCTTCTTGATTCTTTTCCTCCTATTATCATATAGTCTACCTTCTTCTATTCATTCTTTCTCTTCTTCCATACTTGATTCTTCTTCTTCTAGAACCATGGATCTTGGATATCTTTTTAGGGATCCTCATTTGAGCTCAAATGAAATCCACCTCCTTCTTGAATTTGAAAAGTGTTTTCACTCCAATAGATGCATGGATGCTAATGTTGCAACAAAAATGATTAAAAAAATGGATAAATCGAACACTTTTGCTAGGATCATGTGCAAGATTAAATCACAATATCCTTCTTCCAAATATTTTCCATCTTCCAAGTCTTATCATGATTCTTCTAAATATCATACAGATTCTTCATCCTCCAAATCTTATCATGATTCTTCTAAATATCGTTCAAATTCCTTATCTTCCAAGTCTTATCATGATTCTTCTAAATATCCTTCATATTCTTCATCTTCTAAGTCTTATGATAATTCTTCTAAATATCATTCACATACTTCATCTTCTAAATCTTACCATGACTCTTCTAGATATCATCCATCTAGGTCTTCACCTACCTCTTTTTCACGATATCATTCTTCTTCTACTTCTACCAAGAGTCTTATTCCTCTTATTAAGACATATGATAATGAACAACATGAAAAGTCTTGTGATATGCCTATCTATAATTCTTCTAGTGACAATAATTATGATGGTGATGATTATTACATTCCAATAGTTCCTAAAAGTCCTCCTAGTCCTATGCTTGTGCTTAAAGGGGATGAGTCACGAAAAGATATTGATGGTAATTCACATGAATCAAATCTTGAAAAAAACATTGATAAATTTTGTGAACAATACCTAAATGATAAATCTGCATTTTTTGATGAAGAGAAAGCATTTTTTTGTGCTGAAATACAACATCAATGGGATAAGAGTTCCTCTTCTAAGAACCCTCATGCTGAAAATAAAGATTACACTCTTGAGAAAGATCATGTTAATGTTGAACCTTTGTCTTCTAATGCTCCCCTTCCATCTTCTACTTCCTCCACTATCCATACATCTCTTAAAGATTCAGAGTCTTTCAAATCTCCTACCAATCCTTCATCCAACAAAGATCCTAATGCTTTTCATGCAGTTCCCTATAGTTATCCTCAAGGGCTACCTCTTAAAGAAACTCAAGCTAACCTTCACCTGGCTGCAAGTACTTTTGATAATGCTAAATCTAAAGATCCTAAGCCTTCATGTGCTATAATGCCTACTTTAGCTAGTCCTTCATCATCTATTCCAAAGTCTTCCATACAATTCCAACATGCTTCCTTCTCCTTAGCACTGGCTTCATGTCAAGATGACTCTAAAAATGATAAAGAAAAGAATATAAAAAAAGATCAAGATCAAGAACCTTCCATGTCATCCAATCCTTTTCACAATGTTTCTGATACATTTCATGGTTCTTTTGATCCCTTACACCCTTTCTCATTCATTCCACCATGTCTTAAGTCTTCTCCTAAGCAAGATCAAGATACTATTTGCACCACTGAGCTTATTGACAATAAAAATGGCCTTAGTAAAATTTCTCCTTCCAAAGATGATACTTCCATTAAGGTTATTAAAAATGATGCTATTACTTCCAATGTTGAGCCTATTGAAAATCAAGAGAACAATTCTATGCTTATGTTATCCAAAGATCCTTGTCAAGATCAAAGTCTTCCATCTTCTTGTTCTCCCACTCCATGTTCCCTTCCACTTTCTACTCTTCCTAAGTCTTCTCAAGCTATAAGTTCTCCTATCAAAGAAGTTTCTCCTATTAAAGATGTTTATGTTCCTATTAAAAATCCTGATGCTCACTCTAAAGATGCTGATGTCCTTGATTGTGATATAGATGTTGATGAAGTTATTGATTACCCTTTTGCATCTTCTACATCCATCCTTGGACCTCCCCCACCAATACTAAATGCTTCATATCTTCCTTCCATCTTGGTTCCTTATGTCCCTTCACTTTCTCCTCCCAACTCTCCTAGTTCTTCATCCATCTCGGGTCCTTACATCCCTCCCTCTCCTATCTTTCCTCAAGATCAACGTAGATGCATATCCTTAAATCCTTTTCATCCACCCACTCACCTAAACCAGTCATATCATCCTTCTTCTTCCACAAGTCCCAAGTCTTTTTTAAGTAACTTGAATGTTCAATACAAGAAAAAGAAGCAATTCAAGAATCCATATAAAAAACACCACCATGTCTTCTCTAATCGACATGGGGGCATAAAGTCAAAAGAGATATCTAAGAAAAAAATTATAAGACAAGTATAGGTTCCAAAATCCATCATTGAAGATATTATCTCTACATCATCAAAAAGAAATAAAAAAAGGCCTATGGCTATATGGATTCCAAAGTCTCTCTTGAGAGAGTCTAATATTGAACAACAATTGAAGTTGACATTCAAGCTTCCAAAGAATTCCACTTCATCTTCTTCCAAAAAAAATTCTTCCATTCCATGTGCCTAAACCAAAACCTCTTCGACTCACTCAATATATTCCTTCACTTATTCCTTCATTCACTTTTTCTCCATCCTCTCGCCATCCTTCAAGGTGTGTGTTGACATTGATCTTGCCTTCAGTTCCATCTTCCAATCTCACTCACTTTGCATAAAGCCATATCCTCCATTTTTGTCTTCCATCCTCTTTTCTCTATCAGCATCTTTGAGCATGTCATTTCAATTCCTTTGTATATCATGGTTTAAACATTCAAGGAGCATTATCTCAAAAGCTTGACTTCTTCCAAAAAAAATGAAAAAAAATTGAAAAAAATAAAAATAAAAAAATAAAAAATTTGAAAATGTGCCTTGGTGAAAACCTGGTAATCAGGCACCTTGGTACCAAAAGTAAAGAGAAATAAATTCAT
The DNA here is from genome assembly GCA_028749045.1 of Cupressus sempervirens. Taxonomy (NCBI): domain Eukaryota; kingdom Viridiplantae; phylum Streptophyta; class Pinopsida; order Cupressales; family Cupressaceae; genus Cupressus; species Cupressus sempervirens. The sequence goes on from CM053786.1 coordinate 382,198,022, forward strand.
CCTATGGTGAAAACCACTTCCTTGTGGTGCCTTGGATAAGTACCATGATGAAAACCTAACAATTAGGAATCATGCGTAGTTCTTCTACATCTTTCATTCATTCTGTCTTCTCTCTTTGATCTTGACAATGTTAACCTATAGAAAATCATTTGGCTATCTTGTGAGATATCTTATGATGATCTTGTTTTCATTCCTTTCATGTTTATCCTTCATATCTATTTTCCTCCATTCATTCTAGTCTTTTTCTACCCTTTTCCCATTTACCCCTTTGGTCTTGATCTAATAAAATAGAGTAAAATATGATGCTATAAAGTCTCTTGACATGTCTACTCCTTTGGATTGCATCTTTCCCACCTTTACATTATGCTTTCATGAATTATCATATGTTGGCCTTTCATTTCTTGTCCAAATGTGCTTTGCATGACAGCTTGGGTACTCTTGAGGATTCGGTACTTGAAGATCACTTTCACTTGCTTCATACACTCCTTACTTATCCATCATATCCACTAGCTTGTTGTTCCATCATGTCCTCTACCTTGCTAAACATTGGGACTGCATGATGTGATCTTGCTTGAGAGTTTGATGCTCATTCTATCTAGGGGCATCTTTGTACATATTTATTGATCCTGAAAAAAATTCAAAAAAATTGATATATTTTAAAAAATCCAAAAAAATGATATATTGTAAAAATTCTAAAAATTGAAAAATGTCTTGAAAAAATGATCATCTTAGTGACAACCTAGCAAAAGGAACTTTGATGTATCTTCAAAAAAATTATATATTCAAAAAATACAAAAAAAAAAAAAAAATTCAAAAATTTTACAAAATAGAAAAAGTGCCTTGGTGAAAACCTGGAAAGAGGAGCCTTGGTAGCAAAAATACAAAAAAAAAAAAAAAAAAAAAAGTCCTAAAAATAAATAAATAAATAAATAAAATCCAAGTGGTGAAAACCTGGAAACGGGCACTACTTGAGGCCTTTGCACCCTTGTTTCTTAGCACATGTCCTCCACACTTAGCCTTTCTCCACCATGCCTTGTCCTTGTTACCTTGGTTTGGAATTGGCCTTTGTCTAGGGGGCATAACTATGTTAGCTTTGGTTTCTTAGATGTGTGAGTCTTTAGGACACCTCGCAAATGGTGTTTTTTTTCAACACCCATTGACATCGAGTGTTTTTCAACACTTATTAGTTTGGTCTTACCCAGTATCATCATGTGATCTTACCTTCATGCAAGCATTTGATCCTTGTCCTCAAAAATCAGTATCAGTTAACACACTTAAATTTTTAAACACAACACTTAATGCTTGACTTATGTCATGATTTTTTTTCTTTGTGTACTAACTGTTATTGATTTTTGTTGAGTGTCTTTTTCTGATAAGTCTCTCCATGATGCATCGCTAGAAGACTTGGGGCATGAGACATGTTTTTATTTATTTAATTTTTTTTTTTCTTGTGGGTGTGGTCTTGAACTCTAGAGTGTCTTTTGTTGTCCCCTTGAAACACTTAGGAGATTTGAGACATCATCCTTGATTGTTTTTGCACAACCATTCTTATAGTCATCTTGGCATCTATGCCTTGATGCGAGCATAGTTTTTCTATATTAAATTGGGTAAGCTAACATTGAAGTCATCTTGACCTTTATGTCTTTTATGCTTATGTTAGAATATTTCCACATTTCAATCCAATATAAATCACATTCATATCTTCATAGTTGCACTTGTAACTAGTGATGATTGTGTGATTTTTTGATGTCCGTTAATAATGGCCCAATGATGAAAATAAGTTCTTTTACATTCTCTAATGAATTATGAACACAAAATCTTATGTTATAGTTGCTCTTTTGAAAGTACACCATTGCATTTCATGTAGCTTGCATTATTAGACTTTATGTTAGTTTGCATTTTTAGGCTGCATTATGAGTTTGAGAGGGTTCTCCTTTCATCTTTATTGTGGACATTTAATCAATTGTGGTCACATTTTGATCTTCATTTCCTTATTTTCTTTCATGATCTCAATCAAAATTTCTATCTTAAACAGTTGATTGATTTTTGGAGCATTTTCTTTTCTTATTTCTATTTCTTTCCATATCTTTCAAACTTCTATCTTCCATTTTTTTTTCCCTACTTCTTTTCTTCTAAATCACCTTTGGGGCATAATATATCATGCTTGATGATCTACCCTGGTTCTATGATTCTATATCTTTCATCTTACATCAAGAACCTTATCTTTTGTTCGATTTGATCAAATTTATCAATTTGTTGTTTCTCCTCTATCTCATTTCGATTTCGATCACGAGGGGGCAGTAATTATCAATTTCAATCCTTGATTTAGTTTTATCAATTTTGTCCTCGACTTTCTCAAGTTAAAATTTATTTGTATTCTTTGTCCTGATGTGTTCCCGAGTCGACCACACATCTGGGTTGTTTTGCGATCCCAAATTGACCTCACACTTCAATTTCTTTCTTTGACTACATGTGTTCCCGAATCAATCACACATTAGTCAAAGAGGGGAAAATGTATGCACCCAAAAATGGTCGCCTAGACTATAGGCCCCCATTATTCAATTTATCAATTTATCAAATTTTTTGAATCAATGGTTTGTAATATTTTATTAAATCAATTCAAATCAATTTCCTTGATCAAATTCGATTTATTTCATTTCTAAGATTGATCATTTTATTCCAAGTCTTATTTAATAAAAAGAAAATCTTCTCTTTTAATTAAATAAAATAAAAATCACCATTTAATTAAAAGAAAACCTCTCTTTTAATTAAACAGTTCATCCACATTTAATTAATTAAAAGAAAAACCTCTCTTTTAATTTAATTAAATATCTTCTATTTAATTAAAAAGAACTTGCTCCCTTTTAATTAAATAAAAATTCCACTTAAATATCTCTTTTGATGAAAAAAGGAAATAAAATAAATTCTTTTTATTTAATTTCTCTACACTTAAAAATGTGATCTAAGTGGGATTTATCTTTCCACTTTCTCCTCAACCACTCCTCTTTTCTAATTGGTGGAATCTTGTCTCACATGGATCACCACTTTCTTCTCAACCACTCCTCTTTTCTCATTGGTGAAATTTTGTCTGACATGGATCAAGCTCTATTATCCCATATTGGTTGTGAGAAGCCTCTCACCTCCATAATTTCCTTTATAAGGGAGAGCCCTCTCCTCATGTTAGACACCCATGATTATGCTATTGTTATGCTGCAGGTTTGAAGACCAATTTTTGAAGGAGTTTGAATACAAAAGCTTTTTGTGGAGAACTTCTATTTTCTTGTCTTTTTCTCTCTTGCACCCATCATGGGCTTTTAGATTAGATCTTGCATTTATATATTATATTTTTCTTTCATAGATTAGATCTTATTTTCATAGCTTAGATTTTGCATTGATAGATTATATCTTGCTTTCATGCATATTTGAAGATCATGGAGACTAGCATTCTTGCTTTTCCTCTTTGAATCTCTCATCTCATGGTGTACTTGCATGGGCACAAAAATAGGTCAAACTGAGGGCCTCCATTGCAAACCCTTGCACTCTATGAGTAGAGAGCTATGGATCAATTTGTGAGGGCTCATTCTTGAGTTTTCTTACATGTAATGATTCATAGAAGTTTGACAACATTTTAGCACACACCAAGAACATCCACCATAATAATGAATAAATAAGGAGATAGAGGATCCCCTTGCTAAAGTCTCTAAGAAGCACTAAAAAAATTTGATGGTTCCCCATTTATAAGAACATAAAAGGAAGAAGACGTCACAAAACTAAGAATCTAATTCACCCACTCCTCAACAAAGCCAAACACCAAGAGAATTTTCTATAAGAATTCCCAGCTCACCTGATCATAAGATTTAGCCATGCCTAGCTTCATAAACATAGCCCTCTCCTTAGAATTAGCTGTAGAATGAATAGGTTCCATTGCAACCACAACACCATTCAAAAAATTTCTTCCTTCAATAAAACCCCCTGCTTTGGAGGGATCAGAGTACTGAGGAGAGGCTTAAGTCTCTCTATAATTAGCTTGGTGATGATCTTATAAACAACATTACATAGTGCAATAGGGCTAAATTGAGACAACTGATTAGCCCCCTCCTTGCTTAGGTATGAGAGCCAAAAAAGTAGAATTCATGGACTTGAGCATCTACTTATTCCCATGAGATTATTGTACCACCTCAAGAAGATCAAACTTTATTTTTTCCCAAATTTCCTAAAAGAACTCAATCTAAAATCCATTAGGGTCAGAAGCCTTACCTTTTTTCATGTTAAAAACCACTTTCTCCATTTTAGATAGCAAAATAGGATGTAAGAGGGGCCCATTCATCTCCATAGAGACCAAGTGGGGAATGCATTCCAAGATTTCCCTCTCCTCATCCCTAGCATCAAGATCCTCCTTAGAAAAGAGATTTGAAAAATAGTTGACTGCAACCCTAGAAATATCAACATTGGGAGAGAGATGAAGTCCTTCAGGTGAGATCAAAGAGGAGAAAGAATGCCCCTATCTCTGAGCCTTGACTAAATTATGAAAGAATGTAGTGTTCTTGTCCCCCTCCTGATGCCAATCAACACAAAATTTTTGCTTCCAAAAGATCTCCTCCTAAAGCTCCCACCCTTCTAATCCTTTAAGAGCCAAGGATTCTACTTCACATAGATCAAAGGTCCTCCCTTGATCTTGAATCAACCAAGTGATGTTGTCTAACTTATCCTAAGCAGCTACCCTTTGAGCCTATAGGTTCACAAAACATTATTTATTCCACTTCTTAAACATGTACTTAACATGCTGAAGCCTCTTACAAAAAGTAAACATTGTCATCCTATGAGTAGGCATCCCCTCATACCACCAATCCACCATAAGATCCTACAAACACTGATCTCTTAACCACATTAACTAAAATTTAAAAGAAGGGTTTTTGGTTACTCCATAAGTAGTAATTGAGAGCTTGATAGGCCAATGATTAGAGTCTCTCCAATCTAGAATTTTTTATTTGGTGATCAACTTGTTGTTCATCCAATAATAGGAAACCAAAAATCTATCAAGCCTTTCTAAGATAGCCTCAACACCACCCCTCCTTTTGTTCCATTTAAAGAAACCATTAGTTGTCTTCACATTAATGAGATTCAAGGAATCTATCATATCCTTGAAAATATTAGCAAAGGGGTCTAGCCTAGTAGCTCCACCACATTTTTCATCTAAACTAGTAATAGAGTTAAAATAAGCAGCCAAAATACATGGGAGAAATGGGTCTAAGGCCTGGATGTAGCTAATGTGAGCCCAAATATTTGACTTGCCTGAAAAATTAGTAGGAGCATAAATATTGGATAGAAGACACCTTTCTCTAGTTGCCAAACAAGATGCAACCAAAGAGATAGAGGATTGACTAGAAATCCACCACAAGGAGAGAACTTTTCTTGAGTTATAGAAGCAAGAAACCCCTCCTAAACTATTCTAAGCTCCCACACCTTGCTAATTGCCTTGGGGCTAGATGCGTGAAGCACAACTAGCCAAACCATCCTTTGTAACCTTAGTTTCCTAAATAAAAACCACATCCGGTAACTAATAATCAATTAATCTATGAATAACCTTTTTTCTAGGGATGTTATTTAAGCCCCAAAAATTCCATGATAGAACAATAATTTATGGGGGTGGGAGAAATGGGAATCAATGGGTTTCATAGACCTAGACTCAACCAAAGTATCCCCCATAATCTTGACCTTCTCTTGATCAATCTTTCTACCACTCCCTAACAATTTCTCAAGAGGCCCCTTTTCAAAGGATATTTTCTATAAGCCTAAAGTAGGATGGGCTTTTCTACCCTTGGCCAAATCTAAGGCCTTCTTAGGAGTAGGGGGGTTTGGAACCACCACAATCAAACTCATCAAAACTTATCATCCCTAGGGATCCCTAGTATCTTGAACTTGACAAGGTAGATCCATATCAATATATGCACTCTGCAAGTCCTTTGAAGACAATAATTGATCCTCCTTCTTTGCCTCTTCTTCCTTAAGTTCATGAAAACCCTTATCCCCAAAAGAAAACTCAATCAGAATACCTTCCTCCTAAACCAGGTCTTCAGGAACATCAAATTTGTTGAAAGTACCATCATTGTGTCTATCTAGCCAGGCTCTCTTCTTACCCTTGCCTTTATTATGGGATTTAACTTGAGTAAAGCCCTCATTATCCATAGGTTTAGTAGATTTAGGAGCCTTCCCCTTATCCCCCTTAAGAGGTCTAGAGACATTCAAGGGAGCGGGCTTAAATCTGGGGCATTTTTAGAGTAAATAACCATATTCATAATAGATTCGACATCTAATAGGGAGAGTCTTATATTCTAGTTGTTGGATCCAACAAGAGGATCCCTAGCATATTTCCATATAATCTAGTAATGGATTAGTTAAATGAACTTCTACCAAAAAATGAGCATAAGAAATTACCTTACGATCTTGAGTTTTTGTAGCCGCTTGCATAGGCTTTCCAAGAAGTAATGAGATTGAGTGAAGAATATCTTCCCTCCAAAACTCCAAAGGAAGTATCAACAAACGAACCCATAGAGGCACCCATAAGGGGATCTCCTCAACTAAATTGAAGCCCATGTGCCAAGGCTTGATGAAAAGCCCTACCTGGTTAAAGAAATAAGGGCCTCCTTCAAATGCCCTATTCCTATCAAACATGCATGAGAAGATAACCAAAAAATATTTATTCATTTCCAAAATAATCTCCATATCACCTTTGGGATTCCAAACCTGACAATCCCAAGAATCGAACATAGGTAAGGAGAGACGAAGGCCCAAAAATTTACAGATAAGGGCATGATTATGCTAGTATTCAACATCATCTAAAATCTTCTTAGGCTGAATAACCAGGACATGTTCCTCATCAGATCTTTCCAAACATCCATTTACTTTTTTAATTTGAGGCACCCCTTTTGAGGAGGAGACCCCATTTCTCGTTGTAGGTTTACTTATCTAATCTTCACCATTGACATGTGTTGAAGATGATGAATCAACCATCTCCATATCCTTAGAGGCAATTTGACATAAAAGTAGACCTCAATTTTCTAGAGGGTAAGCTCAAAAATCCCAACAACAAAGAAAGATGGGATAGGAAACCCACAATCTTCGATCCCAAGAATAAAAACACAGACCAAGAGTCTTACAGTCATAGAAAAATGCAATAGAATGCATCCATCTACCATCAAAAAGAGTATGGGCCCTCAAGCCTGACCACACACCTTTGAACATCGAAAAAGACCACCTGAGCAAGCAGAACACATAGCTTGTAGCCACAAGGAGGAGCAAGAATAGATGCTAGGGCATGCAAGCCCTAGCACACAGTGGCCCTTGCCCATAGCCAACTCTCATGTAGCGCCATTTCCAAATCAAAGCCCATTTTCCACCAAAATAGGTTTTTCCTTAGGTATGGTAAATTATTAATTAAGAAATTTCTTAATAAATTTGTTAATACTATTTGATAGAATATTAATAAAGTTAATTTTAAATTATTAATTAATAATAATTTTTTTAATTAATATTAATATATGAGTAATTAATATAAGTATTTATTTTGATAATCATTAATTAATTAAATTAAAACATTATTAGTTTAATTAAATTTAATTAATGATGAATATGGTTAAATGAAAATTGTAGATTTATTTTAATATTATTTTTAATAATATTGTTTATGTTGGAATTACTTTTTTTTTTAATAAGTTAAATAAATAATTTTCCTTTAGATCATTTTAGAAAATTGATTCAAATCAAATTGGTTAATTGGACTTTTATTCAAATATGGGAAATGGTTTAAACTATATGGATTAAGATGTAACCTTTTAAATTCAAAAACTCACACTAAAATGAAAACTAAAACCTTACTGTGAACTAACACTATGTGTATTCAAGACTAAACAAAAATACAACCAACACTATTGTTTGTATGTCGTTTGTGTTTTTAGGGTTTGGGTTGACTAGAGTGTTGACCAGTTTAGGACATTTGCCAAAGGCATGGGGATTATGTGATTTTGATGTTATGATGTTTGCATCCCATTTCCTTTTAACCCAACCATGGTAATGTGTCTAGTATGCTCTATTATGTTTGATTATTCTATTGATTGTTATTGCTTTCCATTATTCTCGTGTGAAGTTGAGGTGTTTGGTATGAAATTTTTTGGTGATGTCATGTTATTACATACTTGACTTAATCATTTTGGTTCTTTGATCAGTATTTTGGGATGCTTTCTAGTTTCTTGTAGAGAACTATTGTGATTATTGTGGATTATCTTTTGATGCTTTCCAGTCACTTGTATAGGACTGAGGTGATTTTTATATGATTATTGATTTATGCATTTATGAGCCTAGGGTAGATTTATTTGAAATATAGATGGAGTAACTGAGTGAGGGGGGAGGTGAATCAATTATCAAAAAAATAAATCCATAGATCCCTTAGATGTCTTAAAAACTAGTTACTATTGTCACTCAGTAGCCACACACAAAAATGTTGTAACTTGGTAGATGTACTGTATGTTATCTTAATAGAACTTAAACATTCATAGAGATTTAACATGCATGCATAAAATAAAATAACATGAACACAAGAGACACCTGATTTAACATGGAAACCCAATATGGAAAAAACCACCAAGTAACTAGCTACCAATTTTCACTCTTTTGAAGTGAGCCCTATTAGGAGCCAACCCTATTAAAGGTTACAAAACACACTATTAGGTGTGACCCTATTATAGGATTTAATCACCCTACTAGAGGACTTTATAAAAATTCAAATAGAATTGTCCACCTTGTTAGAGGATTTACAAAATGGCTATTAAACCAACTCTATTAAAAGATTTAGGAATCACTGATACAATGGTGAGAAAGTAGCAATGAAGTGACCTAAATGAGATGCAACTAAATTTTGTTGATACAGATCTCTACTATGCTTCACTAGATCCTCTTTGATTGAATACAACTTTTCTCCTCCTTAAGGATATCTAATCCTTCTTCAAAGTTCGCTCACACTTTCCTCTTCACATAATCAATTCACTTGCATGCTTGCTCATTATAATTTAGAATTCGCATCTTGACCTTTTATTTATACCATACAAATTGTCAAGTTGTCTCATTTACAAGTTACAATTACCAATAATCATTATATTATTTAGCTACAATTATTACATAAAACAATTAAACTTTATTTCTCAAAATAATTAAATCCTTCACTAGCTGACCTTGCTCGATAAACACTACTCTAGAAATGATTTCTAGTGTTAACCAACTAAAGCTCAGTGAACACTGCGAACTCTACAAAATCCTTTGGAGATCAAGTGAACTTAGTAAACACTAACTTTCCTTCACCGTCCTTGTGAGATTAGTAGAAACTAATTTCTTCCATACAAACCTTTGACACTTGAGTGATCTCGATAGAAACTATTTCCATGAGTATTTTCAATGAACATTCGATAGACTCTAGAATCTGCTTTGCTGACCAAATGAGCTTAATGGACTCTGTCAAATAACTAATATGAAATTTGTGTAACATCAAAGACAACACACAGTTGAACAATTGTATCCAACAATCTCCCTCTTTGAAATTGATGGCAACACAACATGTCATAGTAGATGAAATTTGAGAATAAGTCTTTTCTAAAAGATCATCTCTCTTTCTTAGATTATATGCTTGAAATCTTCTTTAATGTTGTAATCTCCCTTTGTGAAGGAATTAAATAGCTTCTTTCAAATAGAAAACTCTCCACAAATAGATTCAAATTTTAGAAAGAAATGATAGTATATTCTCCCTCTTTGACAACACATGCCAAAGACAACACAAACCAAATGAGTAACAGTGTACCTTAAGTACTGATTCATATGCAATGTTTCCATGACTATGCTACATCAACTGATAGATCTTCAACTTGGTACCTATTGATGCATCACTAAAACTTTATTTTAGTGAGCTTTAGATAGGGGAATGACCCCTAGCTTACCTCTTAAATACAAGAATCCATCCTTAGGTAATGGCTTGGTGAATATGTTAGTAATTTGTTCTTTTGTATGGACATATTCCAATCTAATCTCCTTATCCTGCACAAATTCTCTAACAAAGTGATACTTTATTGCAATGTGCTTGGTTTTTTAATGCATTACTAAATTTTTAGTAATGTTGATTGCACTTGTATTGTCACAAAACATAACAACATGTTCTTTGATCTCCACCTTCATGCCTTCTAATAACTGCTTAAACCAAACAATATTGGAACAATTTACTTGCAACATACTCTGTTTCAGCTATAGATTGGGATGTACAATTTTTCTTTTTAATTATCCAAGAAACCAACCTCTTTCCAAGAATGAATGCTCCTGCACTTGTACTTCTTTTTTCATCAATGTTTCCTACCTAATTTGTATCAGTAAATAATTTCAAATCTAGATTACCTCCAAATTTGTACCACAATCCATAATCTTTAGTGCCTTTCAAGTATCTCATGATCTTTTTGATTGCCATCATGTGATTTTCTCTTGGTTTTGCTAAAAATCTTGTTACAATACCAATTGCAAGAGCAATATTTGACCTAGTATGAATTACATACAACAACTTTCCAATCATTGATCTATATAAGATTTGATCTACCTTTTTTGATTCATCATCCTTGGTAAGCTTCAGTCCAGTACACATGGGAGTCCCAACTAGTTTACAATCTTCTATGCCAAACTTTTTGAGTATCTCCTTGACATATTTAAACTGAGTGATGTAGATACCATTCTTGCTTTGTTGAATTTGAAGACCAACAAAGAATTTAATCTCACCAAACATTGACATCTCAAATTCCTTGTTCATTTTCTCTAAAAATTCTTTACATAGATCATCATTTTCTATAAATAAAGTATCATCTACAAATATTTCTACCAAAACAATCTTGTTATCTAGTCCTTCCTTGATATACAAGCTACTATTATCATTAGTTCTCTAAAAACCAATTTGAATAAGATAGTTATGCAATCTTTCATACCATGCTCTAAGGGCATATTTCAGACCATACAATACTTTGTGTAATTTTCAGACCATGTCCTTGTTTGGATCAACAAAACTTTTAGGTTGCTCAATGTAGAATTCTTCATCCAGAATACCATTGAGAAATGTTGATTTGACATCCATTTGATATACCTTAAATCCTTTATATGTAGCATATGCAAGTAGGGTCCTAACACCTTCTAGTCTTGCAACAAGAGTAAAAGTCTCTCCATAGTCTATTCCTTCTTCTTAAGAGTAGCCTTTACATACTAACCTAGCTTTGTGTTTGATACCTTACCATCTTCATTCAACTTATTTCTAAACACCCAATTAGTTCCAATCACATTTTTATCTTTAGGCCTAGGTACAAGAGTCCATGTTTTGTTCTTCTCAACTTGCCCTATCTCTTCATTCATAGCCTCAATCCAACTTTCATTTTCTAATGCATCTTTGACATTTCTAGGTTCAAAATCAGCAAGTAAAAAAGTACTTCTTATCTTACTTCTTATCATAGTAGCTTTAGATTTTTTTCCAATAATCTAATTTGGTGCATGATGTCTCCTGCCATACTAAGCCAATATAGGTTCCTTGCCTTTTGACTAAGTTCCACTATCTTCATTTTGAGTTTCAACTTCTAGCTCTAGTTGATTCGATTATTTCTCGGGTCCTTCAAACTCGATAGGCATTGGCTTGGTAGCATCTGAATGTGACTTGGGTTCTTGCAACTCGGTTTGAACTTCTTGCAACTCATTTATTTAAGACTCAAGAGTAGAAGATTCCTAATTGATAGATATATCTGGCACTATATTAGATTCAATCAAAAATAATTTTCTATAATCTTCTAGTTCTTTTTTGCTTTCTTCTTTTGTCCTTCCTACAAACTCATCAACTTTCACATGTGCACTTTCTATGACTTTGTGAGTAGACAAATTCAAACATCTATATGCCTTACTCTTGCAAGAATATCCTAAAAATATGCCTTCATCACCCTTTACATCAAATTTTCCTTTGCTAGATTCTATTAAAATGTTACACTTTCAAATACTTTTAGGTAACTTGCATTGGATATATAGCCATACCATAACTCATAGGGGGTTTTGAATGAGTCCTTCTTCAATTGTACTTGGTTTAAGGTATGAGCTGTAATTCTGATAGCTTCTTTCTAGTAATTGATAGCAATGTTCTTTTCAATCATTAAAGTTCTTGCACAGTCTATGATAGATATGTTCCTCCTTTCAACTATTCCATTTTGCTTAGGAGTACCAAGTGTTGATACATATCTTTTGATTCCTCTTTCAATGCAAAAGTTATTGAATTCATGGGAGATGAATTCACCACCTATGTTTGATCTCAAACATTTCAAACATTTCCCTATTTCCTTCTCTACTCTGGCCAAATACCATTTGAACTTCTCAAATGCTTCTGATTTTTCTCTCAAATACATGACAATCATCATTCCAGAGTAATCATCAACAAAAGAAATGAAGAACTTTTCTCCAATATATCTTTCAATTCTAATAGGTCCACAAAAATTAGTACGAACAAATTCCAAAACTTCTTCAAACTAATAATTCTTACTTTTAAAGCTAGTCTTTCCCATCTTACCAATCTGACAATTCTTGCATAGACCAACCTTAGGTTTCTTTATAATAGGAATGCCTCTTACTTTCCTAAATTTTCTTATTTTCACTAGATTATCAAAGTTCACATGGCATAACCTTCTATTCCATAACCAACTTTATGCAACTTGAGCAATAAAACATGAACATTCACCAAGTTCAAGATAGAACAAGTTACTTTTTGTCTTTATGCCTCATCTAATCAAATTTACTTTATTGTCCAACAATCTTGCTTTTCCATGCATGAATTCCACTTTGAATCCATTATTGAGTAGTTGTGAAACACTCAATAGACTGTGTTTTAGTCCTTCAACCCAATAGGCATTATCACATATAAGCTCTTTGGTTAGTGAGATTCTTCATTTTTCATTTTATGCAACAAGGTTCATTATTTCCAAATCTCACACTACCACCATCATAGTCTTCAAAATGTTCAAACTTAATTTTATTACCAGTCATATGATGCGAACAACCACTGTCTATGATCCATGTATCATTTCTACTCACATGAGAGATAAGTGCCATCTTATCTTCCTCGTCCTTATCAGATTCATCTTTCACAACAATGTAAAAAAAATTATCCTCACTATTGTCAGAATCCTTAGAATCCTTACCCATGAAACATGTTTTCTTACCTTTATCCTTGAATGATTTGAAGTCTTTCTTTCCATTGCACATGTGACCTTTCTTCTCATCCTTATTTTGCTTGTTTGGGCACCTAGCAACAATATGACCAATTTCCTCCAATGAAAAATAGATTAGAGGAACTTTCCCTTTGTATTTTCCTTTGCATCTAGTATATTTTCTTGCTAGTAGAGCTTCAACCACCTCAAGATCACTGTCAAAACTTTTTTTTGATTCTTCTTCACTTTTTGAATAAGAATCCTTTATCTTTTTGTCCTTTTCTTTGAGTGAAATCATGGCTTCAAATGTTGATTCAATGTTCTTGGAAGCTAGAACATAGTTGTCATAGTTATCTAGCTCAAATGCAATCAATCTTCCTACTATGGCCTCTAAATTTATCATATGATTTGCCTCACATCTTCTTTCTTGAATTGTAGAAATTCTAATTGCATAAATGGGAAGCAATTTTCTAAGAACGTTACTTACAATTGTTTCCTCGATATCTCCTCCAGAAACTTTGATTGCATTGACGCTTGCTTTGACTCTTTCAACATAATTGGCAATGTTTTCATCCTCTCTCATCCTCATCTAATCAAATTGTCCTCTTAGACCTTTTTCTTTGGCTCTACTCATGTTATCATCACCTCCATATATTTCCTTCAACTTGTTCCACATTTCAAAAGTAGTTTTGCAGTCCTTGATATCATCAAATTCTTCGTAGCTTAGGTTTGATGCAATGTCTATCATTATGGTGTTATGAATCTTCTTCTTAGCAATGTCATTGATAGATAATGTACCAGAAAGAGTTACATATGCTTCATCAAGATATTTCAATCTTGTATCTCCAACAAAAGCTAGATGGAGTCTCATGAGACCTTGCCATGCTAAAAAGTTATCCTTGTTAAGCCTTGGAATTTTCCTCTTGCAAGACATCATAATCTTTAGTTTAAATCCTTGAAATCCTTCCTACAAGCACCAAAAGCTTTGATACCAATTTTTGGAAATATATATGGAGTAACTAAGGGGGGGGGGGGAGGTAGGGGGTGAATTAGTGATCACAAAATAAAATCCACAAATCCCTTAGATGTCTTAGAAACTAGTTACTATTGTCAATCGGTAGCCACACAGAAAAATGCTATAACTCATTATATGTATTGTATGTTATCTTAATAGAAATTAAACATTCATAGAGATTTAACATCCATGCATAAAAGAAAATAACATGAACACAAGAGACAATAAATTTAATATGGAAACCCAATATGGGAAAAACTACCAAGTAACTAGCTACTGATTTTTATTCTTCTAAAGTGAGCTCTATCAGGAGCCAACCCTGTTAAAGGTTACAAAACACACTGTTAGGTGTGACCCTGTTAGAGGATTCAATCACACTACTAGGAGTGGCCTTGCTAGAGGACTTTAGAACAATTCAAATAGAGTTATTCACCTTGTTAGAGGATTTACAAAATGGCTGTTGAACCAACTCTGTTAAGAGATTTAGGAATCAATGCTTTAATGATGAGAAAGTAACAATGAAGTGACCTGAATGAGATGCAACTAAAATTTGCTGATACAAATCTTTATTCCGCTTCACTAGATCCTCTCTGATCAAATATAGCTTTGCTACTCCTCAAGGAATTCTGATCCTTCTACAAAATTTGATCACACTTTCCTCTTCACATAATCAATTCACTTGCATGCTTGCTCATTACAATTTAGAATTCACAACTTTACCCTTTATTTATACCATACAAATTGTCAAGTTGGCTCATTTACAAGTTACAATTAACAATAATCATTACATTAGTCAGCTACAATTATTACATAAAACAATTAAACTTTATTTCTCAAAACAATGAAATCCTTCATTGGCCAACCCTACTCAGTAAACACTACTCCTAAAATAATTTCCAATATTAACTGACCAAAGCTCAATGAACACTGTAAGCTCTACAAAATTCTTTGGAGACTAAGTGAACATAGTAAACACTAACTTTCCTTCACTAACCTTGTGAGCTCAGTAGAAATTTACTTTTGCCATAGAAACCTTTAACGCTCGAATGAGCTCAGTAGAAACTATTTTTACAAAGTATTTTCCAAGAATGCTTGGTAGACTTTAGATTCTACTTTACTGACCAACTGAGATTGGTCGACTCTATCAGATAACTAATATGACATTTGTATAACATCAAAGACAACACACAATTGAACAATTGTATCCAACATAGGTTATCTACTTGTAATGTTAGGATGTGACTTGCAATGGAGACTAGGGCCCTAAGTGGTTCTAGGGTAACCCATTGTAAGTTGATTAATAAGTGAAAATGTTATACTAAATTGGAATAAAATAAAACTAATAATATTATTTTTATGTTCTCGCATATGTCTTGAATGCTAGTATAGACTAGGTTAGAATTAGAGAGAATTCTTGGTTGTGACCTTGCATCCGTAGTATGCCTTTTCAATGTGAGAGGATACTAATGGCCGCATAGGGATTGCTAGAGGGCTAGTGTCTTGAGAGATTCCTAGTGTAACTCTAGTGTGATTCGTGTGATGACACTTGCCCACTTACATAGTAGGTTTCATACATGTCTTGTGTACCTCTAGGTATAGATGTTGACCTATCTTGAAACCCTTGAGCTAGCATACCTTCTAAGATTTTCTGGACATAGAGATTACTTTTGATATGTGATTTGATATCCTATTTGAGACTTGAGACTATCTCCTTAGCATAGTGAGATTGGGCCATTTAGGATCCATGCGGTTGGGTGGTAGTGCTTTTTACTCTTACAATTGAGATCCACCCATAGTCACCATTGCTTGAGCTTCCTTGTCTACATTTCCTTTCATTCTATCTATGTATCATTACGATGGATAGTTATAGTTTATGATGGATGTTTATATCATGTATGATGGATTGATATATCATGTATGGTGGATGGTTTCATTTATTTTATTATACTTTGTATCATGGATCCGAGGAGGATAATGTATTTTTATTTCTACTTCTATATATGTATATTCTTTTAGCCTTTCATACCCTATGATTTAAATAGACTTTGGACTTTTAATTATTCTTTCATATGGATGTGGTATTTATTAGACTTAATATTAATTCAATTATGCATGCTTATATTTGATTGTATGTTATTGCTTCCACTACTGTGTGTTTCATGTGTATGTTAATCTTTATTGTTTAAAAAAAAAAGGCGCTTGGAAAACTTAGTAAAACTTTAGATTAATTCTTTTGGATCCCTTGGTAGGGCGTTACATCTGGTATCAAAGCCTGAGTTCTACATTGGGAGCTCTGGGTATATTGGAATGCCACTAGTTGTTAACTAGTTGAACTGAAACAAAATGTAAAATTTTAGTTTTATACTTTAAAACTTGAATACTTATACTTCAAAATTGGAATATTCTTAAACCTAAAAATACACAAAATGAAAAATTGAATTGCTACTATTTTTAAAACATGTGTCTTTTATGTATGCCTTACAATAGTATGTTTTATGGTTATTATAGCACCTTGTTATCTTAGATATTATTGTTGAAGTGATCTCAGTGGAGTCATATCCTCTTATAGGGGGAAAGGATTCAATGGGACCTGCATAGTGGGTTCCTTAGTTTTACTTTTCTTGTAGGCTTCTAGGAGTAAGCCTAAGTCTGGGGGGGTTGATGTAGTGCTTGCTTGTAGTTTTCATTTTTGCTCTCATTTCCAAACTCTTTTAGGCTAGTTTTATTTTTGATGATTAGTATCATTATTTTTGAGATTATTAGATATTGTTACATATTCAGTTAATTATATGATGAGATTAATTGGTTTTCTATATTTTATGTATGCATGATGATTATTACAGTGTGTTTAGTTATTGATGATATTTAGTTAGATGGATTATCATATGTGTTTTCTTATGGATACTTACCCCATAGTGCATGTGTATGGTGTGCGTGAATATTTTCTTTATGTATGGTGTTTCTGATGTGGTTAAGGAAGGGAGTCATAGTCACCTACTAGTCGGGATCTACAGGATGCACCACTTCCTACCATTGCTTGCTTCGCTTAGAATATTGTGTTTGTACATGCATGGATTTTATGTAGGTTGCAGGTACTAGGTATCAACTTCCCTAAATTGATAGGATGAGCATACCCTATTGCATTATCTCAATGGTAAGAGAGGGGAGATAAATTCTTGAGTCCAAAACCTAAACCTTTAAGTCATTTGTCTTAGATAATTAGGATAAGTACCTAAGTTGAGTACCCTTCGAATGCATCGAATGATGTTAATTTGTGATTATAACCCTTTAGTGTGATTTTGTATGTGTTTTTCTATGATGGGTTTTTCTATTTTATTTTATGAGTCTTTGGTGTATTTTCTATTAATTAAGTCTAACTAAAAGATTAAATTAATGATTTAATTTAATAGAAAATTATTATGATATTTTAATATTTAATTATATTTAATTAATTTAAAAATTAAATAAATAAAAAGAATTAAATTGGAGGATAAAAGTTATAAGAATAATATTAGAATGTGATCATATTTATTTTTTTTAACAATAATATTTTTAGAGTTCATTTTTAAATAAATGCTAAATAATATTATTATTTAAGTTAATAAATAGTTTATCAAATTAATTAATAAAAAAGATAAAACAAGTGAATTTAATAAGAGTTGCATAATGTGTGCATGAGATTTAGATTTAATTAATTAATTGAAAGTGAAGTCAAGTAAAAAAAAGGGTAAATAAAATTATTTAATAATTTAATAAACGTGCACGAAAAAGATTAAGAAAAGATAAAGAAAAGTTAACATAGAGTTCGATAAGCAAGGAGTTCTCTCGGGTGAATGCAAAATTAGTACCCCGATTTTAGGAGAGAACTCCATATTACAATTTGAGGGTTCATTTTCGAGGAACTGGGAATTTCAGAAGAAGGATTGTTGGAAAAATTTTCAGAGAGGAATTTTTGGATAGAAGCGAATTCTCTCCAAATTTTTGGGTGGTTGTATATTAGCATCAGGCTTAAGAAGGGTCTTGTGTTTTGAGCACTGAATGAATTATGTAATTTGATATTCATGTCTACTTCATGATTGTAAAAATTTGTCTTCTCAAATTTTCTTGTATGAATCTTTCAACTCTTCATTCTGAATCTTTTTCTATTCAATTCCATCTGTATATAGGGATTTAATGATCAATTAGAAAACCTCATTGAGCATATTTTAAAGAATTATATTTTATTACGAATAGGGTTGAATATGAAATCAAAAAAAATTGAGAACCTTATTCATAATTGAATGTTGAAAATAAGGAATATGGATTTGGTAAGAAAACAAATTTTAATGTGTAGAATTTAACCGATTGATCTAGATTTTTATACCAGATCTATTTCAAGATGTTTATTTAAAAAAATAGGGAGGGTTTGAGCTTTACAAAAAAGAAAAAAATTAATTTAGAGATTCGAATGGTTAATCAAATTTTTTTCCTATTGGACTAGGATTGCAAATGTTTACACACACACACACACACACATATATATATACATATATTCATATGTGTGTGTGTGTGTGGTCATTTTATTGGAGGGGAATTATTTATTTTAAATTTTTATAAAAAATAATTAATAAAAATTATTAAACAAAAAATAATTTGTTTATATAAATGAATTTTTAAAAATATTAAATATATTAATATAGGGAGGGGCTTTTACCCACCCCACCCTTACCTATATGCAGGTGGATGCTATTCACAATCATACTTGTGACTTCGGTCACAGTACGATTGGGACATCAATAGTGCACTGGCAACATCCCTACAATTTCAAATTGCATGGCTTTAATGTGATTTCTTTTTTTTGTTATATATGTTATATTTAAAAACAAAAAGATTTTTAATAAATGTTAATTTATTATTTATTGAAATTTTTTTTTAATATTTAATTCTTAATATTAATAAATTCTTAAATACATATGTTAGGTATGATAAATTATTAATTAAGGAATTTCTTAATAAATTTGTTAATATTATTTAATAAAAATATTAATAAAGTTAATTTTAAATTATTAATTATTAATAATTTTGTTAATTAATATTAATAAATGATATATTAATATAAGTATTTAGTTTGATAATAATTAATTAATTTAATTAAAAAAGTATTAGTTTAATTAAATTTAATTAATGATGAATATGGTTAAATGAAAATTGTAGATTTATTTTAAAATTATTTTTAATAATATTATTTATGTTGGAATTACTTTTTTTTAATAAGTTAAATAAATAATTTGCCTTTAGATCATTTTAGAAAATTGATTTAAATCAAATTTGGTAATTGGACTTTTATTCAAATACGGGAAATGGGTTAAACTATATGGATAAATAAAAATAAAAATTGAAAAACTCACACTGAAATGAAAATTGAAACCTTACTATGAACTAACACTTTGTGTATTCAAGACTAAGCCAAAATACAACCAACACTATTCTTTGTATGTTGTTTGTGTTTTTAGGGTTTGGGTTGACTAGAGTGTTGACTAGTTTAGGACATTTTTCAAAGGCTTGGGGATTACCTGATTGTGATGTTATGATGTTTGAATCTCGATTCTTTTTAACCCAACCATGGTAATAAGTCTGGTATGCTCTATGATGTGTGATTATTCTATTGATTGTTATTGCTTTCCAGTGTTCCTGTGTGAACCTAAGGTCTTTGGTATGAATTGTCTTGGTAATGTCATGTTATTGCATACTTGACTTAATCATTTTGGGTCTTCGATCAATATTTTTGGGATGCTTTCCAGTTGCTCATAGAGGACTTATTTGATTATTGTGAATTATCTTTTGATGCTTTCCAGTGACTTGTGTAGGACTAAGGTGATTTTTATATGATTATTGATTTATGTATTTATGAGCTTAGTGTTGGTTATCTACTTGTAATGTCAAGAAGTGGCTTGTAATGGAGGCTGGGGCCCTAAGTTGTTCTAGGGTAGCCCATTGTAAGTTGTTTAATAAGTGAAAACATTACACTAAATGGGAATAAAATGAACCTAATAAGAGTCTTTGTATCTTCTCGCCCATGGCTTGAGTGCTAGTATAGACTAGGATGGGAGTAGAGAGGACACTTGGTTGTGATCTTGCATCTGTAGTATGCCTTGTTAGTACAAGAGGATACTAGTGGCCACATAGGGATCACTAGGGGGTCGAGGTGCTAAGAGATTCCCAGGGTAACTCTAGCATAATTTGTGTGATGACACTTGCTGCTTACATAGTATGTTTCCTACATGTCTTGTGTGCCTTTTGGTATAGATTTTGACCTATCTTAGAACCCTTGAGTTAACATACCTTCTAGGATTTTTTGGACTTAGAGAATACTTTTTATATGTGGTTTGATATATTCTTTGGGACTTGAGATTATCTCCCCAGCATAGTGGCAGTGGGCCATTTAGGTTTCATGTGGTCGGGTGGTAGTGCTTTTTACTCTTACCATTGAGATCTATCCATAGTCACCGTGGCTGGATCTTGTTTGCCTACATTTCCATTCATTCTATCTATGTATTACTACGATGGGTGGTTATATTTTATGATGGATGGATATATCATGTATGGTGGATGGTTTCATTTATTTTACCGTACTTTGTATCATGGATCCAAGGAGGATAATGTATTTTTATTTCTACTTCTATATATGTATATTCTTTTAGGCTTTCATACCCTATGCTATGTGTAGTGGATGATTGAGCATTCCAAGTTTCATTTGCCAAGATGCATTTAGAACAAATGTATATTATTCAATTGGACTTTAGACTTTTAATTATTCTTTCATATGGATGTGGTGTTTATTAGACTTAGTATTAATTAAATTTAAATGTGACTTAATGTCTCGAGATCCTTAAGGAATGTAACCTATTATGCATGCTTATAGTTGACTATATGTTATTTCTTCCACTACTATGTGTTTGATGTGTATGTTAATATTTATTGTTTTAAATTTTTTTTTTTGGAAAACTTAGTAAAACTTTAGGTTAATTCTTTTGGATCCCTTGGTAGGGCATTACATTAGTATTGCAGTATAAAGTTGGCTTGTTAAGGCTTACAATTGATCACTTATGATGATCTATCCTATTAGGAGCAATAAGGACTATGAGGTCCACCTTGTCAAAGGATTTATAAACATACAATGAAGTATGTACATGGTTAGGATATTTATCAAAGGTTGTTAAGTCTACCCTATTAAAAGATTTGATTGGTGCACCTGTTAGGATGAACTAGTGGTTTATCTCTGATCTGTAACTCTAAGTTTTTGGTTGAGATTCCTTGAATTGTAATGATCACCTTGTTGTGATAGATAATACTTTTTTATCCCTTATAATACTTGTATCATCATATCTTCACATACCATCTTACTCATTTGGATATGATACAATGACTTACATATATACTAATCCAAATCACAACTTAATGGGGTTGACTATAATACAAGTTTCACCAAAATCCACAAAGTTAGCCCAACTACTATTACTCAGTTTCTAAAGATAAACTCAGTGATGTTATGATACTTGAAAACCACTATCAACACTTGACATCATCTAACACTTGATTGAAAAAGATGCTCTATTCATATTGATCACTTCCAAGTAGCTTGAACTCAGTTAGTACTATGTGACTTGGTGAACATGGTGAAACTTGACATATACTAAATCACTCAATTGATACTCCATGGCTTGGTCATTATTGGATTCACATCACTAACATTGTGTTCTCGGTAGACACTAGAGAACATAGTTAACACTGTGTAATTCGGTTAACACTATGTAACTTGATTAACACTATGGAGCTTGGTTAACACTAGAGTTTCCATCACTTGCATTGAACAACTTGGTAGACATTACTACACTTGGAATGAACTATACATAGGTTCTAAAGCTTGGTAGCAACTGAGGAACTTGGTGGCAAAGTAACCAATTGACGAAGTGTGAGTCACTAATAGATGAATTTACTTTAATGTCAACAATCTCCTCCTTTGGCATTAGTGACAAAAACACTTATTATCCAAAAAAAATAGAATACTCAAAATTACAACTCAAAACATTCTTTTTTCTCCATTCTATGTCTATAACTTGGTAACATGCTTTATTTTTCAGATTTTTCAAATTTTCATTTGTAAAGGATGTTTTTTGCTTATCTGTCCATGTCTCTATATAATACTATACTTCTCTTCTATACATATACCTTATATATCTAGAGTATTGATCTCCCATACATATATTCTTTAGATTTCTTGGCATGTACTTCTCCCTCTTTATACATATATACAATCATCTATACTTATCCCCCTTTTTGACATAAATGCCAAATGTGTATACTATATGTTAATACCAAAATGTGACAAGAGTTTAGAGTGTACCTTCAAGATTAATGCCATTATCTTGTCCCAATTTTCTTGTAACATCTTACTTTCATGCAATGAAATCTGAACTTCTACTAATAACTCCATCATGTGATCAACTATGGAGAAGTTATTGTCATGGATGAGTGTCTTAGCATGTACAATGTGTGTCTGTAATGCATCCATGTTTGGAAGAATCATGCATCGGATTTTTATAAGTGTAGCCCTAATCTTGGTTTCTTCCTTTAGTAATTCTACATACAAATTCATTATAAATATAATCTTTTAATAATGAGTAGAGCTATAGTTTGAGTCAAGTGACAACTAGTGTGTACTTGCATTCATGTCTTCATCTATCTTTGATAGTTTATCTTTAATTTTTTGTGTGAAGATAAATGTATCACACAACTTTGAAAATAATGAATTGACATTATTTACAGATTTTTCCAATGAAACAAGATTAGTAAACAATTCTACTTGGTTTATTACAATTTTGTGTGCCACTTGTTCCAATACCTTGTTTTCAAACTTTCTTTCTACTCTTTGTAGAAAAATATCTTGTCCATTGAAGTCTTCATTAAATTTTTGGACAACTTTTGCTAACTAGTCTAAAATAGGTTATGTACTATCAACTTCAATACTCAGTGCATTTAAAAATATGTACTTTATATCTTCAAGCACTTGGGTTTTCTTTCACTTCTCTTCTCTAAGCTTTTATTACTTAGCTCTCTTTTGCAATAATTCTCCTAGGGTACTCATTTGATCAATAATGGGAGTAGAGATATCCCAATTTGGAATAACTATATCCTCATCTAGATCAATCTTTTCTTCTTTACCCTCACCCTTATCTAAAACTTTAGTACTTGGTTGAGACTTGTTCTCAACTATCAATATACTAGCTATGGACATATGCAAAATAGAAACAATAGTAGAAACTAATGAGCTAGAAACAAATGTAGATAGGACTAAAGAAATGACTTATTCTAATCAATTTTTTTTGGATGAATCTATTGTGATGGGAGAAGGTTCTATTAGTAATGTAAGGAATGTCAAGAAACCTCTTGAGGATCATTGGCAAGCATCTAGAAAAATTATCAACTAGAACAAAAGTGTGATATATTTCATCAATGTTAATGATAATAGGAAGAATAAATTTTAAAGAATTATTGGTTGTGAGATTAGTACCCTATTGGGCACTTATCTTGGTTTATCATTTTGTCTATACCCACTTGATATTTTTTGGAGTTTACTGATTGATAAAATCAATTCGAAGTTAGCTGGGTGGAAAGGGTCCCTCCTTAGTTAGGCTAGTAAGGTTATTGTTCTCAACACAACCTTATAGAATGTTTCTCTATATTCTTTGAGTGTTTTTAAGATCCCTAGAAATTTTTTCATGACAATTGAGAAAATTCAAAAACATTTATTATGGATGGGTATGGAAAAGAATAAAATATTGGCTTTGATTGCATGGGAGAAAGTTTGCATGCTTTTCAATAAAGGGGGCCTTGGGCTTAGAGGAGTTACTTCTATGAATGATTCTTTGCTTTCCAAGGTTATATGGAGATGGCATAAAGAGGAATGAGAATAGAGAGACATTTGGAATTATAAATAATAGGGAGAATCAAGATCTTAAACTCTTCCTTAACAATGAGTTTTAATGATTTAGAAAGATGCACAGAAAAATAAATAGATTATCAATAAAGGGGTTAGATGGAAGGTGAGAAATGGGAGGACTATTCTTTTTGGGATGATATTTGGATTCTTGATCACTCCCTTAGTTCTAATCAAAGATGGAATGGCTTTATGGAATAGTGCAAGAATCTCTTTGGGATTTTTGTTGAAGACTATTGGGAGGAGAATAATTGGGTTAACCTCAATAGGGTGGACAAAAAACTCAATGATCTCAACAAGATTCTGAATGCTATCCTTTTAAGCCAAGAGGAGGATGCTCTAATATAGAAATATAATCCTAATGAGTTATTTTTTGTGTCTTTGGTATATGCTAATTCTTTTGAGGAGCATCAAGAGCTTTGTTGGGCCAAAGCTTCGTTTAAAGGTATGACTCCTAAAATTAACATATTTTTTGGATTCTTCTATAGAATAAAATTCTAACAATAGAAAATATGTTGAAGAGAGGGTTTAACATTTTCAACAGATGTTATCTCCATAAGGAAGCTAATGAATTGATTAACTATATGACTATTCATTGTTCTTATACTAGAAGATTATGGAAAAAGGTTTGTGGATTGTTTAATATTACATGTGTTTTCCCACTTACTATTCAAGATCTTTTCAATGGTTTGAAATATTCCTCTAATAATACTTTGGTTATGAGGTTGTGAGATTTCATCCTCCCATTCTTTTTCTAGGGATTTTGGAAGGAACAAAATGATAGGTTGTTTAGGGGCAAGGCAACTAATTTAGGTCAGTTGTTCTAGAAGATTAAGAATATGGTGTTTGAGAATATTTGATCTTGTGGAAAAGGGTACCAACCCCATAATTCTTGGGAATAATTAGTGATTTAGAACTAGAATGTGGATGGTCTTAGTCTAGTGCAAAATGGTCCTAACCTTTGAGATTTTGCAAGATGGGATTGTCCTCCAAAGGATTGGTATAAGATTAAATTTGATGGGGCTTCAAAGGGAAACCCAAGAACATCAGTTTGTGGTGTCATCATTGGGAATATGAATGGGGATCAAGTGGGTGGAATGGACATTACTATTGGGTCTCAAACTAACCATGTGGCAGAAGCGAGTGTGACTCTCTTGTTATAAATGCTTTAGAATAACTACAAGGGGGGTGAATCAATTATTTAAGGTCCAAATATCCTAATCAAAATTTTTCAAACTAACCATGCATCCAAGCTAAGAATTCTTTTAAGAAAGTTACTAATAAATCAACATGTAGAAATGAAACACATAAGATCAACACAAAACATAGTGATTTATGCGAAAACCCAATTTGGGAAAAACCACCAGTAGCATGCTACCTTGTTTCTCACTCTTTTGAAGTGATACCTTGTGAAAGGTCTGCCCTATTAAAGGCTAAAACATACTATTGAATGTGACCCTATTAAAGGATTTCAAACACCCTATTAGGAGTGTGCCTAATTAAAGGACTTTAGAACATTCAACTTGGAATGTTACCTTGTTAAAGGATTTCTTAATGGATGTTAGGCCAACCTAATTCCATAGGATATTTCCCTAACTAATAAAATTGTAATAGAGTAACAATAAGGGCTTTTGACCTTATATAACTCACAACTAAACTTGTAGATTTTAGATCACAATTCAATTCACAACTTTTCCTAGCTTTTAGTCTCTGCAATTTTGATAGTTTTTCCTCCTTTCAAGCTTTGTCTCCTTGAGTCTTCTTTCTCATTGTGCTAATGCAATATCCTCTTTGTGGTCACTTATCAAAGTAGAGTCTCTATAAACTATTCTTCCTTCTTTATACTTTGTCCTTAACACTATACACTCTAGCCAACCACTCTCTAACCACACTCCTTTGATTCTTGACCTATAACTTCTTAAGTTTAAATTTAGAACTCATTTCCCACTCTTACTTTGGGTTTAAATTTATTAGACAAGATACAACATATTTTTTCCTCTATTTTATTTCTTCTAGAAACATGATGTGGAATCCACCTATATTTGCCTAAAAATAGTTAACCTAAAATTTATGCCACTAGCTTAACCTTCTTATCTTCCACTTGGTTCACAAAATTTAAGGTAACAACCTTATTGACATAGATTTGGTGAATCTTTGACTTTTCAAATAATGTAGCAGATTGGCATTATTGAATTATTGATGCTCGACACACACTATGTTACTTGGCACCTAAACTTTGGTTGGCACCTACTATGGATTCACTCAGCATCAACTAAGTTTTACTGGTGCTTGGCACCCATTACATTTTCCTTTGCTCATCACCTTAACATTGCTTGGCACCTACTACTTGCTCAGTACCTAGACTATTTTACTTAGCACATACTAAAAAATTTCTCGACATGAACTAACTTGCTCAACACCCACTAATGAATTTAGTCAAGCTTTGCAAATAGCCTTGTTATAACTTATTATTGTAATGTTTCTAAGTGTGACCAACCTCTATATCTTCAAGTATATTATCAATACATAATTTTACCATTGTCTTAACTAATCCTTGTACTTCATTACAACATGATAACTCAACCTTTCCCTTAGGTGCTTTTGTTACATTTTATTGATTAACTCCTCCTCATTAATAAACTAAGTGATTTTACTTGGATCTTATAAGCAATTGTCATTCCAACAAATAAGCAGGTTTGACATCAATGACAAAATAATGATTGAAAATATTCTTTATCTACAATCTCCCTTTTTCAACAATGATCTTTTCAATCATATTCCAACACCTCTATGGTCTTAGCCATGCTAAAAGATTGAATTTGAATAAGATATGGCTGAAGGGGGACTCCCTTAATATAATAAATTTCCTTAATAAAGTCACCAATCCTTCTTGGACTATTAATAATATTATAGGCAAGGCCATTGATCTTATCAATTACTTTGAAATTTTTGTTGTCACTCACATTAACTATAGAGAAACTAATTAAGTTTTTGACTAGGTAGCTAATGATCCATGCAAGAGTGATGAGAAGCTAATTTGGAATCAAAGTGATATTATTCCTATCAAGGGGATTTTATTGATTGAGCATGAAAAAGCTAGAAGTAAACAAAAATGTTTCATTAATGATGAATATGCCATCAAAGATAAATAATGATATGGTTAGGATTGAGAAGTGGTGGGTTATTATGAGAAGGATAGTGTATTTTAATTCATTACCACATGGATTGTGGGTATTTTTCCCCACTAAAATCCTTGGTTGTGATTTTCAAACTAGTCTTTTATTGCAGTGGGTTTCTTTTAGAAATGAGAGCCATTTTTTTAGTGTGAAGAAGATGGTAGGAAGGAGAAAGAGAATTGAACTGGTGATCTGCAAAGAATGGAAGAAGAAGAGTGAGATTTTGGACATTTTGGAGCAAGGGAATTTTATAGGATATATGGAGAAATTGAAAGGAAGTAACCCTACCATTACCCAACAATTCATCAAAACATGGAAAGATGAGAGTATATTGGTGGATAATCAGAGCATGGAGGTTTCTAAAGATATTATTGCTGAAGTGATGAGACTTGACATGGAGGGTATTAACTTCTACTAGGATAGGAAACTTTCAAATTGGGTAGTTTAAGTGTTTGAAAAAATGGCTAAGGAACACAATAGGCTAGTGAAAATCAGTAATTCATACCTTAGCCCTAGATCCATTTCTTTCCCTTGGAGATTTTCTATGTTTGTGGTGATAGAGTATCTTACTTCAGATGTCTAGTTGACTAACATATATGGTCACTATTTCATGTTGGTTAACCATTTTAGGCATTGGGTTAGGATAAGTTTACCCTTCTAACTCAGACAATATTTGAGCAATGTTATTTTAGCCATTCAAAATGATCTTGGGGGTGATAATTATTGTCATGAGGAGTTAATGGTTTTAGTAATGAACCTTTTGAAATCCAAAAAAGTGGATAGGCCCTGACAGAGTGAGAAATCTTTAGATTGTAAGATAGAGGGAAGTGAACCAGAGGAGGAATTTGATGAGGATATAAAGGATGAAATTGCTAAGGTTGAATTGAAGAAGAGGATGAAATGTGATCTAGGGAGCTTGTCTAGGAAGAAAAGGAAGGAAAAGGAGATTGATTTGTAAGAATATAATGATTCTAAAGAGGATCAAGAAGAGGGTATTGAGAAGAGAAGAACATCAGGTAAGGTTTTGGGAAATAAGGGGAAGAATGTTGAAAGAGATTCTATCCCCTCTGATGATGAACTCATTAAGAGGGTGGAAAGAAAAAGGAAAAATGTGATTACCTAGGATGTGGATGTTGAGAAAGAACTTAAGGAGATAGAACTAGATAGGAACAAACAAGGAGGGCATGAGGAATACTTTGAGCATAAGAGGGATGAGGATGAGCAAGGTTTTTTGAAGGGAATCTTTGGTAACCTAGGGATAATGATGAAGGATATTGGCACTCTAAATTAAAAAATGCAAGACATCTCAAGGGATTTTGATCAGCTTAGTAAGACATCAAGGGGGGGAGAACACTGGGTCAACATAGAGATAGACTTTCTAAGGTTATAGGCAATGTGGAGGAAGTAAAGAATTAGATGAAATGTGTGCCATCATTTCAAGCCAAGAATAGAAATTTAGATCATCTAGGAAAAGATCTTCAAAAATAGATGTAGGGTCTAGATAATAGAATGGGTAATTTGGAGAAAATGGTTAATAAATTGGCAGATTAGAACTGCATTATGTTGAAGACTGTGGCTGATAACTTTTAAACCCTATTAAAAAAGTTTGAATAGGGTAAAGGCCAAGAATCTAATGCTATGAAAGAGGACCAGGGAAAAAGAAAGTGCATAAGGGATAATTTAGAGAAGAATGTGGGTGCAGAAGCAAAAAAGTTGGATGACATGATAGGATTTTGCAGAAAATATGAACATCTTGGTAGGTCAAGCTACGGACCCTCTGAAGACTTTGTACCTATCTTGGGGTTGTCATTTTGCATTCCTTTTGCTATATTTTCATGCATAGTTGTATTCTGGTCTCTCTTTTTTGGCTTGTCTTGTCTGTTATTTTTTTGACTAAGAGGTCTTCTATTGTCTAAGCTTCTTTGATCTTGTTTCTATGATACTTTGTACAAGGTTTCAGGTCATTTAAAACCTATTTTTATGTAATCAAAAAAAAATTAGTTAGGACACTAATAGTAGAAATACCTTGTTGTTGCATGACAATACCTAATTATGGAGGCACTTGTTGCTCAGTAAATGAAGTGCTAGTCACTTCAGTTAATGGAATACCCAACTAAATAAATCTTGACCTTGGTTGGGTGCTCAGTGTTGCAGTGATAGCCACAATCAACTCAGTGGAATATTTATCTAAGCTAGATTGCACTAAGGATTTTCTCAGAGAATGAGAAAAAAAGATATTAATATTGCTACAATCTTTTCTACATCAATTTCCTCAATTCTTTGAATCTCTAGAAGACTTTCTCTAGTAGCTTCCTATTCTTCCTTCTCGTCATCCATATTTACATTATCTACTTCATCATATTCTATTTCCACATCCTCTTCCTCCTCCTCCTCATCATCTTTGACATTAATATGAACAACAAAATCACTAGGTTGATGCAATTTGCAAATATTCTTCCATGTTGTTGTAGCAACCTTCACTACATATTCATTTTTTTTTAGAATTATCATGTAAGTTTTCATCTTGAGAGTGAATTTTTGTTCATTTTTCTTCAAAGATTCTTTCACCTCCTTTTCACTAGGACTCAACATGAGTTGCCTCAGATTTTGTTTAAAGATTTCTTTTGCAGTCTTCTTTGCATGCTCCCATCTAGGCTTAACTTCTTGCATAAGATCATTAAGAATTTACTGAGTAAGCTCATTATAAGAATACTTCTATTTTCCCAATTTGGTCATAATGGTGTCTTCAATCTATCTTTTCTCATCTACATTCCTTGATTCATAGCTAAGGAATTTAAAACATGTACCATGCCAGTTCCATCTTCTAATTCCTTTAACTTTTCTTGAAGTGTAGGTGCAAGCCTTTTGAAGATAATTTTCTCGAAATCCTTTTCATCTTACTTCAATTTCTTCCTAATTTCTTCTTGGACTTTGGTGCCCTTCTTGTGAATACAAAAGTGGATGACTTAGTAGGTCTAGTTATGTTAACCTTACCTTTCTTCCGTATAGAATCTTTTTCCTCAAATTTTGTTTACTCATCTTCATCCTCTACATTATCTTCTTCCATATCATCACCTTTTCCTTTTGTTAGTAGGAGAGTAGAACTTTCCTATATTAGTTTTTTTATCCTCTTTCTTCCTTTGACAACTACTTGAGGAAGCTTAATTTCAAGTTCTACTATGGCCTTGGCTTCTTCATAAGTCCCAAAATAAGGTACCTTAAGATCCATAGGCTCATTCAGCAAAGCCTCAATGATATCTCTAGTCTCATTTATGTTAAAATCATACTCCAGAGGCTTAACCCATGCTATTCTAGGCTTGACTGCTTGAATATATACCTTGTCCAATCCACCATAAAACAAGTATCATCCTTGTAGTCTTCTACAAGGTTCATAGACCTTATCCTATATATATTCTGTAGCTTCTCTTTGAATTTTTCAAAGTACTTGTCCATGATGCTATCATAGTTTTCACCCATTTATGCTATATACTCATTTATTTGATATAAAATGGGGACATCTTTTCTCCATACCATTGAGCCTTTAGAAGGGAAGAATTTTTCCACAAAGAAGAATAAAAATATCAAGAGTGAACCAAACTTACACAATTTTTTCTTTGAACCTCTGATACTCTCCATGTTCTTATCAAACTGATTCAATAACAACTTAGCAAGGTTGAGTGACATGTTATTCTTCACTACTTTGAGAGCCAGATCAACTGCCTCACATGACACACTATTGAGATAACTAGAGTTGTATATCTTATGAGAAACTATGTGAATTTCAAACTTTAGTTCCATGTCTATGATTTTTCTTATCTTCATTCCTCTAGCATCCCACTTGGTAAGATTTTTGTTTACCAATTTAACCCAACCTAGGGTTTGGGTCACTTTGGCTTTCTCCAATATTGGAAGATCAATGATTTTGTGTATCATCTTCCTTGTGATTAGAATGAGTTTGTCTAACCATAACTTTAAATTGTGAATTTGGCTCAAGATAAATCTTATCCACTTTGACTAAAATTCCCTTAACATATGTGAAATATATGTTAATCCCTTGGCTTCCAAATGTTGATGCTTAGGTTTTAGAATGCCATTCACACATAACTCATTCAATGCTTCATTCATCTCATGAGTGCCTAGATCATGGATAGAAAAATGATAATATGAATGGATATCATGCACAAGAAATACCTTAGGTGAAATTTGTGATTATGCACTAGTTGGGTCAAGCGCTTCTATAATTGCCAGACTCAACTTAAAGTGTCGCGCCTTGAAATTAACTTCTTGAACCAACATTTTAGACCCTTTCTTGATTTTTCTACCAGAAGATGACATGCTCTATAGGGTTTTTGAAAACTCAAAATTTCTTTAATAGAAAACACTTAAATAGTTCTTAAGCTTTGAAATCATTCTTCTCAACTAGTTCTAGTAATTTGTGGTGAAACAATGCATTTGATTTCTTCCTTTTAAAGAATTTCCTCTTTACAATCACCATTAATGCTTGGTATATTTACTTTCTTAGTGACAGGCTATCTTCCACTTGGTTCAACCTTTAATACTCAACATATATTCATAGCTTGGTAGAATCATTATCACTTGGTAAAGTCATCAATAACTCAGTGTCGACATATAATACTTTAGTGTATCCTGACCTTTCTCTATAGGGTCTTGCAAATTGACCTAGCTCAGTAAGGTCTCAAATTTTTGTAACCATTATGTGTTCCTTGTGAATCTTGAATGCTAGTATAGATCTCTCGTTTCTAAAGGCTAGAACTGATGAGTGATGTCTACTTCAGAATCTTAGTTCTAGTTATTCCCATAGTAATTCAAGTTGAAATGCTTGAGTCACCCAACTCTTGAGTGACATCTACTTTATGACTTGGGCTTGCATTCTTAGGATATTTTTGTATCCATTGCTACTTCATTTTATTTCTAATATTTTTATCCTTGGCATTCTTTTCATCTTAAATTCTTCCTCTGTTCATATCGTTCTTGGCAAGATGTCCAAGTTCTATACAAATGAAATAACTTTTAGTGGTATCTCTTTTCCTTATGTGATGTTTCACACAGTTTTCTCCAATATGCCCAAATTGACCACAATAGTGGCATATACACCATCTATTGTAGTCCCATACAAATATTGCTTTTATAATCTATTCTACTGAATTCAATTTCTTGGTTTTGCATTCAGAAGATTTGTGTCCTTGTTTCTTGCAATTTTAACATTTATGTTCAAACTTAGGTTTCTCCTTGCATTCACTTTCTCTATGTCCATACTTATTGGGGTATGTGTAAGATCATGGTGTGTCAAAAAATGGCAATCTAAAAAATCTATAGTTCTGAAGTATCACAAACCATTTCAAAGTCTATTCCAACTTTTTTCCCAACCACCCTAATACTAAAGGAAAATAATTAATACCTTTATAAGGTCTACTATATATTTTGATGCCAAACCTACATGGTCAACTTTAAAAACATACTAAAATTGTGCTTTTGGCTTGTTTTTATGTGATTTTTACTTCAAAAATGTAGCTGATGACTTTTTTTTCAACAAAATTTGATGAAGTAAAAAGGGTTTCTTAAGAATGTTCTTATCTTTCCATAAATGTGAGGTTTGTCAAATTATGAGTTTATTCAATAATTATTACTTATTTTCTAATGGAGTTATGTATAAAGTGTTGACCGACACACTGCTTGAAAAACAACTATAACTTTCAAATGGTACAACATCTTTTAAATCCAAAAGATGTATCACATTCTATGTTTCTTCTACTATAAGGAAAAAAAAATTAAAAAAATTGAATTTTGTAGAATTTTGAATTAGTTAAGGTGGTTAGACATGAGAGTTTTCTAATTCAAAAAATACTAAAGTCAACAACTAATTATTAATTATTTATTTAGAATAAAAATACTCAAAATATGTGTCACACCTAGGCATGAGTCTACTACTTATATCTAGAATATTATTAAAAAATATTATCATTTGATTTTGATTAAGGTGGTTAGACATACGTCTTCTTATTTTTGTTTTGAATTTTTTGTAAAATTGAATTAAATTCAAAATTTTGACCAATCAATTTTTATTTTTTTGAGATAAGTCATAGTAGTTTAGAAACTAGATTCAATTTTCTAGAGATTCTTTTCTCTGACCTTTTCGATATAAAGTAAATAACAAGTAGAAAATTGCATGTCAAGTTGACATAACCCTGATTTTCTAAGTTTTTATTGCCACTTAAGAGCATAGTTTGGTTGACCATGATCTTACACATATCCATTGTAGCTACAATACTTTCCATTGAATTTGGCTTTACCATTACTCTAGTATTTTTTTGATGTATGACCTATCTTACCATAGTGATTGTCAGTAGGCATTTGATTCTTTTGAGCTTCTTGGTTGGATGATTCACCTTCTTATGTCTAACCTAATCCTACTTCTCCTTTATGTCTATACTTATTTTTCTCATTCAATTGATATGTGGTTTCTTTGAATTTCATCATCCTTTGATTGGTTTGCTTTTTAGTGTTTAGATCATTCTATAGGCTTTCATTTTCTAACCTTAGATTCATAAGTTTCTCATTTGCATTTGTGAGATGATCAATGAAGTTTTCTTGCTGAAGGGATAAATGTTGAATTTCATTGTTCTTTTCTTCTATATCTTCTTTGGCTTTGTCTTTTTGTTCCATGACTTCACATAATCTCACTAATTGGATTTCTTGTTCCCTTTTCAACTTTCTAACTTCTTCTTGAAGATTGGAATTCTCTTACAATAGGTTTTTGATTGCTTCATTAGCTTCATCTTCATTTGTACTACAAAATTTTTCCTTCTTTTCAATGATTGAAAAAGTTTCTTCTTTTCTTTATTTAGTTTTCCAATCACCAATTCAAGATTCAACTTTTCATTATCAATAGCCTTATCTAGCCTACATACTTTAGAAGTTGATGAAATCTAATGTCACAGCTCCCCAAGATCACCTGCATGCAAATAACTTGTCAAAGAGAAACCAAAGGAGGAAGGGTAGAGGTTAGAGAAACTAAACAAAGTGAGAGAAAAAAGAATGCAAAAATGAAAAATGTACAATAGGATATTACATGCTATGAAAATACACTAGGATAGCCTATTTATAAAGGTCTCTAGGAATCTTCAAGAAGAAGCTAGAAGGAGCTAGGAGATAAGCATGACAACTAAGAATATGTCCACAAAACGTGGATTACCCTCCAAGTAGGTGAGAGGATAAGTATGATAAATTTTTGAAAATATGTACAAAGATAAGGTACAAGCTTTTGTGTTGTCAAAAAGTCAACATGTAAAGGTATGCTAACTCCTAGGGGACAACTAATGACTAATACATTTATCCTAAGTAAACTTAAGTAAAAGTATAAATAATAATAATTTACTCTCATAGCCACCCTTAAGTGCAACTTAGGGGAATGCACTCAAGCTCACAAAAGATAAGATGGAATACATAATGGGTCCCAGCAACAGAGCCAAGTTAGGTACCCATGTACAAATGTAATACAATCTCTATAAACCAGAGAAAAAGGAGAAAACCCAGCAGAAAAAATATGTCTTCAAAAAGAGATATGTAGTGCCTGCCCCTGGGTCACATTTTGTTATCATTGCTGAACTCTTTTGGAGCTAGTTTCATGTTGATGGTTAGCAAAATTATTTTGGGACTATTAGATATTGTGTTATGGATTTAGTTTATTATGTGATGAGATCAATTAGATTTTACATTTCATGTATGCATGATGATTATTTTCAATGTTTGCAGTTATTAATGATGATTAGTAAGATGATTTATTATCATATGTGTTTCTTATGGATACTTACCCCATACTTGCATGTGTATGGTGTGCGTGTTTGCTTTGCATGTTTGCTTTTGTATGACGTGTTTGGTGTGGTTAAGGAAGGGAGTCGTAGTCACTTACTAGTCAGGATCTACATGATGTACCACTTCCTACCATTGCCTATTTAGTTAGTATATATTGTACTTGTACATGCATGATTTTTATGTAGGTTGCAGGTACCGGGTATCAACTTCCCTGAATTGTCAGGATGAGTGTACTCTATCACATTATCTCAATGATAAGAGAGGGGAGATAATTCTCAAGTCCAAATCCCAACCCTTTAAGCCATTTCTTCTAATTGGAAATTAGAACAAGTATTTGAGTTGAGTACCCTCCGAATATGTTGGATGACATAATTCGTGATATTAACCTTTGGTTTGATTTTGTATGTATTTTGGCTATGATGGATTTCCGTATTTTATTCTTGTGAGCCTTTAGTGTATTTTCTATTAATTAGGCCTAATTAAAAGATTTAATTAATAGTTTAATTAAATGGAAAATTAATATGGTATTTAATATTTATTTTAATTAATTAATTAAGAAATTAATTAAATAAAATAATTAAATTTGAAAATAAAAGTTATAATATTAAATTTGGAATGTGACAATATTTATTTTAATAATAATATATTTGGAGTTCATTTTTAAATAAATGACTAATATTATTATTAAAGCTAATAAATATTTTAGCAAATTAAGTTTTGAAAATGAAATTTAAAAGTGGAAAATATATTTAAAATTATTAAAAGATTCTAAATCTCGTGTGATTAAAATATAAATATATTAAGACTTAAAAAGTGGAATTATTAAAGTTAGTGTATGAGATTTAATAAATAAATAAATAAAATTGGGAAGAGTAAAGTAAATATTAAATTAATTATTTTGCATTATTTTAATGTTTGATCACATAGGAGTTGGCAAATTCTCGAGACTTGTCATGTAGACAACACAGGGGTTTGCACTCTAAGAATGCATAAGTTGTCTACACTTAGGAGTTAGCATTTTATTTGAGCACATGGTGTCTACAACCTTAAGACTTATCTTGAAGGTTGGAGAAGACTCATGCTTGGTTGTCATGCTTATCTTCTAGCTATTTCTAGACACACTCTAGATGCATCTTAAAGGCCTTTAAATAGAGGCTCTCCTAGTGTGTTTGGACAAGCTTAATAGAAGCTACAAGCTTCAAGCTAAAAATGTAAGCTTCAAGCTTACATGCTCATATTCTTCTTCATGCTCATATGCTTCTTCATGCTCATATGTTTCTACATGCTCATATATTTTTACATGCTCATATGCTTCTATATGCTTTCATGCTTCTTCTAGCACTTCTAGTCACTTGGAGGATTCAGTTGGCTTGGATCTTGTAGGAATTGCGAATGTTGGAGAAGGAAGGGATTCTCTATGGACTTCTGAGGCATGACAAATTAGCATTAATGTCCAAGTGCACTCATGATAATCACATAATTTATTTGCACTCTTTCTCTTCCTGTCTTCATCGTGTCTGCTATATGTGTCTGAATATTCTTTGTGATTGGATCTACAATTTTGAAATTGGAATCTAGATATGCTATTTGGTTGAGAAGAAAACAATAGAAAAATCCTAGATCCAATTAAGGAGAAATAATTAGATATGAATTAGCTTTGGGTTCGAATTTATATTAAATTAGAAAGACAAGATTTGGAATTAAAATAAAAATTTTATGGTGAAAATTCGAATGATTAGAGGTAATATTTCTATCAATTATATTTTTAGATGCATATGAACAAACCCTTTTATGGTTAAATTTAGAGAACAATTATTTTAAGATGAAATTCTTAATTCATCACAAATTGTCCTGTTGCTGCCCCTTGGATAAACCTGAACTCAGTCATTCATAACTTTTTATCGTGATCGAATTTGTTCGATTGCTCCATTCAGAAGTGGCACAACTTGGCCCTCTCTAACATATTTCAATTTCAACCTGATCCAACAATTTATTAGGGAGATATGGCCCTCGTACTGGGATTGTTTTATTCAAGGACAAATACTTCTCTATTTCCCATAACCAAGAGTTCTTTATGCTTAAACTTAACAAAAATAATATATCAAAGCATGGAATGAATTAAAGATATTATTGTAATCTTTCCTTATTAGAATCTTATTAATATGCATTAGTTTTATATGATTTATTATCTAATCTAATTAAATCAAATTTAATTAAGATTAGTTAATAGTAGAAGAAGTGTAATTAATTATTAGTCAATCTAAGTAAATGGATTTTTAAATGAGAGAAAATTAAAAGAAAAGAGATTTTAATATAGTTTATATAGTAGAATTTTTATAATATATAATAATACTATTTAATATATATTAAATAATTTAGAGATGGTAATTTTATATTACATTTTTAAATTAAATCTTAATGATAGTGGATTAAGATTTAATTGACATGGAATCACTGTTATAACATTGTTAAGATTTGAATTACTATGATATTATTAATACATTATATATTATTAACTAAATTATTGATATACCTTAATGGTATTAAGAGTTAATTAATGAAGCTTATGTAAAGTTCTCTAGATCGATTAATAATAGTTTTGATGAGTTTATTATTTATTAATGTTTGTTGGGTCTAACAAACTATTAATAAATAATAGTATAAATAGTATAAATAGTTATCAATTAATATGATCAAAGTTAATCTAGAGGAGATTAGTTAATGATTGAAGTATTGTAAAAGATATTAATCAAATTGAATTAGTTAATAATTTCGAGGAGTATTAATTAATTGAATCAACATACATAGGGAAAACTTATTTGAGATAATAATACTTGGTATTGGGGATTTATTATAACTTGTTATTATTAAAATAAAAATGGGAACATTGTTGAAAGAATGACGAATGTGGTCATTATAGATTTACTAATAATATTCCCAATATAACTTGTTATTAAATATTAACAAGTTATTATTATTGAACTATGAATATGAATATTTGTGTACTAAGATTATAGTTGACTTTTAACTTACAAAATTATAGTTAGTTATTAGTCAACTAATATTAATTGGAGCATTGCCATGGATATGTAATTATTAAATAAATTAATTAGAGTTAATTAGATTTAATTAATAATTAAGTTATGTAATAAAATTTTAATTGATATGCTAATATCGATTCCTCTAGCAAAGTTGTGAAGTATGTATATCAAAGTTGACAAGTCATACTCTCATGACTTGAAGAATGCGCATCTTCAGACTTAGATATTATATGGTTGTCAACGATGATAACGAATAAATTAAAAGGCTCAAACTTTAGTAATATTTAATTGAGAACTAATAGAATGTTGGAAGGTCATGGACTGTGTACCTATGTTAATTGAGTTTTTTAATAACGTTACAATCTTCTTATTTGAAGATTGATAATTGGTTCTCTTATAAACGAATAATGATCCTTTGATTATCTTGAAAAGTTGAAGTAACATTAAAGAAGAGTCATTCAATTTGTAACATTGATCTTAGCAAAATAAAGAGAACAATTTAATTAAGGGTCAATGATGATCAGTTTAATGAGTAAAGTATTTACCCTTAAGTTATTCTTAGAATGTAATTTTAAATAATGAAAGAATAATGTTATCGGGGAAACAAACGGGTTGACATGTAGGTCAAATGAAGAACCTTACACATTTATATTTGAAATAAAAACTAAAGCTCTACACATTATTCAGCTATGTGATTTTAATAAACCAAAACATGTGTTTGCATTGTGTATTCTATATGCTTCTTATTTTGGGTTTTGGATTGACTAGTGTTGACCAGTTACAAGACGTCTACCAAAGGCTTGGGGGTTATGATTGTGATGTCATGATGATGTCTTAATTCTGATCTTTATAAACCCAACCTTGGTTATGCGATCGTATGCTCTATGAGATGATTGTATTATTGATTGTTATTGCTTGTCAGTCTTCTTGAGTGAAGCTGAGTTATTTTTATCTGAGACACTTGACTTAACCATTTTTGAGTCATTGATCAGTTATCCTCAGATTGCTTCCAATTGCCATGATGGGATTGAAATGTTGATTTATTTTTAGATGATGTCATGTTGTGACATGTTTGACTCAACCATTTTGAAGTCTTTGATCAGTATTATTTTGAGATATTCTTGGTTGCTTGTTAAGAACCAATGGATATTGTGATTCATATTGGAGATTATATTTATGAAATTTATTTTGTGGAGCTTTTATGTGTTCTTGTATTGGAGAACCATCTTATTATCAGGTTTTCTATTAAGGAACCAAGTTTGATCTTTATGAGTGTTGTGGTATGGTACACAATTGTGGATTTATGTGCCTAGGATAGGTTGTCTAGGTACATGACTATGGGAGTGGTTTGCATAGGGGTCCGGAGCCCAAAGTGGTCAGTACCAGGGTAACCTAATGCAAGTTATGTAATAAGTGATAATCTAGTAATTAAAATTTATGGGAGGAAAACACACTAAAAAGATAAGTTAGAGATATTTAAACCACCTATGCCTTGAGTGCTTGTATTAACTAAAGATGAGAGAAGTGCCTCGTCTTCTTGAGAGGGCTTCTTGGTTTCCACATGTGCCATGTTGAGGGTCTAGGGTTCAGAGTAACCAGTCCAGGGTAACTCAATGCTTGAGGGTCTAGGGTCTAATGAGAGACCAGTCTAGGGTAACTCAAGTAGCCATGTGATGACACTCCCTAGTATGTAGCCTGAGTCTCCTCTATAGATTTTGTGTACCTCTAGTGGTGTACTTATTGTTGTGCCTCTGGAATTAGATGTCAGTTTTGAGTGATGAAACTTTTGAGTTAGTATACTTTTAGGATTCTTGGACTTATAGAGATTTATGATATGTGTTTTGGATAACCTATTTGGGACTTGAGATTATCTCCTCAGCACGGTGGGAGTGCACCACTTAGGTTCCACGTGGTTAGGTGGTAGTATTTTTCCACTCTTATCATTTGAGATCCATCTGAGACACCGTGGCTGATGCATTCTTGGTTGGTATTTATCTTAATTCTATTCTTGGATCATTATGATAGATGATATACCTTATGATGGATGTATTTACTGGTATGTTTCTTATATTGATGATTGCATATGTTAGATGAAGTTATCTTATGCTTTACTTTGCATGTTAGATTACTTTCTGCATATGATGTAGTATTTTTAGGTGTGACATTCCTACTATGTTAATACTGATGATCTCTTCGGTGATTTAGAATATTATGCACAGAGGGATGGCTAGGATCCACGATGGTCTAATGATGCTATTAACGGTTGGGAGGAACCGTGCACTTAGTTTTTTATGTTTGTGATATATGATTATCTTTTATGATGGATGTTTATATCTTTTGTGATGATGTATCATGTATGATATGTGGTTTCATTTACTTTAATTGCATCATGGATTAATATTGGATGTTGATGTACTTTATTTACATAGATGTTTATTCTTTTAAGCCTTTCATATCTTATATCATGTATAGTGGATGATTGAGCTAAACTAAAATGTAGTTACAAAAAGGACACTTGTATATGGTTTAAGAATGTTGGATGTATCATTTTTATTTCATAAGAATGTGAGTTATATGAATGGTTGATGGGTAAAAGCACAAACCTGTGTCACCTTTTTATAAAGAAAAGTGATATCAGAATGTGTCAGTTCAACATTAATGACAAAAAAAATGGTATTTGTGTTTAAAATATGAAGATGATGTAAAATGATAAAATGTGTAGAATTGTATGAATTTTATGCCTATAATTTTTATTATTTTTTTGACTAAGAATTTATTCATTTTATTTTATTTTGAAGTCCCTTTTTTAACTGTAAAAAATATAGGATGTAGTTCCCGTCAAACAAGTATTTGAAAATCATCTTTTTTTGTTATCATTTAAAAATATTTTATAGATGACATGTATAGCTAGTGCACAAAAAAAAAAAAAAAAATTTTGATGTATATTTTCTTTGTTATAAGTACTCAAGTTCGACCTTGTCAGAGTCCAACAGTTTTTTCCTCCCGTCAAAACTTCCCTATCAAATCTATACCTTCTTGAGAAAAAATTACATATTCATGAAGAGGATTCTCTCCTCTAGTGATAAATATATTTTTTTTATTTTTTTGATATGATTTACTATTTTTTTTCATTTTTTGAGAGAGCATCTTCTGAAATGTTAAAATATCAAGTTATAATATTTTTAGATTATAGCATATTATAACTAATCAAAACACTCAAAAATCTATATAATGATGATATTGAATTTGAAATCTATAAAAGGGTATTTTTAGTTTTTTTTTTTTAAATTGAGTTTGATAGAGAAATGAGATTTGACCAAAATAGGTTTTTGTATCAGAAACGGTGACACAGATCTATGCTTTTACCCTGATTTAGATGTAATTCAATTTTATGGGACCTTTAAAGAATGTAATGTTTACTTTCAGTTGGATGTTACTATTGCTTCTACAGATGTTATGAATGGTTTTAGTTTCATATTTTTTTAAAAAAAATTGTTTGGAAAAATTTAGGTTAATTCTTTTGGGTCCCTTGGCAAGGCATTACATTTGGTATCAGAGCCCGAGTTTCAACATTGGGAGCTCTAGGTATATTTGAATGTCACTAGTTGTTAACTAGTTGAACAAAACAAAAACTTCAAACTATCATGTGTATCTCTTTCAAACTAAAAACTTGAAACTAGGTGAACTAAAACAAAACCTAAACTATTAGTTGCATATTTTTCATACTTCAACACTTAACTTTCAAAATTGAAAATTCTACTTAAACCTAAATGAGGGCAAACCTAAAAAAAATTGAAACTCATTCTAGTTGCAAAACATGTATCTTTTATCTATGTTTTGAGGTAGTATGTCTTTGATTGTCTTTGTGAGCATTAAGTTGCTCTCGTTTAGAATGTATTAGGGGATCTATTTTTGTAGTTGTTAAAAGAGAGAATGTTGGATCAATGTGATTTTCGGTTTACCATTAAACCAGAATCATATTGCTCTAAGTGTGTTATAATATTCCGAGTGGAATCATATTCCTCTGTAAGGAGGAAAAGGGATCAATGGGACCCACACAGTGAGTTCTTCAGTATTATCATTCTTGTAGGCTTCCAGGAGTAAGCATAATCCTAGGGGGGGTGGATGTAGTGCTTGCCTCTACCTCGCATTTTGTTATCATTGCTGAACTCTTTTGGAGCTAGTTTCATGTTGATGGTTAGCAACATTGTTTTGAGACTATTAGATATTGTGCTATGGATTTAGTTTATTATGTGATGAGATCACTTAGATTTGACATTTCATGTATGCATGATGATTATTTTTAGTGTTTGTAGTTATTAATGATGATTAGTAAGATGATTTATTATCATATGTGTTTTCTTATAGATACTTACCCCATACTTGCATGTGTATGGTGTGCGTGTTTGCTTTTGTTCGACGTGTCTGATGTGGTTAAGGAAGGGAGTCATAGTCACTTGCTAGTCGGGATCTACACAATGCACCACTTTCTACCATTGCTTGTTTAGTTAGTATATATTGTGCTTGTACATGCATGGTTTTTATGCAAGTTGCAGGTACTGGGTATCGACTTCCGTGAATTGCCAGGATGAGTGTACCCTATCACATTATCTCAATGATAAGAGAGGGGAGATAATTCTCAAGTCCAAATCCAAACCCTTTAAGCCATTTGTTCTAATTGAAAATTAGGACAAGTATCTGAGTTGAGTACCCTCCAAATACATTGGATGACATAATTCGTGATATTAACCCTTGGTTTGATTTTGTATGTATTTTGGCTATGATGAAT
Organism: Cupressus sempervirens; assembly: GCA_028749045.1. Lineage (NCBI taxonomy): Eukaryota > Viridiplantae > Streptophyta > Pinopsida > Cupressales > Cupressaceae > Cupressus > Cupressus sempervirens. The sequence continues at coordinate 382,241,099 of CM053786.1, forward strand.
TTCTGTATTTTATTCTTGTGAGTCTTTAGTGTATTTTCTATTAATTAAGCCTAATTAAAAGATTTAATTAATGGTTTAATTAAATGAAAAATTAATATGGTATTTAATATTTATTTAATTTAATTAATTAATAAATTAGTTAAATAAAATAATTAAATTTGAAAATAAAAGTTATAATATTAAATTTGGAATGTGACAATATTTATTTTAATAATAATATATTTGGAGTTCATTTTTAAATAAATGAATAATATTATTATTAAAGCTAATAAATATTTTAGCAAATTAAGTTTTGAAAATGAAATTTAAAAGTGGAAAATATATTTAAAATTATTAAAAGATTCTAAATCTCATGTGATTAAAATATAAATATATTAAGACTTAAAAAGTGGAATTATTAAAGTTAGTGCATGAGATATAATAAATAAATAAATAAAATTGGAAAGAGTAAAGTAAATATTAAATTAATTATTGTGCATTATTTTAATGTTTGATCACATAGGAGTTGGAAAATTCTCTAGAGTTGTCATGTAGACAACACAGGGGTTTGCACTCTAAGAATGCATAAGTTGTCTACACTTAGGAGTTAGCATTTTATTTGAGTACATGATGTCTACAACCTTAAGACTTATCTAGAAGGGTTGAAGAAGACTCATGCTTGGTTGTCATGCTTATCTTCTAGTTGTTTCTAGACACACTCTAGATGCATCTTAGAGGCCTTTAAATAGAGGCTCTCCTAGTGTGTTTGGACAAGCTTAATGGAAGCTACAAGCTAAAAATGGAAGCTTCAAGCTTACATGCTTATATTCTTCTTCATGCTCATATGCTCCTTCATGCTCATATGTTTCTACATGTTCATATATTTTTACATGCTCATATGCTTCTATATGCTTCCATGCTTCTTCTAGCACTTCTAGTCACTTGGAGGATTCAATTGGCTTGGATCTTGGAAGAATTGCAAATGTTGGAGAAGGAAGGGATTCTCTATGGACTTCCGAGGCATGGCAAATTAGCACCAATGTCCAGGTGCACTCGTGATAATCACATAATTTATTTGCACTCTTTCTCTTCTTGTCTTCATCGTGTCTGTTATATGTGTCTGAATATTCTCTGTGATTGGATCTGCAATTTTGAAATTGGAATTTAGATATGCTATTTGGTTGAGAAAAAACAATAGAAAAACCCTAGATCCAATTAAGGAGAAATAATTAGATATGAATCAGGTTTGGGTTCAAATTTATATTAAATTAGAAAGACAAGATTTGGAATTAAAATAGAAATTTTATGATGAAAATTTGAATGATTAGATGTAATATTTCTATCAATTATATTTTTAGATGCGTATGAATGAACCCTTTTATGGTTAAATTTAGAGAACAATTATTTTAAGAGGAAATTCTTAATTCATCACAAATTGTCCTGTTGCTGCCCCTTGGATAGACCCGAACTCAGTCATTCATAACTTTTTATCGTGATCGAATTTATTTGATTGCTCCAGTCAGAAGTGGCACAACTTAGCCCTCTCCAACATATTTCAATTTTAGCCCAATCCAACAGTTCATTAGGGAGATATGGCCCTCGTACTGGGACTATTTTATTCAAGGATAGATATTTCTCCATTTCCCATAACCAAGAGTTGTTTATGCTTAAACTTTACAAAAATAATATAGCAAAGCATGGAATGAATTAAAGATATTATTGTAATATTTCTTTATTAGAATCTTATTAATATGCATTAGTTTTATATGATTTATTATCTAATCTAATTAAATCAAATTTAACTAAGATTAGTTAATAGTAGAAGAAGTGTAATTAATTATTAGTCAATCTAAGTAAATAGATTTTTAAATGAGAGAAAATTAAAAGAAAAGAGATTTTAATATAGTTTATATAGTGGAATTTTTATAATGTATATTAAATACTATTTAATATATATTAAATAATTTAGAGATTGTGATTTTATATTACGTTTCTAAATGAGGAGACTTTAATGATAATGGATTAAGATTTAATTGACATGGAGTCATTGTTATAACATTGTTATAATTTGAATTACTATGGTATTATTAATACTTTATATATTATTAACTAAATTATTGATATACCTTAATGGTATTAAGAGTTAATTAATGAAGCTTATGTAAAGTTCTCTAGATCGATTAATAATAGTTTTGATGAGTTTATTATTTATTAATGTTTGTTGGGTCTCACAAACTATTAATAAATAATAGTATAAATAGTTTAAATAGTTATCAATTAATACGATCAGAGTTAATCTAGAGGAGATTAGTTAATGATTGAAGTATTGTAAAAGATATTAATTAAATTGAATTGGTTAATAATTTAGAAGAGTATTAATTAAGTGAATCAACGTACATAGGGAAAACTTATTTGAGATAATAATACTTGGTATTGGGGATTTATTATAACCTGTTATTATTAAAATAAAAATGGAAACATTGTTGAAAGAATGACGAATGTGGTCATTATAGATTTACTAATAATATTTCCAATATAGCTTGTTATTAAATATTAACAAGTTATTATTATTGAACTATGAATATGAATATTTGTGTACTAAGATTATAGTTGACTTTTAACTTACAAAATTATAGTTAGTTATTAGTCAACTAATATTAATTGGAGCGTTGCCATGGATATGTAATTATTAATTAAATTAATTAGAGTTAATTAGATTTAATTAATAATTAAGTTATGTAATAAAATTTTAATTGATATGCTAATATCGATTCCTCTAGCAAAGTTGTGAAGTATGTATATCAAAGTTGACAAGTCATACTCTCATGACTTGAATAATGACTTTAGATATTATATGGTTGTCAACGATGATAACGAATAAATTAAAAGGCTCAAACTTTAGTAATATTTAATTGAGAACTAATAGAATGTTGGAAGGTCATGAACTGTGTACCTATGTTAATTGAGGTTTTTAATAACGTTACAATCTTCTTATTCGAAGATTGATAATTGGTTCTCTTATAAACGAATAATGATCCTTTGATTATCTCAAAAAATTGAAGTAACATTAAAGAAGAGTCATTCAATTTGTAACATTGATCTTAGCAAAATAAAGAGAACAATTTAATTAAGGGTCAATGATGATAAGTTTAATGAGTAAAGTATTTACCCTTAAGTTATTCTTAGAATTTAATTTTAAATAATGGAAGAATAATGTTATCGGGGAAACAAATGGGTTGACGTGTAGGTCAAATGAAGAAATTTACACATTTATATTTGAAATGAAAACTAAAGCTCTACACATTATTTAGCTATGTGATTTTAATAAACCAAAACATGTGTTTGCATTGTGTATTCTATATGCTTCTTGTGTTGGGTTTTGGGTTGACTAGTGTTGACCAGTTATAAGATGTCTACCAGAGGCTTGGGGGTTATGATTGTGATGTCATGATGATGTCTTAATTTTGATCTTTATAAACCCAATCATGGTTATGTGATGATATGCGCTATGAGATGATTGTATTATTGATTGTTATTGCTTATCAGTCTTCTTGAGTGAAGCTGGGTTATTTGTATATGAGACACTTGACTTAACCATTTTTGAGTCATCGATCAGTTATCCTCAGATTGCTTCCAGTCACCATGATGGGACTAAAATTTTGATTTATTTTTTGATGATGTCATGTTGTGACATGTTTGACTCAACCATTTTGGAGTCTTTGATCAGTATTATTTTGAGATATTCTTGGTTGCTTGTTAAGAACCAATGGATATTGTGATTCATATTGGAGATTATATTTATGAGGTTTATTTTGTGGAGCTTTTATGTGTTCTTCGATGGGAGAACCATCTTATTATCAGGTTGTCTGTTAAGGAACCAAATTTGATCTTTATGAGTGTTGTGGTATGGTACACAACTGTGGATTTATGTGCCTAGGAGAGGTTGTCTAGGTACATGACTATGGGAGTGGCTTGCATAGGGGTCCATGGCCCAAAGTATTCAGTACCAGGGTAATCTAATGCAAGTTATGTAATAAGTGATAATCTAGTAATTAAAATTCATGGAAGGAAAACACACTAAAAAGATAATTTAGAGATATTTAAACCACCTATTCCTTGAGTTCCTATATAGACTAAGGATGGGAGAAGTGCCTCGTCTTCTTGAGAGGGATTCTTAGTTTCCACATGTGCCACGTTGAGGGTCTGAGGTTCAGAGTAACCAGTCCAGGGTAACTCAATGCTCGAGAGTTTGGGGTCTAATGAGAGACCAGTCCAAGGTAACTCAAGCAACCATGTGATGACACTCCCTAGTATGTAGCCTGAGTCTCCTCTATAGATTTTGTGTACCTCTAATGGTGTACTTATTGTTGTGCCTCTGGAATTAGATTTCGATTTTGAGTGATGAAACCTTTGAGTTAGTATACTTTTAGAATTCTTGGACTTATAGAGATTTATGCTATGTGTTTTGGATAGCCTATTTGGGACTTGATATTATCTCCTCAACATGGTGGGAGTGGACCACTTAGGTTCCATACGGTTGGGTGGTACTATTTTTCCACTCTTATCATTTGAGACCCATCTGAGACACCGTGACTGATGCATTCTTGGTTGGTATTTATCTTTATTCTATTTTTGGATCATTATGGTAGATGATATACCTTATGATGGATGTATTTACTAGTATGTTTCTTATATTGATGATTGTATATGTTAGATGAAGTTATCTTATGCTTTACTTTGCATGTTAGATTACTTTCTGCATATGATGTAGTATTTTTAGGTGTGACATTCCTACTATGTTAATATCGATGATCTCTTTGATGATTTGAAATGTTACACATGGAGGGATGGATAGGATCCACGATGGTCTAATGATGCTATTAACAGTTGGGAGGAACCATGCACTTAGTTATTTATGTTTGTGATATATGATTATCTTTTATGATGGATGTTTATATCTTTTGTGATGATGTATCATGTATGATATGTGGTTTCATTTACTCTAATTGCATCATGGATTAATATTGGATGTTGATGTACTTTATTTACACAGATGTTTATTCTTTTAAGCCTTTCATACCTTGTATCATGTATAGTGGATGATTGAGCTAAACTAAAATGTAGTTACAAAAAGGACACTTGTATATGGTTTAAGAATGTTGGATGTATCATTGTTATTTCATAAGAATGTGATGTTAGATGAATAGTTGATTTAGATGTAATTCAATGTTAAGAGATCTTTAAAGAGTGTAATGTTTACTTTTAGTTGGATGTTACTATTGCTTCCGCAGATGTTATTAATGGTTTTACTTTCATGTTTTTTTAAAAAAAATTATTTGGCAAACTTAGTGAAATTCTTTGGATCCCTTGGTAGGGCATTACAAGATAGCTGAAAACCTAGTGAAGGACTGAAGAATCCTCTGACTAAAGGAATGTCCCAAAAAATAGGAACAAAGAGAAGCTTGTGAAGAACATCACTGAATCATGAAGAAGCTATAAACTCTATAAAAAAGAAACTGTTGACCTAAAGAACCTCCACAAAAATAGAAGGTTGTGAACCAAAAATGTCTATATGGTAGATGATCCATCTCACCAAAATATGTAGGTAGCCATCCACTATAATCACCTAGTATATTGGATCAAATAATAAATACATAGCTCACTCCATTAAACCATCGAGCCAAGGAAGCATTAGAAATAATAGAAAAGCACCCTCTTAATGCAGACAAGGTGAGGGGATAGGCAACTAAAAAGGTATTGGGTCAAAATCCTCTATAGAAAGAACCAAGAACAATGAGAGAGTGGAAGAGGTACAAACATCTATAAATGCATGTGTCAGAACCACATCATGGGGCAAAAAGGAATAGGGCACAAAAATGGCATACAACTATCGCCCCCCCAATTGCACTTTATAATATGTTGCATGTACAACTATTTCAAAATAATGTTCAGAATCCTGAAATGTAAGAGTGGCACTTTAACTCAGTGCATTTGCATAAAGATTCTTACAAATGATATCAACAATGATAATAAAGAGATAAAAACTAATACTAAAGATAGTATAACCCAAAACAAAAGATCCCATACAATGAAAATGATCCTCAAATCTGGAACACCTAAGATATCCACCATAGAGCAAAAAATGCTAAAAATATGATAGAAAGAGCATGGGGTAGAATTTGAAGGAAATGATAGAATTTTTTAAAAGATTATAGAGCCATCTAATGTTTTCAAAAAATAGAGATGGGATGTATAGGATATGCTTGACAGAGTGAAAAATAGAACATCCAAATTTGACTACAAAAATAGGCAAATAAAATGCATCAAAACTAGAAAATACTTACACCAATATCTCTTTCTCAGAACCAGCTTTTTGATGCTTCTTTCAAATAAAAAATATACATACATATTCTCAAGTTATGACCAAAAAATTATGATTATGTTAAAAAGAGACTTGAAGGAGAGGTAGGTGTACTAACATCCTAATGATGTTAGCATTCTAGGAGAGCCTAAAATTGATGTCAAGGAGGTCGTCAAGGCAAAAAAGACTACTACATGGCTTCCACATGGTAGTGCCATGTGGCATCCACATGGAAATATGGCTCATTAACATGGTGACCACATAGTAGGTGCCAACATGGCATGCATAGGCTGGTGCCAAGTGTCCAGTGGTGTTTGGGCACATGTGGGGAACTGTAGAGTAGTTACCACTAGTAGAGTCGGTAGTGGAACATTGATCATTGGTAGCACTGGAGTAGCATGGTAGGTGTTGTGGAGTAGTGACCAAAGGTTGATGGCACTGTAGTGTTGCTACCGATAGTGGTGGTCTTAGAGTGGTGTGGTTGTGGTGCCATGGTGGCATGGTGGTGCTACTACGGTGGCACCTTTTTTTGTTAGAAAAATTGTTCGTACAGTCTATATGGCCTACTTGGTGGTAAAAATTTTTTTACCAAAAGCTATAGTCACCAAAAAATTTTTTTTTTATATGGATCCTAACTATAACAAGACTTTTGAACTCAAGGATAGTGTTAATTTAGGCCCAAAGTCCCCCAAAAAAAAAATTTTCCTCCTAATTGAAGAAAAAAATCAAAACAAACTAGGGTTTGTGTCTCTAAATCATGACTTAAAAAATTCTTCAACTAGAAAGTAGTAGGGAGGCTTTGATACCATGTAGAATTTGATGAAATCCAACTTCATAGCTCACCAAGATCACCTGCATGAAAAATAACATATTGAAGAGAAACCAAAGGAGGAAGGGTAGGGCTTGGAGAAAGTAAACAGAGAGACAAAAAAAGTATTGCAACAATGAAAAATGTACAATATGTTATTACATGCTATGCAAATACACTAGGAGAGCCTATTTATAAAGGCCTCGAGGAAGCTGCTAAAAGAAGCTGGAAGGAGCTAGGAGATAAGCATGAAAACTAATCATATGTCAACAAAAGGTGGATTACCCTCCAAGTAGGTGAGAGGATAAGTATGACAATGTCTTGACAACACATACATAGATTAGGTACATACTTCTATGTTATCAATAAGTCAACACATAAAGGTATGGTAACTCCTAGGTGATAACTAATGACTAATGCATTTATCCTCAGTAAACTTAAGTAAAAGTGTAAATAATAATTATTTACTCTAATATATACCTCTATTGCATCTTATCTCTACTCAAGTTGTTAAACTTCTTCTGTGAGAACCACAATCCTCTAATACTAATTGTTGTAAATATGAGGTAGGCAAGGTTACTGAGAGAGCAGGGGTGAATCTGGAACCAATAAAACTTAATCTTATTTCAATTAATCATTCATAGAATATTCTAATCTAATTTCATGCATGAAAGAATGAAAGAAAATAAACATTCATAGCAATTTGACACAAGATATAGTGACCCAAAATCCTTCTAATTAGAAAGTAAAACTAGGGTGGAGATGATACCAACAAGCTTTAGTACTACCATATAAATTTGACCTGTTAAGGCTTACAATTAATCACTTCTGATGATCTTCCCTATTAGGATAAATAAGGACTATGAGGTCCACCTTGTCAAAGTATTTACAAACATACAATGAAGTATGCACTTAGTTAGGATATTTATCAAAGATTGTTAAGTTTTCCCTATTAAAGAATTTGATTGATGCACATATTAGGATGAACTAGTGGCTGATCTCTGATCTATAACTCTAATTTGCTGGTTGGGATTCCTTGAATTATAATTATCACCATGTTGTGATAGATAATACTTTGTTGTCCCTCATACTCCTTGTAGTCTTCTTTAATTCCCACTTGTACTCATCATATCTTCATGTACCTTCTTACTCATTTGGATATGATACAATGCTTTACATATATACCAATCCAAATCACAACTTACTAGATTCAACTACAATACAGGTTTCACCAAAATTCACAAAGTTGCCCCAACTATTGTTACTCAAGTTTTGAAGAAAAACTCATTGATGTTTTGATACTTGACAACCACTATCAACACTTGGCATCATCTAGCACTTGGTTGATGAAGAGGCTTGGTTCATACTAATCATTTCCAAGTAGCTTGAACTTGGTCAACATTGTGTGTCTTGATGAACACTATGAAACTTGGAATATACTAAATCACTTAGTTGACACTCCATGGCTCAGTCAACACTAGATTCATGTCACTAACACTCTAAGCTTGGTAGACACTAGAGAACATGGTTAACATTGTGTAATTTAGTTAACACTATGTAACTCAGTTAACACTATGGAGCCTAGTTAACACTAGAGTTTTCATCACTTGCACTGAACAACTTGATAGACACTTCTATGCTTGTCATGAACTGTACATAGGTTTAAAATCTTGGTAGCAACTGAGAAACTTAGTAGCAATGTAACCAATTGAGTAAGTGTGAGTCACTATTAGACAAGTTGACCTTAATGTTAATGCAAACTACACTTAACACTAGATGTGGGCTTTTAAGTTGGGTTGATGATTTGTTGGGTCGTAGAATTATCATGTTAACCTTACCATTCAAAGATAATAACGAGGTTTAAGTGTAGTTTACACCTTATTAAGAAATTCCTACAATTCTTGGTATCTTGTCAAGACAATTATGGGAGATGATCTAGTAGCCTCTTATGTTTCAATAATCGGGTATGTGAAAGATCATGGTGTGCCAAAAAGTGGTGATCTAAAAAATATGTAGTTTTGAAATTCCTCAAAGAATTTCAAAATCTATTCATAATTTTTTCCCATCCATCCTGATATCAAAAAAAAATATTAATACCTTTATAAGGCCTAGTATTGTTTTGGATACCAACCCTATATGTTTAACTTAAAAAGTGTCCCAAAAACATTTTTTTTGGCTTGTCCTTGTGTATTTTTTCACTTCAAACATGTGTTTGATGACTTTTTTTCACCCAAAATTGATGAAATGAAAAGGGTTTCTTAGGAATGTTTGTATCTTTCCATTAATGTAATGTCTATCAAATTATGAGTTTAGTAAGTAATTATTATTCATTTTCTAATAGAGTTACACATAACATGTTGATTGATACACTGACTAAAAAATAAATATAACTTTCAAATGGTATAACATTTTTGAAATCCAAAAGATGTGTCACATTATATAATTCTTCTAGCATAAGAAAAATTAAATAAAAATTAAACAATATAAATTTTGAATTAGTTAACGTGGTCAGACATATGAGTTTTTTTCCTATTCTAAAAATATCATAGTAGAAAATTCATAATTAATTAATTATTTGGAATAAAAAAAGCCAAAAATATGTCTCACATCTAGGCATGAGTCTACTTCTTGTATTTAGAATATTATTAAAAAGTATTATCATTTGATTTTGATTAAGGTGGTCAAACATATGCCTACTTCTTCTTATTGTTTTGAAATTTTTGTGCTATTACACTAAAATTCAAAATTTTGACCAATCAATTTTTTCTTTCTTCAAATAAGGCCTAGTAGTTCAAAAACTAAATTCATTTTCCTATAGATTCTTTTCTCACAAATTTTTGATTGAAAGTTCATAACAAGTTTAAAATTGCACATCAAGTTCACATAACCCAGATTTGCTTATTTTTTATTGTCACTTAAGGGCATAGTTTGGTTGATCATGATTCTACACATACCAAACCATTGCATCTATTGCTATAGATCCCACAATTATCAATTATAAAAGCTCAAAAAAAATTATAGCACAAGTACTAAGAGCCGATGACACATGTACTAATAATTTATCATTATTTTTAGCTTTCTTGGCTGCTAATTGGTTCATGTGTACAAAAATTACAATTTCTTTAGTGAGGGACTATAAGGGGGTGAACATAATAGGTTTTAGATGAACATTTTTAAATAATACTTTTAGACTACCTCACACTCTACGATCTCTATAGAGAGCTCCATAAATCCAAAAAAGTCAAAAGGTTAGCTTTAAGCTTTGGTGGAGTAGACCTTACAAGAATAGATAGAATAGTATACAATCTACTAAAAGGATTGAGATGAGATTGTAAAGAAGAGGATACAAAGAGTGAGGTTTTTGATTATGGGTTTATGGGTGAGTTTACACTTGTCAATCTTGCAAGGGAAGATATTTTGATGTTAGATTGTATTTGTTTTGGCAAAACCTAGAGAAGATCAACTTGCATTATTGTGAATAGAGTTTGGAAAAATGAAAATCTTATATGGGTCTAGTTTTGACATAACACTAAAAGTAGGAATGTAGGGAATATTCATGGTTATAGAAGTTGGATTTCAAGTGGAAAATTGTTGGGTATGTGAAGCCCAAGTCACATTATCATTCACCTTCTCCCTTCTCTCCATTTATTAGTTTAAATTTTACTTTCTCTCTTGCATATAATTTAGCTTACTTCACTTTATTATGTATGCATTCATAGAGTTCTCTTGATGCCTAAAAATTCATTTCTTAACATCTGTTTGAATGTTCTATTGCATAGTACACCTTCTAGGGGTCTTGCTTGCTTAAATTGAGAGACATTTTCACTCTCTATTAGATTCTTGCATGTTGTGATTAGGAAGGTATAAGTCACCATTTGGGGATTCAAATCTATTAGATTTATCAAATGTAAGGGTTTAGATAAGTGACCACACTTTTTGTTATATAATAGCCACCCATCACAAGTACATCTTATATAGATTTTAAATAATAGTATAATGGTAAAAATAGAATTTTCATGTCTATTTTTTTCTAAAATGATTCTTGTATAATTTCTCTAAAGGTCTATAATTTAAAGAGAATTTATTTATTTTTTTGCAAAAAGAGGGGTAAAAATTTATTAAGACAGAAAGGAATACAACAAGGAGAGCTTAACAAGGAGCTCAATCCTGAGCAACAAGATCATCAAATTCTTACACCATCTCAAAGGATAGTTGCCTCCTATCCCTAATATTCCAACCCGGATCATGACTAGAAGCCCATTTGGCTAAACAATCAGTAGTTCTATTCATTCATGAGGAATATACATGAACCTAATGAACTAAAAAGAGGAAGAGAAGAAAAGAATCTACTTAACAACAGTGGCCAGCTGCCAACTAACATCCTCAACCTCTTGCGAAGAAAGCATGTTCACCGCCACCTGTGAATTAGACTCACAAATAATCTTACTCCATCCCTGCAAGCAACACTGTTCCACAACATATAAAATAGCCTGAGCTTCCTTGAAATTGTTAGTATAATCACCCTTATGAACTAAGAATAAAAATTTAACATCCCCAGAACTACAATGAGCCACTCCACCAATACCAGCCAGACCAGGATTCCCACGGGAAGAACCATCAGTGTTAATTTTCAAAACTCCACAGGGAGGAGGAGTCCAGTGCCCATCTCGATTAACCTGACCCTTCCTCTGATGGTGAAGCTACTTGGACATAGAAGGAAACCTATGAGCTACAACCCCATCCTACAGATGAAAATTGAGGCGATTATAGATAGCAAGATCAACTGGATCCATACCCCCATCAAGCTCACACTTCACAAGAATAGTTTCCTGAAGAGAATGTGATATTTTACACCAAAGATACAAAACACCAAGCCAAAAATCTTGGAATATGCGACGATTCCTCTCCAACCAGATATGCCAAAGCATGAAAGATGGGCCAGCAATCCAAGCAGCATGGAGAGAAGAAGACTTGGAGGGAGCACTGCCCAAGCAGGCCCAAAACTCAGGCAAAGAGGAAGCATGCCGACAAGAGCAACCCCAAGTGCTCCACCAAAGGTTCCATATCTGAGTAGAATAGGAGCAATCAAAGAACAGATGGGAGACAGACTTCTCTCCATTACCACACAAAACACAATAAGAGGGGCCCTAAAATCCATGTTTACAAAGATTATCCCAGGTAAGACAATGGTTGTGAGCCACTAGCCACATGAAAAAATTGCACTTGGACCAAGAAAATTTATTCCAAACTTTCTTCCACCAAGGGACCTCAGCATCCCCAAATAATTTTCTAGTTATCTCCTGATACCCAGCACAGACATGATATTTACCAAACAAGGTACCGCCCCAAGCCAAAACATCTAGACCAAGCAAAGAAGAACACTCTCTAAAGGCCAAAATTTGAGAAAGCTCCTGATGATCCATGTCTGTACCTCCAGGAGGCCAATCAAAAGAATGCTTCCATCTGTAACCAACAACAGGTCCCAATTGATAAGGAGTCTTGTAATGAGCCACTTTATCCCATCCAGCTGCAAGAAAAGAGTCACAAAGAAGCTGAAGATGAGGGTATATGGAGAAAATGGAAGGGAATCCATCCCAAGCATTAGACCAAAATAAAGCCTGAGAACCTCCTTTACATATCCAGAATAGACCCCTCTTCACCAACATTGCACCTATCTTCAAAGTATGCCAAACCATTGAGCCATGACCTTCAAGAGGAAGTACAGAAATAGAGCAAGGATCAGCACCATGAAAATATTTATGAGTGATAATATGAGCCCAAATTTGATGTTGTCCAGAGCACCATCGCCAATAAAGTTTAGTAGCCAAAGCTTGACTACTCAATAGAGCAGATCGAAGACCAAGACCAACCTCCTTTTTAGGCCTACAAATAGTTGTCCAATTAACCAAGCTCCATTTAGTACTACACAAATTACCACTCCAAAGGAATTTTTGAGAAAGAGCATCAAAATCCTTGAGAAAGTAAATAGGTGCAGCATGAACCATGCTTCTATAAGTAGGAAGAGCTTAGATAACAGCTTGAAGAAGAGTAACCCAGGCAGTAGTAGAAAGCCATCTATGAGTCCAATGATTTACCTTATCATAAAGCTTGGTAATCAAATTTTTCAAGAAGAGACGTGGCTTCCTAGAAACAACAATAGGAATGCCAAGATAAGTCAAAGGAAGTGATCCTATCTAAAACCGTAGGATACCAACAATCCTGTGCTGAATAGAATCAAGAGTGTTAAAAAAGTAAATGGAAGATTTGTGCTCATTAACTTTTTGGCCTGAAGCTGCCAAATAAATGTCCAAAGCATGTCGAAAGGCTTTAGCTTCCTTGATCCTAGCAAGACTGGCAAGAGCAGAATCATCAACAAATTGAAGATGGGAAAGAGAAGGTAAGCCATTACCCCACCGCCAGCCTTGAATAGAATTATGGGACACCTAATGCTTAATGAATCTGCCCAAGCCTTTAGCCATGATGAAGAATAGATATGGGGAGAGAGGGTCACCCTGGCGGAGGCCTCTAGAAGCACCAAATAGTTGAGAAGGTTGACCATTAATAAGAATAGAAAAAGAGGCAGAAGTAACACAACTCATAATCCAACTCACCCAGTCAGAGTTAAATCCAAAAAAAAGAAGAATACTCCTTAGGAAGCTCCATTTAACTCTATCATAGGCCTTAGCCATATCCAGCTTAACAAACATGGCTCTCTCCCTTGAAGTAGCCATAGAGTGAATAGCCTCAGTAGCAATAACCACCCCATCCAAAATTTGTCTGCCAGCAACAAAACCACCTTGTTCTTCTGAGATAATAATGGGAAGCCACCTTTTCAGTCTCTCAGCAATCAACTTAGTAATAACTTTGTAAACCACATTACATAAGGAAATTGGTCTAAAAAATTCTAATTGATTAGCACCCTCTCTCTTAGGAATAAGAGTCAAGAATGTAGAGTTCAAAGCTTGAAGCATCTACTTGCTAGCATAGGATTCTTTAACCACCTCCAACAAATCATGATTAATGATGTCCCAAAATTCCTGAAATAATTCAACTGGAAAGCCATTAGGACTGGGAGCCTTCCCCTTAGGCATGCCAAAGACCACCTCCTCCAGCTCTTCCAAAGAGATAGGACGCATGAGATAATCATTCATTTCCTGAGTGATAAGGGAAGGAATACAGGACAAAATAAGATTTTCTTCATTATTAGCAGGAGGAGAGTCCTCAGAGAAGAGGGTAGAGAAGTACCAAATAGCCTCCTGGAACAAAGCTGGCAAGGAATTCAGTTGGATACCTTGAGAATTAACCAAAGAAGAGATAGTGCTCTAATTCTGACGAGATTGCACTATTTTATGGAAAAAGGCAGTGTTTCGATCACCTTCTTGGAGCCAATCAACTCTAGCCTTTTGCTTCCAAAAAATTTCCTCTCGAAGTTCCCATTCTTCTAGAGCTCTAGAAGCAAGGGATTCAGCCTTGCCAAGATCCTCTGAGAAACCTCAATCTCTAATCTCCCTTGTGATGACATCAAGATCTTCTTGAGCAAGCCTCTTCATAAAGTGAAGGTTCCCAAAGCATTCCCTATTCCATATCTTGAGCTGCCTTTTAACATATTGAAGCCTTTTAGAAAATGAGAACATTGCAGTACCATATGCAGGAGCACCATCTTTCCACCAACAAAAAACAAAATAATGAAGAGAGGAGTCACGAAGCCACATCAATTGGAACTTAAAAGGAGGATGCTTTGGAACATAAGCCCCTATAGCGAAAAATTTATTAGCTTGAACTATAGATTAATATTATTTCTAATAAAACTTTGATATTAAAACTTAAAGGGAATATGTAAAGGAATACCTTTGAACAAGAATTGAAATATAAAAAATCTAAGGATAATATGTCTATTATATTATAAAGTTATATGTCAATTATAATGTATATAACCTTACAATGATATATTTGATAAAATATATCATCATATGAAATGATATAACATGATTTTTGCATTACCATATAAAATTTTAATAAGGCTTTTTGTTGCTCTTGGTGCATGGATGGTTTCATAAGATAGGTAGAACCATGTTAATCAAACTATTCTCTAGATATATGTCTAATCATGCTATTGGAATTTGAACCAAGTGTAATGGCCACATGTATTTTTCTTTTTTGTTATGATTATCAAACACTTTCAACCTTGTTTCATCTAGAGATATTTATTTTATAGTTAGACGGTATGTTTCAATACTTGGATTATTGATATATCGGTAATAATTGCTTAATTGACTTCATTTCATGTATAATTTAACAATTATGTTTTCTCATGCATTAATGGTGTTTCAATAATTCCTAGATATAATTGTGACTTCTTTCATTATAATTTCATATGATCTAATGCATTATTATATCTAAGCATTTGATCTTGAATTGTGATTTATTATGATACTTACCCCATACTTGCATGTGTATGGTACGAATGTCTGATTTATATTTCTTTCTGACATGTTTGATGTGGTTAAGGGAGGGAGTTGTAGTGACTTGCTAGTTGGGATCTACATGATTTACCACTCTCTATCACTGCCTATTTAGTTTAGATATATTTATATACATGTACAGGCTCATCTTTTATGTAGGATGCAGGTACTAAGCATTGGCTTCCCTAAATTGCCATGATGAGTGTGCCTATTACAAATAATCAAATGGTGAGAATGGGAAGATAATGATCAGGTCCAATCCTAAACATAGCCTAAATAATAATCCTGCAAGGAGGACTCGTAATAAACCATCTACCCTTTTTAAACTCGTGATTCTTTTATGCTTTTGTGGTTTGGTTCTTGCTTTGGTTGGTTTTCCTTATGCATTTCTTGAGGTCTAACTTGGTGATTTTCCTAATAGTCTAGTTATTTATGATTCTTAGATCGATCATTGATATTGATTTATTAGATGTTATTTAATTTAAAAGAAAAATAAATAAATAAAGAATGTTAAAATATGATGATCTAGCATTTTTGGTATTACTGGGATTTAATGAATAGTTAAATTAAAGATTTAATTTAAAAGTCCTAAGTTTAGAAAATTACATTAAAAAGATTTAAAAATTAAATATTATATATATTAAACTTTAATTTTTGTGTAGCATTGTTATTTAATTAATAAAGATTTAAAATTAGTGACATTTAAACAATGCACTTAAGTTATCTTTATTAATTCAATAATAAATAAATATTGTTTTATGAAAGTACTTTAAATAATAAAGTTGAGGAATAAATAAATTATAATAAAAGAATAATTTAATAAAAGAAAAATGATTTAAGCGTGGATGAAAGGAACAATAAAATAACATTTTAATTAAAAAAATTAATTGTGCATGCATGAAAAAATTAAATAAAGTTATTATAATTTTATAATTGGTGGAGACGGAAACTCTAAAAGGTAATTAGTTTTATATATTAGAGGATTTTTGGGTCATTATTAGACACACATGTTCTTTCAAGAGTCAGTTTTAGATTTGGGAGAAGAAGAATTTTTGGTAGCTTGAAGGGTTTTTTCTTAGCAAGGGTTTCACCCAATTGCCAAATTGTTAGCATCAGTGTGAGGTAGGGTTTGAGAGCTCATAAATTGTTTATTAGATTGGAAAAGATCTATTTGCTTCATGTTTTTTGGGTGCTTGAATCTTGATTTGTTATCTTGTCTTATTAGTCCAGATCTCTCTCTATGAATGATGTGAGATTCTTATTTGTTTCTTTTCTTTTACAAAAGAAAATTATTTAAAAAGTAAATAAATGATTTAGATAGCTATGTTAAGAGTGTTAGTAGTTAAAGTATAGAAACATCTTCCATCAACTATATATTATTATTATTAACATATATATATATATATATATAATAGTACACAATTTTAATATTGATTTTATTCATTAAATCTTATACACTCAAATTCTTACTATTATTATATCTGATAGTATATTCCCTACCGATAGTCTTAATAATGTAGACCATTACGAATTAGTATTGAAATACCATCTTCAATTACATTATTGGGTAGCTTCATTTATGATTTTTTATTTTTATTGGGTTTAAACCCATCGCCTAAGTTAAATGCTATTAATATCATTAAATGTCTTATGAATCAGTTCATCCTTGTTGGGACATGAATGCATTGGGTCATGCCTTTATCAAGTCATGTTTTGCTATATATATATATATATATATATAAGTTTATATCTGAGTCTACAAATCATATCAATAAACTTGGTATACTAATCTCAGATAAGGATAATATTTTTTTAGTAAAAGAACATAGAAAGTTTATTAGAAAGGAGAAATCAGTCTATCACAATTTAGAATACATATCAAACAAAGTGATAAGTCTACACCAAACATGATCTATTAATGGTTTACAAAATAAGACATCAGTCTATCACAATTTAGAATACATATCAAACACTGTGATAAATCTACACCAAATATGATCTATTAATGTTTTACATGGTATCGAAGCCTACTTGGTAGAGAGACTATCAAAAGTGTTGCAAATTTGTCAAATAATGTAAGAGTAGAAGATAGACTCGAAGGACCTATAAATTCCTTTCCATGGAAAATTTAGATTACCACAATCCGTGAAGAACTAGAACTAGAATCATTCATTGAATCTGATAATCTAATTCCTGAAGATTAAGCAGAAAAAATCACTTGGAAAAGGCAAAAAATAAAGCCAAGAAAATCATAATGGACTCCATAAAAGATCACATTATTCCTTCCATTTCAAATCTGAAGAAAGCATTTGAAGTATTCACTACAATAAAAAATGCATTTTAAATAAACAACTCAAGAAGATTGATCACTCTGAAGAATCAATTGATGAATACTAAAATGAATAAGGGAGAATCAATCTCATCATATTTTGGAAGGATCTTTGAAATTAATAATCACTTAAATTCCATTGGAAACAAAATAGAATATCAAGAACTCTCTATATTAGCACTTAGAGGATTACCACTATCATGGAAAGCATTCACTCAAGTTGTTAGTAGACCTTCAATTCCTTCATTTGATCAACTAAAAATTGATTTCACATTAGAAGAGTCAAGATTAATTTCTAGAGGTATTGTATCAAATCAAGAGGGAGAAAATCAAGCTCTTTTCTCAACTCCAAATCATCAAGGAAAGAAACACGACCATAAGAAAAAATATAATAATTTCAATAATACTAATCTCTCTAAAGTTAAATGATATAGATGTGAGAAATTTGCACATGTCTTCAGAAAATATCCTAAAAGGGAAATAATCTTAGCCTCATTAGTTGAAAGTAAGAAAGATGAAAATCTAGTTTTCTACTCTGCTTTATCGAGATAAACTCTAATGAAAGTGTATGGATAATAGATAGTGGCTCTTCTCAACATATAATAGGATTTAGGGACAAATTTGAAACACTTAAATATTACATATCTGAAGGAGTTACTATTGAAGATAATTCTACTCATCCATTTAGAGGCATTGGGACCTTATCTATTTAGTTAAGGACTAGAGTTACATTAAAATTGAAAGATGTTTTATTTGTACTTGGAATAAAAAGAAACATCATCTCAATCTTTGGATTAACAGATGAAGGTTTTCAAGTTACATTCAATGAAGACAAAGTCTTGTACTAGCCTAAACACATAAGTCTTAAAAATGCTATCACTATCCTGACTAGAGATGGGACCTTATATAAACTATGTAATATTCAAAACCAAGCTCCTAATCATTAAATAAAAAATTCTAATGAAATTTGGCATAGAAGACTTGGGCATATTGGTTTCAGTTCACTACGAAAGATAGGAAAAAACATCTCTAGAATTCCAAACCTAAATTCTAATCATACACATATATGTAAAGGTTGTGCCCTAGGAAAAAAAACCTTTCCCTATTAGTGAACATAAGTCTAAGTCAATTCTAGAACTAATTCACTCTAATCTATGTGGGTCCATGCCAACTCTCTCCCTAGGAGGTTACTCCTATTATATAATCTTCATCAATGATTACTCTAGGAAGACTTGGATTTTCTTTTTGAAAGTTAAGGAATCAAATGAAGTGTTATCAAAATTCAAAAAATTCAAAGAATTGGTAGAAAATCAAGTATAAAAGAAAATTAAGACTTTAAGATCTGACAATGGGGGAGACTCTACTTTTGAGAATTTCAAAACCTTTTTTATAGATGTTTTGATTAAGAGGGAGTACATAGTACTTGATAATCCTCAACAAAATAGTGTAGCAGAAAGAAAAAATAGGACAATTGTTGAGGCAGTAAAACCTATGCTTCATGATCAAAATCTATATTTTTCATTATGGGCAAAAGCCACTAATACTACTATATACATATAAAAAAAATGTCCACACTCCATCCTAGAAAATATAACACTTAAAGAAGTCTTTATAGGGAATAAACCTAACTTAAGTCATTTCAAGATCTTTGGTTGTTCTGTGTAGATACATTTACCTAAAGAAAGAAGAACTAAGTTAGAACTATCAGGAATGAAAGGAATATTTGTTGGGTATAGTGAAAACTCAAAAGGATTTAGAGTCTATGTTCCTAGACAAAGATTAATAAGAGTAAGTAGAGATGTTATATTTGAGGAAAACACTACTCTAAAACTATCTATAAGCACAAATAATGAACCTTCAACAGACTTAGATGAAAGTCCATAATCTAAAATTTAGAGGGAGAATATATTAGAAGAAATGAGTTCAGTACTAGATGCATAAACTAGAAACATCTCAAATACCAAAAAGAGACAATTGTGGGCAGGAAAAATGATTGAAGAAAATAATATTGAACTAGATGAAATTACTAAGGAAGCAAGAAACCAGAAACAAATCATGTTTTACCATACTAGCAACTAAGCTCACTAAATCTAAACCTGCATCTATTGAAGAAGGTCTAACTTTCCAAGCATGGAAAGATGCTATGGTTGAAGAATATCAATCAATACTACAAAATGTTGTTTGGGACATTGTACCTAGATCTAAAGTCAAATATGTTATTTCTTCTAAATGGTTATTCAAAATAAAATATGTAGCAGATGGGAGCATTGAGAAACATAAAGAAAGGTTTGTTGTCCAAGGTTTTTCACAAAAAGTAGGTATTGATTATGAAGAAACTTTTTCCCTTGTTGCTCATTTTACTGCAGTTAGGACAATTCTTGCTTTAGTAGTAGCAAAAGGATGAAAGGTGCATCAAATGGATGTGAGAACTACATTCTTAAATGGAGTCATAAATGAAGAAGTTTATATTGAATAGCCTGAAAATCAAAGGTTTCATGATAAAAAATGAAAATCTTTATGTATGTAAACTAAAGAAAGCATTGTATGGCCTAAAACAAGCCCCTCGAGCTTGGTATGAAAGAATTGACAATTATCTCATCAAATTAGGATACTCTAAAAATGAAGTTGATCCTAACATCTATTTCAAAATAACTAGTGGATATATGAATATTGGCTCTATATGTTGATGATCTCTTAATAACAGGTGAAGATCATCTTTTTGCTAAATGTAAACAAG
The DNA here is from genome assembly GCA_028749045.1 of Cupressus sempervirens. Classification (NCBI taxonomy): domain Eukaryota; kingdom Viridiplantae; phylum Streptophyta; class Pinopsida; order Cupressales; family Cupressaceae; genus Cupressus; species Cupressus sempervirens. The sequence goes on from CM053786.1 coordinate 382,261,775, forward strand.
ACCTTGCTGTTGAATTTGACATGAAAGAGCTAGGTTTGCTAAATTATTTTTTGGGCCTAGAAGTATGTCAAAAGGAAGATTACATATTCTTAAACCAAGGAAAATATACTCAAGATATTTTGAATACATTTGGGATGATGGACAACAAGCCACATGCAATTCCAGTGGAAACTAATCTACACAAGCTAAAAGAGGAAGCTACACATTTAGAATCTATTGATCCTACCTCTATAGACAAATTATTGGATCTCTCATGTTTTTGGTAAACACTAGACCTGACATCTAATACACTATGAATGTACCAAGCCACTTTATGTGTGAACCTAAGAAAATACACTTGATGGCAGTTAAACATGTTTTGAGATATCTATGTGGCACTATTGGTATTGGACTAAAGTACAAAAATGTTGAAATCAAACTTGAAGGCTACATGGATTCTAATTGGGCTGGTTGTTCCTTAAATTGAATGAGTACCACTAGATGCTGCTTCAGTCTTGAATTAGCAATGGTGTCATGGTTCAATAGAAAACAACCTACAATTGCCTTAAGTTCTAGAAAAGTAGAATATATGGTAGCCTCCATGGTAGCATGTGAAGCAGTTTGGTTAAGAAAGTTATTATTTGAATTATTTGGGAAGAAGTTAGATTCCACTCTGATCTATTATGAAAGTTAGAGTTGCATCAAACTTTTAGTAAATCTAGTGCTCCACAATCGATCAAGGCACATTAAGACTCCTTACTAGTATTATCAGAGACATGGTTCATAGGAATGTGATCAAGTTGATCTATGTTAACACAAATGATCAAAATGTTGATATTTTCACTAAACCTCTTGCAAGAGTAAAAATGGAGTATTTTAGATCTAAACTTGATATGACAAATATGTAATTACATTTTAAAAAATTTATTCATTAATATTATATTAAATTATTGTTTGCAAACTTGTTGAATGAAAGGTGATGATATTTCATAGTTTTTGTTCAAGGTCCTTATTGTAAGATGATGATCTTATCAATAGATGACCAACCTTTAAATACCAAAAGTATTAAAGGCTATTGGTGTCATTGTTATAGGCTAGATTTTGCCGAACATCGTGAAAATTATTGGTGTCATTGTTATAGGCCAGTTTCTACGAGACACACTAATATCTATCATAGTTATAGGTCAAATTTTGTCAAACACTATGAAAATCAGCTATTATGATTACTTAGACTAAATTTTCTAGATATCATATTTCATCAGATATAATCAAGTCATACTTAATTGTATGAAGAAGTTTTAATCCCTCATTGCTAAAGAGGGAATATTAAGAGTATTAGCAATTAGGGTATTGAAACATCTTCCATTAACTAGATATTATTATTATTATATATTTAATAGTGAAGTATTTTAATATTGATTTTATTTGTTCAATCTTATATACTTGAATGCTTATTAATATTATATCTGACAGTATATTCCCTATCGACAGTCTTAAAAATATAGACCATTACGAATTGGTATTGAAATTCCATCTCTGATTAAATTATTGAGTGGCTTCATTTATGATTTGTTATTTTTATCGGGTTTAAACCCATGGCCTAAATTAAACACTATTAATATTGTTAAAGGTGTTATGAATCAGTTCATCCTTTTTGGGACATGAATGCATAGGGTCATGCCTTTATCAAGTCATGTTTCACTATGTATATTTATTAGTTTATATCTGAGTTTGCAGACCATATAAATAAACATGGTGTATTGATCTCAGATGAGGATAATATTTTATTACTACAAGAACATAGAAAGTTTATCAGAAAGGAGACATCAATTTGTCACAATTCAGAATGCATATCAAACATTGTGATAAGTCTACACCAAACACGATCTATTAACATGTAACAAAAGGAGAAATTAGTCTAGTACAATTCATAATACATATGAAACACTATGATAAGTCTATACCAAATGCGATCTATTAATGTTTTACAAGCTACAATTGATGAAAAACTTCGTAGATTGAATTTATAATTTGATTAAATCTTTTATCTTATTTGAGTTTTTTTTTAAATTATTTTTTTATATTAAATCTGCTAGGGTTTGATTGTGAAATTATGTAGAGTAAACCCATAAAATTATCTAATTTTTCCTATGTTTGAAACATGTAAAAAGAAAAAGAAAAAAAATGAAGTAAATGTAATTACTGCAAATTATTTCCCATTTGAGATTATAACATCAGATTTAAGATGAATAAATGTATATTTTTAAGTTATTAGAAATAAGTTAATTAGAGATATATATAAATATAAATATATTTTAAACACAATTCTTTCATTCTTAATTTCCGTAAAAGTTAACCAGTAAAAAAAAACTACAAAAAAATTATAAGTTATAAAAGGGATGACTTTTTAAAAATGTGGTCCCATTTCCTATGTGAGGGGAGGAGTGGTAAATGAAACCCATGTCCTCCAATAATATTCTCTAAGGGCTATTTGGTTGCTAGAATAGGACTAGAATAGGAAGAGAAAATTAGATTATGTTTTATACTCACTGTTTGGTAAGCTCAGTTAGAATTGGGAATAGGAAGACATTCCAATTTTTCCCTTAAATGAACATATGTCTATGCCAAGAAATAGTTGGACCTAGAATAGCCATTCCTACTCCCAATCTATTTTTTAATAAAATAAAATAAAATTTAATTCCATTCCCATTCCATTTTTCTATTGTAATTTTCAATTCCTATACCAATAACCAAAAGGGCCCTAAAGTCTTTTTAAGAGAAGGAAAGAGGGAGTGGGGCCACATAACCCCTCCCTTATATAGGTCCATAAAGGTTTTCTTTAAAGTTGTGTATCTTATTATTATATTTTAGATTTTAAAATAGTTGTTATTATTAAATTTAGGATATTATTTATTCTAAAAGTAAATTGAGGTACATATCTATATGTTATTTATTAATTATGATATTTATGATTGGTATTAAGATTATAAATAATATTATGTTTTAGAAAAAAAAACATATTGGTTTTATTTTAATAGTGAAAATATAATTGATTTTATTTTAATTTAATTTAATTAAAAATATATATATTAGATTATAATTAACTTAAAATAATTATAAAAATTAATAATAATAATAATAAAATTGTAAATGATAATAATCAAACAAATGATATAGAAAATAAATTATGGTTCTATTAATTATAAATGGACACAATTTTATGTCCAAATTAGACTATTGAAACATAACTAAGTTTATTTGTGAATGAAACTTTGTATGTTTTATGTGTCTCATTTGAAGTTTGCGGTTTCATTTCATGATGGTTTTTCTTGTTAGTGTTTAGTTTACCAACGAGGACATACACCAGAGGATTTATTTTCATGATTTATTTTATGATGTTTATCTACTCCAAATTTATGATGAGCTTGTATTTAATTTGAAAGTTGAGTTTATGAGTTTTTCTATGTGGTGTATGTATGTTTACTTAGGTTGAGAGAACCAACTTATTTTCAGATTGCCTGTTAAGGAACCAAGTTTGATCATTACGGGTGTTGTGGCATGGGATACAACTATGTTTTATGTGCTTAGGAGAAGTTGGTTAGGTACATGTTCTTGGGAGTGGCTTACAGTAGGGGTTTGGGACTTGAAGTGGTCAATGCCAGGGTAACCTATTGTAAGCTATGTAATAAGTGATAATCTAGTAATTGATATTTTGGTGAAATACACTAAAAAGAAAAGTTAGAAATATTTGCCCTACCCATGCCTTGATTGCCTGTATAGGCTAAGGATGAGAATGGGATGACAATATGACTAGTTTGCCTCATTTTGTGAGAGGGGTTTTTGGTTCCACATGTGTCACATTGAGTGTCTAGGGTTTAGAGTAACCAATCTAAGTTAACTCAATGCTTGAGGACCCAAGGTCTATTGACAGACTAGTCTAGGGTAACTCAAGTAGTTTGCCTATGTGATGAAACTCCCTAGTATGTAGCCTAAGTCTCCTCTATAAATTTTTTCTATACCTCTAGTGGTGTACTTATTGTTGGATGTGTTTATTGTAGTTATTTACTTTCATTGATCATGATTGGTGATTGATGGATGATGTACTTTTGATATGTGGTTCTTGACTTGAGGTGAATATATTTCATTGACTTTATCTTATGATTTTGGTGATTTTATCTATTCTTAGTTTATGAATGATGTTATGTTATGCAGTGTTGGTATAGGATTGAGTGTCCATTCCTTTTGGATTATCTTTTCTTCTTGAGTAGTATTGGTGATTGATGGATGATGTACTTTTGACATGTGGTTCTTGACTTGAGATGAATATATTTCATTGACTTTATCTTATGATTTTAGTGATTTTATCTATTCTTAGTTTATGAATGATTTTTTGTTATGTAGTGTTGGTATAGGATTGAGTGTTCATTCTTTTTGGATTATCTTTTCTTCTTGAGCAGTATATGTTACCTTTGAGGTAGTTTTGGGTATTAGGTGTTTCTTTCCTAGGAATGTTTTATGATTGATTAGAAATATGTGGATCATTCCTTATCTTCCTTGCATGGTGGGAGTGGAAGCCTAACTAGCTAACCATGTGGTCGAGAGATAGTGTGTTCTTACCATTTGGATCCCCCTCACATTTCCAATTGTTGGATGTTCATTGTAGGAGATGCACCTTTATCATTCTTATTTCTTATCTCAAAAACTTCTTTTTAGTTGATGTATATATGTTATCATGTATTCTGATATATTGTATCCATTCTCACATACCCTATGCCATGTGCAATAGATCTTATTTATTGGTTGTACTTTTATTGTATTAGTTATACTTATGCATTTTCTTATGCGATTATGTGTCTACTATTTCCTTATGATCAAGAGACATTATACTTCAAACTTAAACTAATTAATTTAAACTTCTTAAACATGACTCAATGTGAAGTAACCCTTGAGGAATTGAAATTATATTCATAATTGTGTATGTGTATGTATTGGATTATCTTATTGGAAAGAATGCTTCTAAGAGGGGGGGGGGTTTGGTGAATCAGAAGTACTAGCCTTTTGCTATTTCAAACATATTTTTGAAATGAACATGCATGTGTATAAATATTAAGCAATCATAAGAAACAAATATGCATCACCACATAACACTTAAGATTTGGTAACCCAGAAACCCTCCAGAAATAAGAAGGTAAAACTGGGGTGGGGATGATACCCACAAAATCACTACAGTAATAATGTTTAACCACTTCTGATGGTCTACCCTATTAAAGGCCTGCCCTATCAAAGGCTTTTACACTGTATCAATAGTGACCTGGTTAAAGGATTTACAAACACTTTACATGAAGTGCCACCCTATCAAAAGATTTAGTCACCTAGTTAAAGGATCTATAAAATAGCTAGTAAGCTAACCTATCATCATAAGATTTCCTTTCTAATATAATGGTTAAAGAGTATTAGGTATCACACACCTGATGGCTTACAATCCTTCAATTGCTAAATACAAGCACTTGATCTGCTCTCTCTCTGATCTTGATCCTTTGTGATCTGATTCTCTTTTCTTTGATATTAGACTTCCTTATACACTTTTTCATGCTCTCTCTTCTCAATATGATTTCATATTCCTTATAAAGACATTTGAAGACTTAGGGTTAGGTATGGATCTATGATCCATATTTAATCTCTGAGTTTTTCTTATTCCTTGTACATCTCTTATTGGTTGCATGCCTTCTCCGTTTTTCTTATTGGTTGCATGAAGACTGCATAGGAAATATAAATGATTTGATCTTATCACTTAAATCTTCGAGATTTGTCTTATGTCAGCTAGAAAAATGGTTTGCATCTGAGTTTGTGAAGTTTTAAACTCATATGCTGATTTTGAGTTACTTGACACTTATTGTTTCCTGATGCTCGACACCTACAATAACTCAGCTTTTGTATATGTTCCTATCTTGCTCGGCATCCTTTAAGACTCAACACCTAAATAATGCTCGATACTTAGATCATGCCTGGCACTTGTACTTACTCAGCACCTGATCTTCACTTGGCACCTGAAGATCACTTGGCACTTGTTGAATTTCCTAACTCAGCACATGTTGTGGCTTGGCATACACATTGTACTCAGCTTCAATGTGAAAGGTGGTTAAGTGTGTTGGCACTCAAATGTCAAAACCATTTTTAGACTAACAACCTCCCCCTTTGACATGAGTTTCATAAATAATTAATTAAGCAATATTTATCTGATGTTATGAGTACGCTTTTTGATCTACTTTGTATGTATATAGAGGTTTATCAAAAATGTGTCACTTACAATATATATACTTCAAAATTATTATAAATCTTATAACTCCCCCTAAGTTGATCATGCCAATGTCCTATGCCATTATACTTAATGTCTCTTTAATATATTTTCAACATATTATCTTCCCCTTAGAGTTATTATTTCCCCCTGAGAGTATTATCTCCCCCTTTTTGATACTTATGTCAAAGGGTCCTAAATAGTAATGCCATGTTTGGCCAATAATGTCTTGTTTACCTCAAGGAGTATTTGAAGAGCTACATCCCAATTATTTAAAGCAATATCTAATGACTTGTGTTGGATTGCAAGCTCTGCCGCAAGATCAACTAGTCCTTCATGTGTAGAAATATTAGGATGCTTCTTTAGGACTATTTCTACATACATTTGGTTCTTGTGCAATACTTCTAAGTGAGGAGTAATGGAGGCTTGAATTTGCATCAACTTTTCTTTGATAGTGGCCTCTTCTACTGATAATGCAGCTAATTCCCTCTGAGTGTGTAATGTATGAGCAAATTGATTTTCACTCTGTGCAGGATCTGAGGGTAGTTGCGTGCTGGAGAGTTTTAATTTACTCTCAAGGTTCAAAATTTTCTGATTTATTTCATGTGTGAACCTGGAAAAATCACACAATTTGATGTAAAGGGAAAATATATTCTCTAATACACTTTTTACATTTTCCAATTTCTTGGCTAGGTCAACCTATCCCAAAATTATGTTATTGGCTATCTTCTAGTTGACTTTTCCTAAAAACTTCTTTTTTGACCATTCCATTAGTTTTACATTAGTATCATGGTCTTCATTATTTACTTGGTCAACTATATCAGATAATTGCTCAAGTATTGGCCTGTTTGAATCTAGAGGTTGAAGACTAAAAGCATCCATGAATATATCTTTTATTTCATTCATTACCTACTTGTATTTGTAGTCTTTTCTCATTGCCTCTTGTCTCCTCCTCTTATCCAATGCACTCTATATTTCATTCATCTTTTCCTCATTGAGAGTGCTTGAATCATAATAGGGTATTTTGATTTCCTCATCAAGCTCAAGAATACCATAATGGATGGTCCTGGCTACCCTTATAGAACTTGAGCTTGGTGTACTGTCATGTAAAGTTATCTTTTCAGTACTCTGCTCATGACTAGATTTGGTGGGAGTTGTTATTTTTGGTAATTCAACCAAAGTTTGTATTACAGACTCCTCTTTATTTTGGGTTTCTTCCTTCTCTTCTTCTTCTTGCTTGTCTTCTTCTTGTTGTGTTACTGCTGTTGGAGGTGTACTCATTGTCTGAGCTATTGTCCTTGTGATTACCTCTATTGTTGCACTTGGCTCCTGATGAGTTTGAGTGACTAATCTTGGTGGTGATGGAGGTGGTAAAAATGTAAGCCCAGTAGTTTGAATGATTTGAGGTGGTTTTTGTGATGACACCTTGACCTCTTTGAGTTTTTCTACTTACTTTTGAAGATTATCCACACTCACCAATATGGGATTTGTACACAATTGTGCTTGTAGATTTTTTTGGTCAAGGATCTTAGTAAGATCCACTGTAGTTAATGGATTGATTTTTTGACATGTAGTATTAACAACATCTTTAATCTTTATGATTTCTGTAGGTGTGGTAGGTGAGTAAGGTGAGCTAGGAGGTGAAAGATGTATGCCTTGCACACTTTGTTGTTCATTTATTCCTTTATCCTCATCTTTTCTTTCCTCCTCTCTTTCTTTCTTATTTTCCTCTTCTTCAACCTTTTCCTCTTCTTCAATTTTCTCTTCTCTCCTCTTCCTTCTTTCTTTAGGTTTGGTAGCAGCTTCTTCTTTGTATATTTCTTCAAGAACATCTTCAAATGTTTTGTACAAGTTTTTCCATACTCTTGTTGTTCTCTGCACAACTTCTTCAATTTTGTTTTGTAGGATGGAGAATGCCCTATATTTGGGCGTAAACCTTTTATTATGCCTTTTGACTACTTGAGTTACCTATTCTTTTGTCAAATTAGGTAGTAAGTTTGCTAGGGTTGATTCCCTCATCTCTTTCTCCATCATTAGGCAGAAATGCCATTTGTCTTCTCTAATTTTAGACAATTCCTTTAGCAATTGTCCATCTAGTTCAAGAGGTGTATAATTGAACTGTGCCATAAATGCATAGACTGATTCTTCTATGCTATTTTGTTCCTCTTTACTAAACTTATTGAAATCAATCTTTTTCATTTTATTTATATCTCCATTCCTAATCTTCTTACATAATATATCAATTGAAGATTTAGGTGGACTTACCTCTTTAGTATGATCTTCTTCATTAGTATCAGGTTGGGCTACATATCTTTTCCTTTTCTTTGGCTCTTCCTGTGGCTTTGTGTTTTTCTTCTTTATGGCTTCCTCTTTAGCCTTCTGGGTAGAGGCCTTTGTTGTAGCTCTGGTTGTTGGCTTCTTTGGTGTTTTCACAATAGCTTTCTTTGGTGGGGGCTGAGAAGCAGGAGAGGTCTTTGTTTTCCTTTTAATGACTCTACCTCTAATGGGTGCTTGCTTGGTTTTTGTTTCCTTGGCACTCTCATCTTTTTCTTCTCCTTGTCTTTGAGGCAGTTCAAGTGGCTCTTGTTCTGGCTCACCTTCTTTTTCTCCTTCACTAATCTCTTCTTCAACACCAAATTTCTTCTTTATCTGCTTTACCAGCTTGTCCTTTTTCTTTACTACAGAGGCTATCTTGAGTTCTGTAACAACTCTTGATTTTACAATGTCCTATGTCCCAAATGCCTTGGAAAATTTGTCCATTTCCTCTGCAAGTAAAGTTGTGATGGCTATAGAAGCTTGGTCAACATCAAGCTCATATCCAAATGGTCTAAGCCATCGTGTCCTTGGAAGGACTGCTTGAATGTAGGTGTAATCAATATCAACAAGAAAACATATGTCATTTATATGCTTTTCTACCAATGAGACTGGTATCCTCATTCTGTTCTTCATTGCATTTTTGAAATCCTCAAAATAAATAGACATTTGATCATCAAAGCTATCTCCCATTTGTGCAATGAAATCATTAATTTGATCAATAATGGTTTTATTTTGACTCCATTTGACTTTTCCAAATGAAGGGAATTTCTTCATTACATAGAAGAACATACAAACCAACACTGAACCAAATTTGCACTGTGCTCCCTTGGATTTTCTAATAGCTCCAAGATTTTCATTAATTTGTTGCAACAAGAGCTCTGCAAGATCATAAGTGTGATCTTTCTTTACAAGTTTATGTGCCACGTCTACTGCTATGTAGGATACACTATTTAACCTGTTGGATTTGTAAAACTTATGTGATATGATCCTTATAAAAAAATCTAAAAGGGGATCAGTTATGGTGTCTATAGTCATGCCTCTATTATTCCTCTTTGCTCTTGTGTTCTTCTCAATTGTTTCCTTCTTTTTTCTTTTCAAGGTTTTTGGCTGATCTAGGGTTGGAAAGCCAGTAACCCTATGAACCATCTTCTTGGTAATCTTGACTTGCCCTTCTTCTAACTAGAATAATCCATCATGAATTTTGCTAAGTATAATATGTATCCACTCATTTTTAAATATGATTGGGAAAACTAGGGCTTTGGTTAAACCCTTCTTTTCTATGATAGAAAACTCATCTTTCAGAATACCATTATCACAGAGTTTTTCATAGGCATTAAAGATTTCAAAATCTCCTATGGCTCCTATTTTACAATTATAGCATTTTTGCACATCCTAAACCATAACAACTTTTTCGTGGATGGTGGATAGGGCACCAGCTGGATCATTTTTGTGTGTAACATCCGGTATTGGTCTAAACTCAGGCTGCTTTACTTCATTGCTGACAAGTTGAATTTCATGACTCATTTTCTCTTGGGTCATTTTTGAGCTTATCGTCATTTGTATTAGAACTAGGGTTTCAACAATTTAAAGCAAAACTTTTCAAACTGTAAAACTCGGCACTTGAAGGAAATACCTGAATAGATACTTTGATCACTTGGGTAGATGCTGAATTTTTGCTAATCATTGGTTGAAAGCTTGAAAATCGCTCAGACGTGCCCAAAATAATTTCTCTTCATTTGAATGGCTCAAGAATGAATTGAATTTTACTTTTAAATGATAGAAGAAACTTTTGCATTTAATGCATTTTGGTACCTACAACTATCGCTCGGCTTCCAAATGTTTTTCAACTCGACGTCCACTCAATAGCTATGCTTACTCGGCATCTACTAACTTTGCTGATTAACTCAACATTCAAAGGTGACCCAACATCATTGTTTTAATTTTAGTCTTAGCATCTTATCTTATGCTTAATTCTTCTTTTTAATGCTTCTTTGTCTCGGGACTGATGTATGATATATCTTTGTATATCAGTCCCATATATCTCCCTTATGCTTAGTTTGATGAAGTGTGATCACTTGACCCATTAGGTGAAGTGATCCCTTTGCTTGATGTACTGCACTCATCTTTCTTCTTCCAAGTCTTATTCATTTTTCCTCTTATGACATCAATCTTTTCTTTTCCTTTTTTGGCTTTAGTATTTGGTGCTTTGGACATTGTAGGACAGTTCTTGCTGGTATGACCAGTTTTCAAACAACTAAAACATGTAGTTTGGCTCAACCATCTTTTATAGTTTCCCTGGAAATGTGCTCTTATGCAATTTTGGGGTGTATGTCCATATTCTTGACAATAGTGACAACTGTACCTGGTGTTATAATCCCAATGGTAGTGGCTTTCATTCCCTTTTGCTAGTTGATTTGATGTCCACATGGCCTTTGATCTACATTCAAATGCCCTATGTCCATATTTCTTACAATTATGACAATGTCCATCAAATCTTTATGTTTTTGGAATTTTGGATCTATAGTATTGTGTCATATGTCCTTGCATTTTGCACTTGTAATGGTAATTCTTGCTTTTATGAGTGTTTGGCTGATTGATTCTTCTACTCCTCCAGATATTAGTAGTATGTCCCTTTTTATTACAGTACTGACAAGTGGGTTTAGAATCCTTACCTTTGTCACTTCTTTGCTCAACACTCTTTGATGATTCTCCAACTTTAGTACTATTGTATCCAAGTCCTGATGTATCATGAGTTGATCTTTGGAATTTAAGCAACTATTCAAAGTACTTTATGGCTTCACTTGACTTGTTGAGATTTTTTGCTATCTCTTTTTCTCTATTCAGTTCATTCTATAATTGTTCATTCTACATCCTCAAAGTAGAGATCTCAATATCTTTCATATTAAGTTCATGATGAAGATTCATCATTTGAGCAAGTGTATCCATCTACATGTTTGAGATCCTTGTTAATTCAGTACTCTTTTCTTCCAGTCTATTTGCAAGATTTCTTTTGTCATCTTCCATCATGACTCTATCCTCAATTGCTCTTTTCTTTTATTCAGTGATTTCACATAACATTATGGCCTATGATTCATGTTCCATCTTTAGAGATCTTATCTCATTTGCTTGAGCTTTTTTTTTCTCCATCAATTCTGATATTGTTGCATCAAATTCTTTAGTGTCTCCATTGGTAAACACTTGTGTGGTATCAATATCCTTGTAGTGTATGTCATTTTCAGCTATGGCTATCTCCTTTCTTCTTTTCAAAGATTTTATTAATTCCACTCTAGCTTCCTCTACCTTTTGTAGAGTGAGATGCGCATCTATCACCTAGTTTTCAATGATCTTTCCAAGTTTGAAAACTTCCATCCTTACATCTTTTCCTCCAAGCTGTTAGGCTTCTCTTTGAGAGAAATTGGGCTCTGATACCAATTATTGGATTATCTTATTGGAAAGAATGCTTCTGAGAGGGGGGGGTGAATCAGAAGTACTAGACTTTTGCTGTTTCAAAAATATTTTTGAAATGAACATGCATGCATATAAATATTAAGAAATCATAAGGAACAAATATGCATCACCACATAACACTTAAGATTTGGTAACCTAGAAACCCTCTAGAAATAAGAAGGTAAAACTAGGGTGGGGATGATACTCACTCGGCACCTAATCTTCACTTGGCACTTGTTGAATTTCTTGACTCGGCACATGCTATGGCTCGGCATACACAGTGTACTCGGCTTCAATGTGAAAGGTGGTTAAGTGTGTTGGCACTCAAATGTCAAAACCATTTTTAGACTAATAGTATGTTCATCTTTCTTTTGCATTAATTTTATCTTGATGTTGTTTAAACTTTAAAAAATAAATTAGCTTAGTAAACTTTTTTACATGTTAGGCTTATTTCTCTTGGGTTCCTAAGTGGGGCATTACACCAAGATTGAGATGGATTCCTGATACATATTATACCCAAGAAACTTGTTGATTGAAATTTTCTATCATGTAACATTTCATGGAATATTATTAGTATTTCAAATAATTTGGTAGTGAATATTTTGATAATTATAATATTATCTCTCATAAGGCTAGAACTATTATCTTGAGAGAACCCTATGAATTTGATGAAATGAAGGGAGGTAAATTCAACAAGTTGAGATATAGAGGATGATGGACTATTCATTATTTTTTAAAATGCTTCCAAGACATGTATTTACTATTTATAATGTAATGATACCAATATTTTAGTTTGACAGAATATAAGTCCCAATTATAGAAAAGATATCATTGTTATTTATGGGACCCTAATTTATTTTATAGATGATACTTAACACATTAGTATATAAGTCATGAGGCATATATTGAATTTGTGTGATTGTAATACATTTATGAACAAGAATAATAATAAATTTAAAGTTTTATGAATCAAATCAATATGAAAAATTATCTTCCATAATATTAATTTTAACTCCACATTATTCTATAAACATATAATATGTATGTCAAAGAGGGTCTTGGAGCTCTAAGATTGACATTTTTATCAATTAGATGAGCATTGTATTTCAATTTCAATAGTATAGGATAGTTCAGTGATCAATGTTGGAAACTTCATCTACATATTTACCAAAAAAATGGTTTAAAAAAAAAAGTGCGCACCATGAAGGAGAGCACACATAAACCTTGAATTTTTAAAAGAGAATAGCTATGGCTATACCCCACCATCAAGTAGTAAGGATATTTTGTTCAATATTTCATATGTAATATTTGCATGATTTCCAATAGATATGAATTGTTTTTGTATTTATAGTTGCATTCTCTTTTGTGCCTTAGAATCATTTGAAAGATAAATTGTTTTAAAAAGTATTAAAATGTTATAAGAATAAGATAGCCCTCTTAATAGAAATATGAGATTGCATCATTTATAATATCATGTATTACAATTATATATTGAACACTAGTCTTAAAAAGTATCTAAATATGGTTTTTAACAATATAATACATCATGAAAATAAAATTACAATTTTATTTTTTCCTTTTAACTTAGTAAAAGATAGAAATGATAACTGATATGCAAATTAGAATCAATGAATGGTTTGTTCATATGATTATACATAGAATGAGGTAACTAATTAGTTGTTGAGGTTGAGATTAAAAACACATTTGAATTGATTTATTAGTGAAATTTGGGTGAACCAAATTCCAATAGTCTTTCCTCAATAGGCCCAATGGATTTGCTAGACATCTAACTATGATGGTGAGCTAATTAATATTTGTGTGTGCACAAAGAAAATTATGACACTATGACTTGAATTTCCTCTTTTCAAGCCTCTAGCCTACACTCAAGATGGAAGCCAAAAAGACAAATGCATACCAAACCAAAATATTCTTACAACTTATGTTACAAATCACAAGAATAGATTGAAGTAGTACTTAACTTTGAGCCAAGGCCATCATTAACATATTAGGCTCCACTTGACATTTCATAAAGATGCAGTGACACTCACTTGACTTTGAGCTAATTTTCTCATTTTCTAATTAAGAAAAATGCAAGAATAGACATAAGCCTTGGCATCATCCACTACATTCATTGTAAACCAGCCAAGCACATAACATTTTCCCCATCCACATAACATTTTTAGCTGCCACTTCATTCATGACTTGTGGAAAAAATTGTACCTTGTTCAAGCTATTGGTATTAGATTGGTTTTGACATTCAAGTGTCAACACACTTAACAAATTTTCCTATACAACCAACTTTCCTATACATGTCAAGTACACTACATATGCCAAGCTACAGTATGTGTCAAGCCAAAATTTCAATAGGTGCCAAGTGACTTTAGGTGCCAAGTGATCAATAGATGTCAAGTGATATATAAGTGCTATGTCACAATTGATGCCAAGCAAGTTAGAATGCAACATGTGTTGAATGAGCCAAAAAAAATAGATGTGTTGAGCAAGAAAAAGTGTAATAGGTGCTAAGAAAACTAGGATAGTATATGTGTCAAGCACTACTAATTTAGTATGTGTTGAGCAAAATAGAATCTATATATATATATATATATATATATGTTTGTGCCTTTACAAACTTAGATGCAAAACTATATTTTGATGATTCACAAAGGGATAAGAAGATAAGATTGAATCTTTTCATTTACCTATGTTATCAACATGCAACCAATAGACTAAATCTAAGGATTTGAGTAGGAAATTTGAGTGTGTGAATTCATTGCAAACCCTAAGTCTACAAAGTCTTTTTAAGAAGGATTAGACCCCATAATTTTGACTTGTTGAGAGAGAAGCTAAGGAAGTTGCTAAGTAGATAGCATATTGCATAATAGGGCTAGCAGTAGGGGTGTCAAGGACATAGTAAATTAAGTAGCAATTGCATATCCAATTGATCAGAACAGAGCAAGGACTATGATCAGATATCAAATCTCAGAGGACCAAGATTTGAGAGAGTAGATCAAGTACCTAAATCTAATAATTGAAGATTGAATGGTATCAAGTTAATGATTTTAATACTTTCTAGCCATTGTATTAGAAAAGGAAATCCTATATTGATAGGTTAGCTTAATAGCTAGGTGGGAGAACCTTTGAGAAGGTGATTGAAAGTCCTATGTAATTAGGTGGGCCTAAAAACCTTTTTGTAAATCCTTTAACAAGGTGACACTTCATGTAAAGTGTTTGCAAATTCTTTAACCAAGTCACTATTGACACAATGTAAAGCCTTTAACAGGGCAGGCCTTTAACAAGACAGATCATCAAAAGTGGTCAAACAATTATTGCTACAGTGATTTTGTGGGTATCATCCCCACCCAAATCTTTACCTTCTTATTCTTTGAGGGTTTCTAGGTTACCAAATTCTGGTGTTATGTGTGATGATGCATGTGGTTACTTTATGTTTATTTAATATGTTTACATGCATGCAATTTACTTTCAATTATGTGTTTTGAAGGATTTGAAAAGGTTAAAGGTTAATTACTTCTGATTCAACCCTCCCCCCCCCCCTCTCAGAAGTACCCTTCCCATTTGAATATTCCAACAATTGGTATTAGAGTAAGGTTCTAACTAGGAGAATCCTAACAACTTAGAGAAAAGATCTAAAGATGGAAGTCTTCAAACTTGGGAAGATAATAGACAATTAGGTGATTGATGTGCACCTCACTCTACACAAGTCGGAGGAAGCTAGAGAGGAACTGAGAAAATCCTTGAAAAGAAGGAAGGACATAGCTATAGCTGAAAATGACATACACTACAAGGAGATTGATACCACACAAATTTTTGCCAATGGAGACTCCAAGGAGTTTGATGCAACAATAGTAGAATTGATGGAGAAGAACAAAGCCCAAGCAAAAGAGATAAGATCTCTTAAAATGGAGCAAGAATAACAAGCCATTATGCTATGTAAGATAATTGAATAGAAGAAAAGAGCGATTGAGGATAGGGCTATGCTTGAGGATGACAAAAGAAACCTTGCAAATAGACTTGAGGAGAAGTCCATAGAGCTTACAAAGATCTACAACATGTAGCTAGATACCCTTAGCTAGATGATGAATGCTCATCATGAGCTAAACATGAAGGGTATTGAGATCTCTACTCTAAGAATGCAAAATGAACAATTGTAGAATGAATTGAAGAGAGAAAATGAGATAGCAAAAAGCTTCAACAGATCAAGTGAAACCATCAAGCACATTGAGCAATTGCTAAAATCGCCAAGATCAAGCAATGAGACTTCAGGGCTAGGATTCACCAGTATTGAAGAAAGAGAGATAGATCAAAGAGTGTTGAGAAAAGGAGTGAAAAAGGTAATAACTCTAAACCCACTTGTCATTTTTGTGGTAAAAAGGGTCACACTACTAATGTATGCTGGAGTAGGAAGACCAATCAGTAGGACAAACCCAAGGAAAAGGGTCACTGTCATACATGTAATAAGCAAGGACATTAGACACAAGATTGTAGAACCAAGACCATGAGGACACCAAGATTTTATGCTCACTACTATAAATACAAAAAGTATGGATATAGAGCTTTTGAGTGCAGATCAAAGCCTATGTGGACACCTAATCAACTTGTAAGGAGAAACAAGCATGCACACTACTACAAGTGGGATTACAATACTAGGCAGAGCTATCATTACTATTAGGGGTATGGACATGTTCCTAAGAACTACATAAGAACACATTTCAGAGGGAACTACAATAGGTGGTTAAGCCAAACCACATGTTTCAGTTGCTTGAAGACTGGCCATATCAGCAAGTATTTCCCAACAAGGGCCAAGGCACCCAAGTCAAAAGTCAGCAAGGGCAAAGAAAAGGTTGATGTAGAACACATCAGGGCAAAGATGACTATGACATGGCAAAGAAGGGATGGAGCTAGCACATCCAATGGAGGGATCACTTCAACCAAGAGGTCAAGTGGTCACACCTCATCCAACTAAGCAAAGGATAGGTGTATGGGACTGATATACAAAGTTATATCATACATCAGTCCCAAGACAAGGAAGAACTAGAAAGAAGAAATCAACATGAGAAAAGATGCCAACTCAAAATTTGAATTTTTTTCCAATACTATCGAGTTTCCCTTAGATGTTGAGTAAAGCTCCAGTACATGTTGAGTTTCTAGTAGTGACTAAGTTGATGGTTGATGTCAAGTTGGAAATGTCAATAGAAGTCAAGCAATGGAAAACTAGTAGGATCTAAGTAATGTAAAAGAAATGGATGTCGAATCATGTTGAAACCTTCAAGTGATGAGTTTACAACTATATGCATTATGCAATAAATGCTAAGTTTTTAAAGGGTATAAGGTCAAATTTTTCTCATTTTCATGCCATTCAAACATAGAGAAAAGATGAGAAGAGCACAAAAGAGATCAAAAAGCAACCTCAAAGCCTTTTGCATTATTTTCAATAGTGATTCAACATGAATTTATTGATCTAAGGTATTTATCAAGTGTTAAGCTATGTAGTGTTAAAGATTTTCTTTTAGAAAACCCTAGATCAGTATAATGGCTTCTAGGTCTAAGAACCCCAAGGGAAAGGAGAGTCATGAGGTTTAATTGGTCAAAAATAAGGTCAAACAACCTGAGTTTAGACCCATTCCAAAATTAGCATACAAAAACAACCCTGTTGGCGCACTTTCCATGATTCTACCTAAAGTGGTTATGGTGCAAGATGTTAGGTAGTGTTACAATTGATGAATAGGTGCCATATGTGACCTAGAAATATTTTAGGCCTATGAAAAACTATGTGACAATAGGATTCTAAAGGATGAATTCCAAATAGTATAGAAGAAGGGTTTGACAAATGCCCTAGTTTTTCCCATAGTATTCAAGATAGAATGGATCTACATTGTATTGAGCCAAATTTATGATGGTTTTATGTGGTTGGAAAAAAGATGTATCAAAATAACCAAGAAGATAGTACATAGGGTTATGGGTTTCCCAACCCTAGATTGGCCTAAGACCTAGAGAAGTGATTCAAAGGAGGCCATTGAAAGGAATACAGGGGCCAAGTGGAACAAGAGGAGTATGATAATAGACGCAATTACAAAACCTCTTCTAGATTTTATAATGAGAGTGATTTCTCACAAATTCTACCAATCTAGTAGATTGAACAATGTACCATGTATAGTTTTTGATGTATCTTATAAGCTTGTGAAGAAAGATCATAAGTATGACCTTGCAAAATTGATGCTTCAATAGATCAATGAAAACTTGGAAGCTATCAGAAGATCCAAGGGAGCATAATTAAAGTTTGTTTTAGTTCTTGTGTGTATATTTTTTTATGTCTTGGAAGATTTTCCATCAATTGGAAATGTAAATTGGAACCCAAACAAAACTACAATCACTCAGATCAATGAATACATTGAGCAGAGGGGTGACAATTTTGAAGTCCAAATGACAAGCTACTTTGAGGATTTGAAGAAATCCATGAAGCAAAGGCTCAAAATACTAGTTTCCTTGGTAGAACAACATGTCCATGACATATACTTTTTGGTTGGCATTGACTACACTTACATACAAGCTATAGCTCCAACGGTAAGATGGCTTAGATCCTTAGGTTATGAACTAGATGTGGACCAAGCACCAACAACAATAACTACATTACTTGTAGAGGATATTGACAAGGCTACCAAAGCTTTTTGCACTTATGATGTGGTGAAGTCCAAGGTAGAGATGGAACTTAAAACAACCTCTGTAGTCAAGAGGAAGGACAAACTAGTAAGGAAAATAAAGAAGAAATTTGGTGCAGACATTGAAAGGGCAGCAAGTGTAGCTAAGGAGGAAGAAGAAGAAGAAGATGATGATGATATTGAAGAAGAACAACAACAAGGGAAAGGCCCAATGGAATTGACATAGGTCTTAGGAGAAGGCAAGGAGGAAGGTGTCGAGGAAGAAGAAAATGAGGAAGCATCTAAATAAGCCGAGTAGAAGAAGAGAAAGGCTAAAACTCAACCTCTAGCTTAGCCCAAGACCAAGAAGGTAACCAAGCCTACACAAGCCAAATCAAAAACACCTGCAACAAGGGCTACTATAAGGGCATCCACACAAAAGGACAAGGAGGAAACAAAAGAGAAGAATCCACTAAGTAGACTAGTGAAGTACAGAGGAAAAGAAGAAAATATGTAGCACAACCAAATTCTAATGAGAAGAAGACTGAGGTAGAGGATATCAACCAATTCCAAGTGGTAGCCATCCTCCTAAATCTTCTATAGATAAAATTTGTGAAAGTATTAAGAATGCAGATTTGAATGATTTGAAGAGCCTTCATTTCAATAAGTTAAGTAGAGAAGACCAAAAAAAATAGAGGAATTAGTGTATGCCATGATGGTTGAATTTAAGAACACACATCTAGAGCTAGAAAATACCATACCTAAGGAATTATACGAGATAATTGAAAATAAATGGCATTATTGTCTAAAAATGGAGAAGGAGATCAGAGAATCTACCTTAGCACAAGTGATACCTAACCTAAAAATAGGTGAAATAACAAAGGCTAATAAGAAACATGGTGGAAAATTTGCACCTAAGTATAGAGCCTTTAGAATCTTACAAAATAAGATTGGGGATGTAGTAAATAAGTCCACAATATTGTGGAGGTCAATCTATAAATTGATTGATGATAAGGATACAAATGTAAGGCAGAGGTTAGTGCAAAGGAGAAGATAGAGAAACAAGAGGAGAATAAAGTGGAAGAAAAGAAAGAAAAGGAGAAGGAGGAAGAGAAGAAGGATAAGAAGAAAAGAAAGAGGAAGAGGATAAGGAAAAAGGAGAGGAGGAAACACAAAAGGGAGAAGACATGGCATTAGTTGAGCAGCAAGAGCAACAAGAAGAATAGAGTGTGAAAGACATGCAAATGCCACCCCCTAGCCCTCCTCATGTAACCATCACACCTACAGACATAATAACAGTCAAGGATATTACTAATAAATCATGTATGAACATCAATCCCCTAAGTATAAAGGATCTCTCCGAGATCCTTAACCAATCAACACGACAAGCCAGGTTATGCATAAATCTTATATTGGTTAGTGTAGATGAGATAGAAAAGGCAATAGCTAAAACAGTTAGAGTTAAGGTGAATCCACAAGAACCACCTTCTATCTCTATATCTACTAGAACACAAGTCCTATTACTTCCACCACCACCTCCACCAATTGCAACAACTAACACATCAAGTGACAACATTCAAAAGCTAAGTGGAGAAGTAGAGAAAGATATAACTACAAGGAAAACATGATAGATTTCTACATTTGATCCTATAGTATAGGTAAAAAGTACACCATAGATAGTTCTGATTGATCAAGGGAAGTCTAATGAGGAAAAGGAGGATAGAACAAAAGATGAGGAGCAAGCCATAATTTAAACAGTGATAGAATTACCCAAAATAGGCACTTCCACAAAGAC